>CM069438.1:1036031-1636031 GCA_035610365.1 Aquatica leii
TAGAGCCAATGTCTAGTTTCCTAAGATTTAAGTCAAGAAAAAAATCTAAAATCATAGATAATAATTTAGCAATAGAATTTAGGTGAAAAAAACTAAAAATATAAAAAAAGTTTAAAAAATTAAATGGTCTATGGAGCCAATGTCTAGTTTCCTAAGATTTAAGTCAAGAAAAAAATCTAAAATCATAGATAATAATTTAGCAATAGAATTTAGGTGAAAAAAACTAAAAATATAAAAAAAGTTTAAAAAATTAAATGGTCTATGGAGCCAATGTCTAGTTTTCTAAGATTTAAGTCAAGAAAAAAATCTAAAATTATAAATAATAATTTAGCAATAAAATTTAGGTGGAAAAAACTAAAAATATAAAAAAAGTTTAAAAAATTAGGTGGTCTATAGAGCCAATGTCTAGTTTTCTAAGATTTAAGTCAAGAAAAAAATCTAAAATTATAGATAATAATTTAGCAATAGAATTAAGGTAAAAAAAACTAAAAATATGAAAAAAGTTAAAAAAATTAAGTGGTCTATAGTGCCAATGTCTAGTTTTCTAAGATTTAAGTCAAGAAAAAAATCTAAAATCATATATAATAATTTAGCAATAGAATTTAGGTGAAAAAAACTAAAAATATAAAAAAAGTTTAAAAAATTAAATGGTCTATGGAGCCAATGTCTAGTTTCCTAAGATTTAAGTCAAGAAAAAAATCTAAAATCATAGATAATAATTTAGCAATAGAATTTAGGTGAAAAAAACTAAAAATATAAAAAAAGTTAAAAAATTTGGTGGGCTATAGAGTCAATGTTTAGTTTTCTAAGATTTAAGTCAAGAAAAAATTCTAAAATTATAGATAATAATTTAGCAATAGAATTAAGGTAAAAAAAACTAAAAATATGAAAAAAGGTTTAAAAAAGTAAGTGGTCTATAGAGCAATGTCTAGTTTTCTAAGATTTAAGTCTAGAAAAAAATCTAAAATTATAGATAATAATTTAGCAATATAATTTACGTGAAAAAAACTAAAAATATAAAAAAGTTTAAAAAATTAAGTGGTATATAGAGCAAGGTCTAGTTTTCTAAGATTAAAGTGTAGAAAGAAATCTAAATTTATAGATAATAGTTTAGCAATAGAATTTAGGTGAAAAAAACTAAAAATATAAAAAAAGTTTAAAAAATTAAGTGGTCTATAGAGCCAATGTCTAGTTTTTTAAGATTTAAGTCAAGAAAAAAATCTAAAATTATAGATAATAATTTAGCAATAGAATTTAGGTGAAAAAAACTAAAAATATAAAAAAAGTTTAAAAAATTAGGTGGTCTATAGAGCCAATGTCTAGTTTTCTAAGATTTAAGTCAAGAAAAAAATCTAAAATTATAAATAATAATTTAGCAATAGAATTTAGGTGAAAAAAACTAAAAATATAAAAAAAGTTAAAAAAATTAAGTGGTCTATAGAGCCAATGTCTAGTTTTCTAAGATTTAAGTCAAGAAAAAAATCTAAAATTATAAATAATAATTTAGCAATAGAATTTAGGTAAAAAAAACTAAAATTTTAGAAAAAGTTAAAAAATTAAGTGGTCTATAGAGCCAATGTCTAGTTTTCTAAGATTTAAGTCAAGAAAAAATCTAAAATTATAGATAATAATTTAGCAATAGGAATTTAGGTGAAAAAAACTAAAAATATAAAAAAAGTTTAAAAATTAAGGTGGTCTATAGAGCCAATGTCTAGTTTTCTAAGATTTAAGTCAAGAAAAAATCTAAAATTATAGATAATAATTTAGCAATAGAATTTAGGTGAAAAAACTAAAAATATAAAAAAGTTTAAAAAAAATTAAGTGGTCTATAGAGCCAATGTCTAGTTTTCTAAGATTTAAGTCAAGAAAAAATCTAAAATTATAGATAATAATTTAGCAATAGAATTTAGGTGAAAAAACTAAAAATATAAAATAAAGTTTAAAAAATTAGGTGGTCTATAGAGCCAATGTCTAGTTTTCTAAGATTTAAGTCAAGAAAAAAATCTAAAATTATAGATAATAATTTAGCAATAGAATTTAGGTGAAAAAAACTAAAAATATAAAAAAAGTTTAAAAAATTAGGTGGTCTATAGAGCCAATGTCTAGTTTTCTAAGATTTAAGTCAAGAAAAAAATCTAAAATCATAGATAATAATTTAGCAATAGAATTTAGGTGAAAAAAACTAAAAATATAAAAAAAGTTAAAAAATTAGGTGGTCTATAGAGCCAATGTCTAGTTTTCTAAGATTTAAGTCAAGAAAAAAATCTAAAATTATAAATAATAATTTAGCAATAGAATTTAGGTGAAAAAAAGTAAAGATATAAAAAAGTTTAAAAATTAAGTGGTCTATAGAGCAATGTCTAGTTTTCTAAGATTTAAGTCAAGAAAAAAATCTAAAATAATAGATAATAATTTAGCAATAGAATTTAGGTGAAAAAAACTAAAAATATAAAAAAAGTTAAATAAATTAGGTGGTTTAAAGAGCCCATGTCTAGTTTTCTAAGATTTAAGTCAAGAAAAAAATCTAAAATCATAGATAATAATTTAGCAATAGAATTTAGGTAAAAAAAACTAAAAATATAAAAAAAGTTTAAAAAATTAGGTGGTCTATGGAGCCAATGTCTAGTTTTCTAAGATTTAAGTCAAGAAAAAAATCTAAAATTATAGATAATAATTTAGCAATAGAACTACGTGAAAAAAACTAAAAATATAAAAAATGTTTAAAAAATTAAGTGGTCTATAGAGCCAATGTCTAGTTTTCTAAGATTTAAGTCAAGAAAAAAATCTAAAATTATAGATAATAATTTAGCAATAGAACTACGTGAAAAAAACTAAAAATATAAAAAAAGTTTAAAAAATTAAGTGGTCTATAGAGCCAATGTCTAGTTTTCTAAGATTTAAGTCAAGAAAAAAATCTAAAATCATAGATAATAATTTAGCAATAGAATTTAGGTGAAAAAAACTAAAAATATAAAAAAAGTTAAAAAAATTAAGTGGTCTATAGAGCCAATGTCTAGTTTTCTAAGATTTAAGTCAAGAAAAAAATCTAAAATTATAGATAATAATTTAGCAATATAATTTAGGTGAAAAAAACTAAAATTATAAAAAAAGTTTAAAAAATTAAGTGGTCTATAGAGCCAATGTCTAGTTTTCTAAGATTTAAGTCAAGAAAAAAATCTAAAATCATAGATAATAATTTAGCAATAGAATTTAGGTGAAAAAAACTAAAAATATAAAAAAAGTTTAAAAAATTAGGTGGTCTATGGAGCCAATGTCTAGTTTTCTAAGATTTAAGTCAAGAAAAAAATCTAAAATCATAGATAATAATTTAGCAATAGAATTTAGGTGAAAAAAACTAAAAATATAAAAAAAGTTTAAAAAATTAAATGGTCTATGGAGCCAATGTCTAGTTTTCTAAGATTTAAGTCAAGAAAAAAATCTAAAATTTTAGATAATAATTTAGCAATAGAATTTAGGTGAAAAAAACTAAAAATATAAAAAAAGTTTAAAAATTAAGTGGTCTATAGAGCCAATGTCTAGTTTTCTAAGATTTAAGTCAAGAAAAAAATCTAAAATTATAGATAATAATTTAGCAATAGAATTTAGGTGAAAAAAACTAAAAATATAAAAAAAGTTTAAAAAATTAGGTGGTCTATAGAGCCAATGTCTAGTTTTCTAAGATATAAGTCAAGAAAAAAATCTAAAATTATAGATAATAATTTAGCAATAGAATTTAGGTGAAAAAAAAGCTAAAAATATAAAAAGTTAAAAAATTAAGTGGTCTATAGAGCCAATGTCTAGTTTTCTAAGATTTAAGTCAAGAAAAAATCTAAAATTATAGATAATAATTTAGCAATAGAATTTAGGTGAAAAAACTAAAAATATAAAAAAGTTAAAATAATTAAGTGGTCTATAGATCCAATGTCTAGTTTTCTAAGATTTAAGTCAAGAAAAAAATCTAAAATTATAGATAATAATTTAGCAATAGAATTTAGGTGAAAAAAACTAAAAATATAAAAAAAGTTTAAAAAATTAAGTGGTCTATAGAGCCAATGTCTAGTTTTCTAAGATTTAAGTCAAGAAAAAAATCTAAAATTATAGATAATAATTTAGCAATAGAATTTAGGTGAAAAAAACTAAAAATATAAAAAAAGTTTAAAAAATTAAGTGGTCTATAGAGCCAATGTCTAGTTTTCTAAGATTTAAGTCAAGAAAAAAATCTAAAATTATAGATAATAATTTAGCAATAGAATTTAGGTGAAAAAAACTAAAAATATAAAAAAAGTTTAAAAAATTAAGTGGTCTATAGAGCCAATGTCTAGTTTTCTAAGATTTAAGTCAAGAAAAAAATCTAAAATCATAGATAATAATTTAGCAATAGAATTTAGGTGAAAAAAACTAAAAATATAAAAAAAGTTAAAAAAATTAAGTGGTCTATAGAGCAATGTCTAGTTTTCTAAGATTTAAGTCAAGAAAAAAATCTAAATTAATAGATAATAATTTAGCAATAGAATTTAGGTGAAAAAAACTAAAAATATAAAAAAAGTTAAATAAATTAGGTGGTTTAAAGAGCCCATGTCTAGTTTTCTAAGATTTAAGTCAAGAAAAAAATCTAAAATCATAGATAATAATTTAGCAATAGAATTTAGGTGAAAAAAACTAAAAATATAAAAAAAGTTTAAAAAATTAGGTGGTCTATGGAGCCAATGTCTAGTTTTCTAAGATTTAAGTCAAGAAAAAAATCTAAAATTATAAATAATAATTTAGCAATAAAATTTAGGTGAAAAAAACTAAAAATATAAAAAAAGTTTAAAAAATTAGGTGGTCTATAGAGCCAATGTCTAGTTTTCTAAGATTTAAGTCAAGAAAAAAATCTAAAATTATAGATAATAATTTAGCAAAAGAATGTAGGTGAATAAAGCTAAAAATTTAGAGAAAGTTAAAAAAATTAAGTGGTCTATAGAGCCAATGTCTAGTTTTCTAAGATTTAAGTCAAGAAAAAAATCTAAAATCATAGATAATAATTTAGCAATAGAATTTAGGTGAAAAAAACTAAAAATATAAAAAAAGTTAAAAAAATTAAGTGGTCTATAGAGCCAATGTCTAGTTTTTTAAGATTTAAGTCAAGAAAAAAATCTAAAATTATAGATAATAATTTAGCAATAGAATTTAGGTGAAAAAAACTAAAAATATAAAAAAGTTTAAAAAATTAGGTGGTCTATAGAGCCAATGTCTAGTTTTCTAAGATATAAGTCAAGAAAAAATCTAAAATTATAGATAATAATTTAGCAATAGAATTTAGGTAAAAAAACTAAAAATATAAAAAAAGTTAAAAAAATTAAGTGGTCTATAGAGCCAATGTCTAGTTTTCTAAGATTTAAGTCAAGAAAAAAATCTAAAATTATAGATAATAATTTAGCAATATAATTTAGGTGAAAAAAACTAAAATTATAAAAAAGGTTTAAAAAATTAAGTGGTCTATAGAGCCAATGTCTAGTTTTCTAAGATTTAAGTCAAGAAAAAAATCTAAAATTATAGATAATAATTTAGCAATATAATTTAGGTGAAAAAAACTAAAAAATATAAAAAAGTTTAAAAATTAAGTGGTCTATAGAGCCAATGTCTAGTTTTCTAAGATTTAAGTCAAGAAAAAATCTAAAATCATAGATAATAATTTAGCAATAGAATTTAGGTGAAAAAAACTAAAAATATAAAAAAAGTTTAAAAAATTAGGTGGTCTATGGAGCCAATGTCTAGTTTCTAAGATTTAAGTCAAGAAAAAAATCTAAAATTATAAATAATAATTTAGCAATAAAATTTAGGTGGAAAAAACTAAAAATATAAAAAAAGTTTAAAAAATTAGGTGGTCTATAGAGCCAATGTCTAGTTTTCTAAGATTTAAGTCAAGAAAAAAATCTAAAATTATAGATAATAATTTAGCAAAAGAATTTAGGTGAATAAAGCTAAAAATTTAGAGAAAGTTAAAAAAATTAAGTAGTCTATAGAGCCAATGTCTAGTTTTCTAAGATTTAAGTCAAGAAAAAAATCTAAAATCATAGATAATAATTTAGCAATAGAATTTAGGTGAAAAACACTAAAAATATAAAAAAAGTTAAAAAAATTAAGTGGTCTATAGAGCCACTGTCTAGTTTTCTAAGATTTAAGTCAAGAAAAAATCTAAAATTATAGATAATAATTTAGCAATAGAATTTAGGTGAAAAAACTAAAAATATAAAAAAGTTTAAAAATTAGGTGGTGTATAGAGCCAATGTCTAGTTTTCTAAGATTTAAGTCAAGAAAAAATCTAAAATCATAGATAATAATTTAGCAATAGAATTTAGGTGAAAAAAACTAAAAATATAAAAAAAGTTAAAAAAATTAAGTGGTCTATAGAGCCAATGTCTAGTTTTCTAAGATTTAAGTCAAGAAAAAAATCTAAAATTATAGATAATAATTTAGCAATAGAATTTAGGTGAAACAAACTAAAAATTATAAAAAGTTTAAAAATTAAGTGGTCTATAGAGCCAATGTCTAGTTTTCTAAGATTTAAGTCAAGAAAAAATCTAAAATTATAGATAATAATTTAGCAATAGAATTTAGGTGAAAAAACTAAAAATATAAAAAGTTTCAAAAATTAGGTGGTCTATAGAGCCAATGTCTAGTTTTCTAAGATTTAAGTCAAGAAAAAAATCTAAAATTATAGATAATAATTTAGCAATAGAATTTAGGTGAAAAAAACTAAAAATATAAAAAAAGTTTAAAAAATTAGGTGGTCTATAGAGCCAATGTCTAGTTTTCTAAGATTTAAGTCAAGAAAAAAATCTAAAATTATAGATAATAATTTAGCAATAGAATTTAGGTGAAAAAAACTAAAAATATAAAAAGTTAAAAAATTAAGTGGTCTATAGAGCCAATGTCTAGCTTTCTAAGATTTAAGTCAAGAAAAAAATCTAAAATTATAGATAATAATTTAGCAATAGAATTTAGGTGAAAAAAACTAAAAATATAAAATAAAGTTTAAAAAATCAGGTGGTCTATAGAGCCAATCTCTAGTTTTCTAAGATTTAAGTCAAGAAAAAAATCTAAAATTATAGATAATAATTTAGCAAAAGAATGTAGGTGAATAAAGCTTATATTTTAGAAAAAATTAAAAAAATTAAGTGGTCCATAGAGCCAATGTCTAGTTTTCTAAGATTTAAGTCAAGAAAAAAATCTAAAATTATAGATAATAATTTAGCAATAGAATTTAGGTGAAAAAACTAAAACCTTAGAAAAAGTTTAAAAATTAAGTGGTCTATAGAGCCAATGTCTAGTTTTCTAAGATTTAAGTCAAGAAAAAATCTAAAATTATAGATAATAATTTAGCAATAGAATTTAGGTGAAAAAACTAAAAATATAAAAAAGTTTAAAAAATTAAGTGGTCTATAGAGCCAATGTCTAGTTTTCTAAGATATAAGTCAAGAAAAAAATCTAAAATTATAGATAATAATTTAGCAATAGAATTTAGGTAAAAAAAACTAAAAATATAAAAAAAGGTTAAAAAATTAGGTGGTCTATAGAGCCAATGTCTAGTTTTCTAAGATTTAAGTCAAGAAAAAAATCTAAAATTATAGATAATAATTTAGCAATAGAATTTAGGTGAAAAAAACTAAAAATATAAAAAAAGTTAAAAAAATTAAGTGGTCTATAGAGCCAATGTCTAGTTTTCTAAGATTTAAGTCAAGAAAAAAATCTAAAATTATAGATAATAATTTAGCAATAGAATTTAGGTGAAAAAAACTAAAAATATAAAAAAAGTTTAAAAAATTAGGTGGTCTATAGAGCCAATGTCTAGTTTTCTAAGATTTAAGTCAAGAAAAAAATCTAAAATTATAGATAATAATTTAGCAAAAGAATTTAGGTAAATAAAGCTAAAAATTTAGAGAAAGTTAAAAAAATTAAGTGGTCTATAGAGCCAATGTCTAGTTTTCTAAGATTTAAGTCAAGAAAAAAATCTAAAATTATAGATAATAATTTAGCAATAGAATTTAGGTGAAAAAAACTAAAAATATAAAAAAAGTTTAAAAAATTAAGTGGTCTATAGAGCCAATGTCTAGTTTTCTAAGATTTAAGTCAAGAAAAAAATCTAAAATTATAAATAATAATTTAGCAATAGAATTTAGGTGAAAAAAGCTAAAACCTTAGAAAAAGTTTAAAAAATTAAGTGGTCTATAGAGCCAATGTCTAGTTTTCTAAGATTTAAGTCAAGAAAAAAATCTAAAATCATAGATAATAATTTAGCAATAGAATTTAGGTGAAAAAAACTAAAAATATAAAAAAAGTTAAATAAATTAGGTGGTTTAAAGAGCCAATGTCTAGTTTTCTAAGATTTAAGTCAAGAAAAAAATCTAAAATTATAGATAATAATTTAGCAATATAATTTAGGTGAAAAAAACTAAAATTATAAAAAAAGTTTAAAAAATTAAGTGGTCTATAGAGCCAATGTCTAGTTTTCTAAGATTTAAGTCAAGAAAAAAATCTAAAATTATAAATAATAATTTAGCAATAGAATTTAGGTGAAAAAAACTAAAAATATAAAAAAAGTTTAAAAAATTAGGTGGTCTATAGAGCCAATGTCTAGTTTTCTAAGATTTAAGTCAAGAAAAAAATCTAAAATTATAAATAATAATTTAGCAATAGAATTTAGGTGAAAAAAGCTAAAACCTTAGAAAAAGTTTAAAAAATTAAGTGGTCTATAGAGCCAATGTCTAGTTTTCTAAGATTTAAGTCAAGAAAAAAATCTAAAATTATAGATAATAATTTAGCAATAGAATTTAGGTGAAAAAAACTAAAAATATAAAAAGTTTAAAAAATTAAGTGGTCTATAGAGCCAATGTCTAGTTTTCTAAGATTTAAGTCAAGAAAAAATCTAAAATTATAGATAATAATTTAGCAATAGAATTTAGGTGAAAAAAACTAAAAATAAAAAAAGTTTAAAAACTTAGTTGGTCTATAGAGCCAATGTCTAGTTTTCTAATATATAAGTCAAGAAAAAAATCTAAAATTATAGATAATAATTTAGCAATAGAATTTAGGTAAAAAAAACTAAAAATATAAAAAAAGTTAATAAAATTAAGTGGTCTATAGAGCCAATGTCTAGTTTTCTAAGATTTAAGTCAAGAAAAAAATCTAAAATTATAGATAATAATTTAACAATAGAATTTAGGTGAAAAAAACTAAAATTATAAAAAAAGTTTAAAAAATTAAGTGGTCTATAGAGCAATGTCTAGTTTTCTAAGATTTATGTCAAGAAAAAAATTTAAAATTATAGATAATAATTTAGCAATAGAATTTAGGTGAAAAAAACTAAAAATATAAAAAAAGTTTAAAAAATTAGGTGGTCTATAGAGCCAATGTCTAGTTTTCTAAGATTTAAGTCAAGAAAAAAATCTAAAATTATAGATAATAATTTAGCAAAAGAATGTAGGTGAATAAAGCTAAAAAAATTAAGTGGTCTATAGAGCCAATGTCTAGCTTTCTAAGATTTAAGTCAAGAAAAAAATCTAAAATTATAGATAATAATTTAGCAATAGAATTTAGGTGAAAAAAACTAAAAATATAAAATAAAGTTTAAAAAATTAGGTGGTCTATTTAAGTCAAGAAAAAAATCTAAAGATATAGATAATAATTTAGCAAAAGAATGTAGGTGAATATAGCTAAAATTTTAGAAAAAGTTAAAAAAATTAAGTGGTCTATAGAGCCAATGTCTAGTTTTCTAAGATTTAAGTCAAGAAAAAAATCTAAAATTATAGATAATAATTTAGCAATAGAATTTAGGTGAAAAAAACTAAAAATATAAAAAAAGTTTAAAAAATTAGGTGGTCTATAGAGCCAATGTCTAGTTTTCTAAGATATAAGTCAAGAAAAAAATCTAAAATTATAGATAATAATTTAGCAATAGAATTTAGGTGAAAAAAACTAAAAATATAAAAAAAGTTTAAAAAATTATGTGGTCTATAGAGCCAATGTCTAGTTTTCTAAGATTTAAGTCAAGAAAAAAATCTAAAATTATAGATAATAATTTAGCAATAGAATTTAGGTGAAAAAAACTAAAAATATAAAAAAAGTTTAAAAAATTAAGTGGTCTAATGTCTAGTTTTCTAAGATTTAAGTGAAGAAAAAAATCTAAAATCATAGATAATAATTTAGCAATAGAATTTAGGTGAAAAAAAACTAAAAATATAAAAAAAGTTTAAAAAATTAGGTGGTCTATAGAGCTAATGTCTAGTTTTCTAAGATTTAAGTCAAGAAAAAAATCTAAAATTATAGACAATAATTTAGCAAAAGAATGTAGGTGAATAAAGCTAAAAAAATTAAGTGGTCTATAGAGCCAATGTCTAGTTTTCTAAGATTTAAGTCAAGAAAAAAATCTAAAATTATAGATAATAATTTAGCAATAGAATTTAGGTGAAAAAAACTAAAAATATAAAAAAAAAATAAAAAATTAAGTGGTCTATAGAGCCAATGTCTAGTTTTCTAAGATTTAAGTCAAGAAAAAAATCTAAAATTATAGAAAATAATTTAGCGATAGATCTTAAGTGAAAAAAGCTAAAAATTTAGAAAAAGTTTAAAAAATTAAGTGGTCTATAGAGCCAATCTCTAGTTTTTTAAGATTTAAGTCAAGAAAAAAATCTAAAATCATAGATAATAATTTAGCAATAGAATTTAGGTGAAAAAAACTAAAAATATAAAAAAACTTAAAAAAATTAAGTGGTCTATAGAGCCAATGTCTAGTTTTCTAAGATTTAAGTCAAGAAAAAAATCTAAAATTATAGATAATAATTTACCAATAGAATTTAGGTGAAAAAAACTAAAAATATAAAAAAAGTTTAAAAAATTAAGTGGTCTATAGAGCCAATGTCTAGTTTTCTAAGATTTAAGTCAAGAAAAAAATCTAAAATTATAAATAATAATTTAGCAATAGAATTTAGGTGAAAAAAACTAAAAATATAAAAAGTTTAAAAATTAAGTGGTCTATAGAGCCAATGTCTAGTTTTCTAAGATTTAAGTCAAGAAAAAAATCTAAAATCATAGATAATAATTTAGCAATAGAATTTAGGTGAAAAAAACTAAAAATATAAAAAACGTTAAAAAATTAAGTGGTCTATAGAGCCAATGTCTAGTTTTCTAAGATTTAAGTCAAGAAAAAAATCTAAAATTATAGATAATAATTTAGCAATATAATTTAGGTGAAAAAAACTAAAAATATAAAAAAAGTTAAAAAAATTAAGTGGTCTATAGAGCCAATGTCTAGTTTTCTAAGATTTAAGTCAAGAAAAAAATCTAAAATCATAGATAATAATTTAGCAATAGAATTTAGGTGAAAAAAACTAAAAATATAAAAAAACTTAAAAAAATTAAGTGGTCTATAGAGCCAGTGTCTAGTTATCTAAGATTTAAGTCAAGAAAAAAATCTAAAATCATAGATAATAATTTAGCAATAGAATTTAGGTGAAAAAAACTAAAAATATAAAAAAAGTTAAAAAAACTAAGTGGTCTATAGAGCCAATGTCTAGTTTTCTAAGATTTAAGTCAAGAAAAAAATCTAAAATTATAGATAATAATTTTGCAATATAATTTAGGTGAAAAAAACTAAAATTATAAAAAAAGTTTAAAAAATTAAGTGGTCTATAGAGCCAATGTCTAGTTTTCTAAGATTTAAGTCAAGAAAAAAATCTAAAATTATAAATAATAATTTAGCAATAGAATTTAGGTGAAAAAAACTAAAAATATAAAAAAAGTTTAAAAAATTAGGTGGTCTATAGAGCCAATGTCTAGTTTTCTAAGATTTAAGTCAAGAAAAAAATCTAAAATTATAGATAATAATTTAGCAAAAGAATATAGGTGAATAAAGCTAAAAAAATTAAGTGGTCTATAGAGCCAATGTCTAGTTTTCTAAGATTTAAGTCAAGAAAAAAATCTAAAATCATAGATAATAATTTAGCAATAGAATTTAGGTGAAAAAAACTAAAAATATAAAAAAAGTTAAAAAAATTAAGTGGTCTATAGAGCCAATGTCTAGTTTTCTAAGATTTAAGTCAAGAAAAAAATCTAAAATCATAGATAATAATTTAGCAATAGAATTTAGGTGAAAAAACTAAAAATATAAAAAAGTTAAAAAAACTAAGTGGTCTATAGAGCCAATGTCTAGTTTTCTAAGTTTCAACTCAAGAAAAAAATCTAAAATCATAGATAATAATTTAGCAATAGAATTTAGGTGAAAAAACTAAAAATATAAAAAACGTTAAAAAATTAAGTGGTCTATAGAGCCAATGTCTAGTTTTCTAAGATTTAAGTCAAGAAAAAAATCTAAAATTATAGATAATAATTTAGCAATATAATTTAGGTGAAAAAAACTAAAAATATAAAAAAAGTTAAAAAAATTAAGTGGTCTATAGAGCCAATGTCTAGTTTTCTAAGATTTAAGTCAAGAAAAAATCTAAAATCATAGATAATAATTTAGCAATAGAATTTAGGTGAAAAAAACTAAAAATATAAAAAAAGTTAAAAAAATTAAGTGGTCTATAGAGCCAATGTCTAGTTTTCTAAGATTTAAGTCAAGAAAAAAATCTAAAATCATAGATAATAATTTAGCAATAGAATTTAGGTGAAAAAAACTAAAAATATAAAAAAAGTTAAAAAAACTAAGTGGTCTATAGAGCCAATGTCTAGTTTTCTAAGATTTAAATCAAGAAAAAAATCTAAAATCATAGATAATAATTTAGCAATAGAATTTAGGTGAAAAAAACTAAAAATATAAAAAAGTTAAAAAAATTAGGTGGTCTATGGAGCCAATGTCTAGTTTTCTAAGATTTAAGTCAAGAAAAAAATCTAAAATTATAAATAATAATTTAGCAATAAAATTTAGGTGGAAAAAACTAAAAATATAAAAAAAGTTTCAAAAATTAGGTGGTCTATAAAGCCAATGTCTAGTTTTCTAAGATTTAAGTCAAGAAAAAAATCTAAAATTATAGATAATAATTTAGCAAAAGAATGTAGGTGAATAAAGCTAAAAAAATTAAGTGGTCTATAGAGCCAATGTCTAGTTTTCTAAGATTTAAGTCAAGAAAAAAATCTAAAATCATAGATAATAATTTAGCAATAGAATTTAGGTGAAAAAAACTAAAAATATAAAAAAAGTTAAAAAAATTAAGTGGTCTATAGAGCCAATGTCTAGTTTTTTAAGATTTAAGTCAAGAAAAAAATCTAAAATTATAGATAATAATTTAGCAATAGAATTTAGGTGAAAAAAACTAAAAATATAAAAAAGTTTAAAAATTAGGTGGTCTATAGAGCCAACGTCTAGTTTTCTAAGATTTAAGTCAAGAAAAAATCTAAAATTATAGACAATAATTTAGCAATAGAATTTAGGTGAAAAAAACTAAAAATATAAAAAAAGTTTAAAAAATTAAGTGGTCTATAGAGCCAATGTCTAGTTTTCTAAGATTTAAGTCAAGAAAAAAAATCTAAAATTATAGATAATAATTTAGCAATATAATTTAGGTGAAAAAAACTAAAATTTTAAAAAAAGTTTAAAAAATTAAGTGGTCTATAGAGCCAATGTCTAGTTTTCAAAGATTTAAGTCAAGAAAAAAATCTAAAATTATAGATAATAATTTAGCAAAAGAATGTAGGTGAATAAAGCTAAAAAATTAAGTGGTCTATAGAGCCAATGTCTAGTTTTCTAAGATTTAAGTCAAGAAAAAAATCTAAAATTATAGATAATAATTTAGCAATAGAATTTAGGTGAAAAAAACTAAAAATATAAAAAAAAAATAAAAAATTAGGTGGTCTATAGAGCCAATGTCTAGTTTTCTAAGATATAAGTCAAGAAAAAAATCTAAAATTATAGATAATAATTTAGCAATAGAATTTAGGTGAAAAAAACTAAAAATATAAAAAAAGTTTCAAAAATTAGGTGGTCTATAAAGCCAATGTCTAGTTTTCTAAGATTTAGGTCAAGAAAAAAATCTAAAATTATAGATAATAATTTAGCAAAAGAATGTAGGTGAATAAAGCTAAAAATTAATTAGGTGGTCTATAGAGCCAATGTCTAGTTTTCTAAGATTTATGTCAAGAAAAAAATCTAAAATCATAGATAATAATTTAGCAATAGAATTTAGGTGAAAAACTAAAAATATAAAAAGTTAAAAATTAAGTGGTCTATAGAGCCAATGTCTAGTTTTTTAAGATTTAAGTCAAGAAAAAAATCTAAAATTATAGATAATAATTTAGCAATAGAATTTAGGTGAAAAAAACTAAAAATATAAAAAAAGTTTAAAAAATTAGGTGGTCTATAGAGCCAATGTCTAGTTTTCTAAGATATAAGTCAAGAAAAAAATCTAAAATTATAGATAATAATTTAGCAATAGAATTTAGGTAAAAAAAACTAAAAATATAAAAAAAGTTAAAAAAATTAAGTGGTCTATAGAGCCAATGTCTAGTTTTCTAAGATTTAAGTCAAGAAAAAAATCTAAAATTATAGATAATAATTTAGCAATAGAATTTAGGTGAAAAAAACTAAAATTATAAAAAAAGTTTAAAAAATTAAGTGGTCTATAGAGCAATGTCTAGTTTTCTAAGATTTAAGTCAAGAAAAAAATCTAAAATTATAGATAATAATTTAGCAATAGAATTTAGGTGAAAAAAACTAAAAATATTAAGTGGTCTATAGAGCAATGTCTAGTTTTCTAAGATTTAAGTCAAGAAAAAAATCTAAAATTATAGATAATAATTTAGCAATAGAATTTAGGTGAAAAAAACTAAAAATATAAAAAAAGTTTCAAAAATTAGGTGGTCTATAAAGCCAATGTCTAGTTTTCTAAGATTTAAGTCAAGAAAAAAATCTAAAATTATAGATAATAATTTAGCAAAAGAATGTAGGTGAATAAAGCTAAAAAAATTAAGTGGTCTATAGAGCCAATGTCTAGCTTTCTAAGATTTAAGTCAAGAAAAAAATCTAAAATTATAGATAATAATTTAGCAATAGAATTTAGGTGAAAAAAACTAAAAATATAAAATAAAGTTTAAAAAATTAGGTGGTCTATTTAAGTCAAGAAAAAAATCTTAAGATATAGATAATAATTCAGCAAAAGAATGTAGGTGAATATAGCTAAAATTTTAGAAAAAGTTAAAAAAATTAAGTGGTCTATAGAGCCAATGTCTAGTTTTCTAAGATTTAAGTCAAGAAAAAAATCTAAAATTATAGATAATAATTTAGCAATAGAATTTAATTGAAAAAAGCTAAAACCTTAGAAAAAGTTTAAAAAATTAAGTGGTCTATAGAGCCAATCTCTAGTTTTCTAAGATTTAAGTCAAGAAAAAAATCTAAAATTATAGATAATAATTTAGCAATAGAATTTAGGTGAAAAAAACTAAAATTATAAAAAAAGTTAAAAAAATTAAGTGGTCTATAGAGCCAATGTCTAGTTTTCTAAGATTTAAGTCAAGAAAAAAATCTAAAATTATAGAAAATAATTTAGCAATAGAATTTAAGTGAAAAAAGCTAAAAATTTAGAAAAAGTTTAAAAAATTAAGTGGTCTATAAAGCCAATCTCTAGTTTTCTAAGATTTAGGTCAAGAAAAAAATCTAAAATCATAGATAATAATTTAGCAATAGAATTTAGGTGAAAAAAACTAAAAATATAAAAAAAGTTTAAAAAATTAGGTGGTCTATGGAGCCAATGTCTAGTTTTCTAAGATTTAAGTCAAGAAAAAAATCTAAAATTATAGATAATAATTTAGCAATAGAATTTAGGTGAAAAAAACTAAAATTATAAAAAAAGTTTAAAAAATTAAGTGGTCTATAGAGCCAATGTCTAGTTTTCTAAGATTTAAGTCAAGAAAAAAATCTAAAATTATAAATAATAATTTAGCAATAGAATTTAGGTGAAAAAAACTAAAAATATAAAAAAAGTTTAAAAAATTAGGTGGTCTATAGAGCCAATGTCTAGTTTTCTAAGATTTAAGTCAAGAAAAAAATCTAAAATTATAGAAAATAATTTAGCAATATAATTTAAGTGAAAAAAGCTAAAAATTTAGAAAAAGTTTAAAAATTAAGTGGTCTATAGAGCCAATCTTTAGTTTTCTAAGATTTAAGTCAAGAAAAAAATCTAAAATTATAGATAATAATTTACCAATAGAATTTAGGTGAAAAAAACTAAAAATATAAAAAAAGTTTAAAAAATTAAGTGGTCTATAGAGCCAATGTCTAGTTTTTTAAGATTTAAGTCAAGAAAAAAATCTAAAATTATAGATAATAATTTAGCAATAGAATTTAGGTGAAAAAAACTAAAAATATAAAAAAAGTTTAAAAAATTAGGTGGTCTATAGAGCCAATGTCTAGTTTTCTAAGATATAAGTCAAGAAAAAAATCTAAAATTATAGATAATAATTTAGCAATAGAATTTAGGTAAAAAAAACTAAAAATATAAAAAAAGTTAATAAAATTAAGTGGTCTATAGAGCCAATGTCTAGTTTTCTAAGATTTAAGTCAAGAAAAAAATCTAAAATTATAGATAATAATTTAACAATAGAATTTAGGTGAAAAAAACTAAAATTATAAAAAAAGTTTAAAAAATTAAGTGGTCTATAGAGCAATGTCTAGTTTTCTAAGATTTATGTCAAGAAAAAAATTTAAAATTATAGATAATAATTTAGCAATAGAATTTAGGTGAAAAAAACTAAAAATATAAAAAGTTTAAAAATTAGGTGGTCTATAGAGCCAATGTCTAGTTTTCTAAGATTTAAGTCAAGAAAAAAATCTAAAATTATAGATAATAATTTAGCAAAAGAATGTAGGTGAATAAAGCTAAAAAAATTAAGTGGTCTATAGAGCCAATGTCTAGCTTTCTAAGATTTAAGTCAAGAAAAAAATCTAAAATTATAGATAATAATTTAGCAATAGAATTTAGGTGAAAAAAACTAAAAATATAAAATAAAGTTTAAAAAATTAGGTGGTCTATTTAAGTCAAGAAAAAAATCTAAAGATATAGATAATAATTTAGCAAAAGAATGTAGGTGAATATAGCTAAAATTTTAGAAAAAGTTAAAAAAATTAAGTGGTCTATAGAGCCAATCTCTAGTTTTCTAAGATTTAAGTCAAGAAAAAAATCTAAAATTATAGATAATAATTTAGCAATAGAATTTAGGTGAAAAAAACTAAAAATATAAAAAAAGTTTAAAAAATTAGGTGGTCTATAGAGCCAATGTCTAGTTTTCTAAGATATAAGTCAAGAAAAATCTAAAATTATAGATAATAATTTAGCAATAGAATTAAGGTAAAAAAAACTAAAAATATAAAAAGTTTAAAAAATTATGTGGTCTATAGAGCCAATGTCTAGTTTTCTAAGATTTAAGTCAAAAAAAAAATCTAAAATTATAGATAATAATTTAGCAATAGAATTTAGGTGAAAAAAACTAAAAATATAAAAAAAGTTTAAAAAATTAAGTGGTCTAATGTCTAGTTTTCTAAGATTTAAGTGAAGAAAAAAATCTAAAATCATAGATAATAATTTAGCAATAGAATTTAGGTGAAAAAAAACTAAAAATATAAAAAAAGTTTAAAAAATTAGGTGGTCTATAGAGCTAATGTCTAGTTTTCTAAGATTTAAGTCAAGAAAAAAATCTAAAATTATAGACAATAATTTAGCAAAAGAATGTAGGTGAATAAAGCTAAAAAAATTAAGTGGTCTATAGAGCCAATGTCTAGTTTTCTAAGATTTAAGTCAAGAAAAAAATCTAAAATTATAGATAATAATTTAGCAATAGAATTTAGGTGAAAAAAACTAAAATTATAAAAAAAGTTAAAAAAATTAAGTGGTCTATAGAGCCAATGTCTAGTTTTCTAAGATTTAAGTCAAGAAAAAAATCTAAAATTATAGAAAATAATTTAGCGATAGATCTTAAGTGAAAAAAGCTAAAAATTTAGAAAAAGTTTAAAAAATTAAGTGGTCTATAGAGCCAATCTCTAGTTTTTTAAGATTTAAGTCAAGAAAAAAATCTAAAATCATAGATAATAATTTAGCAATAGAATTTAGGTGAAAAAAACTAAAAATATAAAAACTTAAAAATTAAGTGGTCCATAGAGCCAAAGTCTTCGTATTCTAAGATTTAAGTCAAGAAAAAATCTAAAATTATAGACAATAATTTAGCAATAGAATTTAGGTGAAAAAAACTAAAAATATAAAAAAAGTTTAAAAAATTAAGTGGTCTATAGAGCCAATGTCTAGTTTTCTAAGATTTAAGTCAAGAAAAAAATCTAAAATTATAAATAATAATTTAGCAATAGAATTTAGGTGAAAAAAACTAAAAATATAAAAAAAGTTTAAAAAATTAAGTGGTCTATAGAGCCAATGTCTAGTTTTCTAAGATTTAAGTCAAGAAAAAAATCTAAAATCATAGATAATAATTTAGCAATAGAATTTAGGTGAAAAAAACTAAAAATATAAAAAACGTTAAAAAATTAAGTGGTCTATAGAGCCAATGTCTAGTTTTCTAAGATTTAAGTCAAGAAAAAAATCTAAAATTATAGATAATAATTTAGCAATATAATTTAGGTGAAAAAAACTAAAAATATAAAAAAAGTTAAAAACCTTAAGTGGTCTATAGAGCCAATGTCTAGTTTTCTAAGATTTAAGTCAAGAAAAAATCTAAAATCATAGATAATAATTTAGCAATAGAATTTAGGTGAAAAAACTAAAATATAAAAAAAGTTAAAAAAATTAAGTGGTCTATAGAGCCAATGTCTAGTTTTCTAAGATTTAAGTCAAGAAAAAAATCTAAAATCATAGATAATAATTTAGCAATAGAATTTAGGTGAAAAAAACTAAAAATATAAAAAAAGTTAAAAAAACTAAGTGGTCTATAGAGCCAATGTCTAGTTTTCTAAGATTTAAGTCAAGAACAAAATCTAAAATTATAGATAATAATTTTGCAATATAATTTAGGTGAAAAAAACTAAAATTATAAAAAAAGTTTAAAAAATTAAGTGGTCTATAGAGCCAATGTCTAGTTTTCTAAGATTTAAGTCAAGAAAAAAATCTAAAATTATAAATAATAATTTAGCAATAGAATTTAGGTGAAAAAAACTAAAAATATAAAAAAAGTTTAAAAAATTAGGTGGTCTATAGAGCCAATGTCTAGTTTTCTAAGATTTAAGTCAAGAAAAAAATCTAAAATTATAGATAATAATTTAGCAAAAGAATATAGGTGAATAAAGCTAAAAAAATTAAGTGGTCTATAGAGCCAATGTCTAGTTTTCTAAGATTTAAGTCAAGAAAAAAATCTAAAATCATAGATAATAATTTAGCAATAGAATTTAGGTGAAAAAAACTAAAAATATAAAAAAAGTTAAAAAAATTAAGTGGTCTATAGAGCCAATGTCTAGTTTTCTAAGATTTAAGTCAAGAAAAAAATCTAAAATCATAGATAATAATTTAGCAATAGAATTTAGGTGAAAAAAACTAAAAATATAAAAAAAGTTAAAAAAACTAAGTGGTCTATAGAGCCAATGTCTAGTTTTCTAAGATTTAAATCAAGAAAAAAATCTAAAATCATAGATAATAATTTAGCAATAGAATTTAGGTGAAAAAAACTAAAAATATAAAAAACGTTAAAAAATTAAGTGGTCTATAGAGCCAATGTCTAGTTTTCTAAGATTTAAGTCAAGAAAAAAATCTAAAATTATAGATAATAATTTAGCAATATAATTTAGGTGAAAAAAACTAAAAATATAAAAAAAGTTAAAAAAATTAAGTGGTCTATAGAGCCAATGTCTAGTTTTCTAAGATTTAAGTCAAGAAAAAAATCTAAAATCATAGATAATAATTTAGCAATAGAATTTAGGTGAAAAAAACTAAAAATATAAAAAAAGTTAAAAAAATTAAGTGGTCTATAGAGCCAATGTCTAGTTTTCTAAGATTTAAGTCAAGAAAAAAATCTAAAATCATAGATAATAATTTAGCAATAGAATTTAGGTGAAAAAAACTAAAAATATAAAAAAAGTTAAAAAAACTAAGTGGTCTATAGAGCCAATGTCTAGTTTTCTAAGATTTAAATCAAGAAAAAAATCTAAAATCATAGATAATAATTTAGCAATAGAATTTAGGTGAAAAAAACTAAAAATATAAAAAAAGTTAAAAAAATTAGGTGGTCTATGGAGCCAATGTCTAGTTTTCTAAGATTTAAGTCAAGAAAAAAATCTAAAATTATAAATAATAATTTAGCAATAGAATTTAGGTGAAAAAAACTAAAAATATAAAAAAAGTTTAAAAAATTAGGTGGTCTATAGAGCCAATGTCTAGTTTTCTAAGATTTAAGTCAAGAAAAAAATCTAAAATTATAGATAATAATTTAGCAAAAGAATGTAGGTGAATAAAGCTAAAAAAATTAAGTGGTCTATAGAGCCAATGTCTAGTTTTCTAAGATTTAAGTCAAGAAAAAAATCTAAAATCATAGATAATAATTTAGCAATAGAATTTAGGTGAAAAAAACTAAAAATATAAAAAAAGTTAAAAAAATTAAGTGGTCTATAGAGCCAATGTCTAGTTTTTTAAGATTTAAGTCAAGAAAAAAATCTAAAATTATAGATAATAATTTAGCAATAGAATTTAGGTGAAAAAAACTAAAAATATAAAAAAAGTTTAAAAAATTAGGTGGTCTATAGAGCCAACGTCTAGTTTTCTAAGATATAAGTCAAGAAAAAAATCTAAAATTATAGATAATAATTTAGCAATAGAATTTAGGTAAAAAAAACTAAAAATATAAAAAAAGTTAATAAAATTAAGTGGTCTATAGAGCCAATGTCTAGTTTTTTAAGACTTAAGTCAAGAAAAAAATCTAAAATTATAGATAATAATTTAGCAATAGAATTTAGGTGAAAAAAACTAAAATTATAAAAAAAGTTTAAAAAATTAAGTGGTCTATAGAGCAATGTCTAGTTTTCTAAGATTTAAGTCAAGAAAAAAATCTAAAATTATAGATAATAATTTAGCAAAAGAATGTAGGTGAATAAAGCTAAAAAAATTAAGTGGTCTATAGAGCCAATGTCTAGCTTTCTAAGATTTAAGTCAAGAAAAAAATCTAAAATTATAGATAATAATTTAGCAATAGAATTTAGGTGAAAAAAACTAAAAATATAAAATAAAGTTTAAAAAATCAGGTGGTCTATAGAGCCAATCTCTAGTTTTCTAAGATTTAAGTCAAGAAAAAAATCTAAAATTATAGATAATAATTTAGCAATAGAATTTAGGTGAAAAAAACTAAAAATATAAAAAAAGTTTAAAAAATTAGGTGGTCTATAGAGCCAATGTCTAGTTTTCTAAGATTTAAGTCAAGAAAAAAATCTAAAATTATAGATAATAATTTAGCAAAAGAATGTAGGTGAATAAAGCTAAAAAAATTAAGTGGTCTATAGAGCCAATGTCTAGTTTTCTAAGATTTAAGTCAAGAAAAAAATCTAAAATCATAGATAATAATTTAGCAATAGAATTTAGGTGAAAAAAACTAAAAATATAAAAAAAGTTAAAAAAATTAAGTGGTCTATAGAGCCAATGTCTAGTTTTTTAAGATTTAAGTCAAGAAAAAAATCTAAAATTATAGATAATAATTTAGCAATAGAATTTAGGTGAAAAAAACTAAAAATATAAAAAAGTTTAAAAAATTAGGTGGTCTATAGAGCCAATGTCTAGTTTTCTAAGATATAAGTCAAGAAAAAAATCTAAAATTATAGATAATAATTTAGCAATAGAATTTAGGTAAAAAAAACTAAAAATATAAAAAAAGTTAATAAAATTAAGTGGTCTATAGAGCCAATGTCTAGTTTTCTAAGATTTAAATCAAGAAAAAAATCTAAAATTATAGATAATAATTTAGCAATAGAATTTAGGTGAAAAAAACTAAAATTATAAAAAAAGTTTAAAAAATTAAGTGGTCTATAGAGCAATGTCTAGTTTTCTAAGATTTAAGTCAAGAAAAAAATCTAAAATTATAGATAATAATTTAGCAAAAGAATGTAGGTGAATAAAGCTAAAAAAATTAAGTGGTCTATAGAGCCAATGTCTAGTTTTCTAAGATTTAAGTCAAGAAAAAAATCTAAAATCATAGATAATAATTTAGCAATAGAATTTAGGTGAAAAAAACTAAAAATATAAAAAAAGTTTAAAAAATCAGGTGGTCTATAGAGCCAATGTCTAGTTTTCTAAGATTTAAGTCAAGAAAAAAATCTAAAATTATAGATAATAATTTAGCAAAAGAATGTAGGTGAATATAGCTAAAAAAAAATTAAGTGGTCTATAGAGCCAATGTCTAGCTTTCTAAGATTTAAGTCAAGAAAAATCTAAAATTATAGATAATAATTTAGCAATAGAATTTGGAGTGAAAAAAACTAAAAATATAAAATAAAGTTTAAAAATTAGGTGGTCTATTTAAGTCAAGAAAAAAATCTAAAATTATAGATAATAATTTAGCAAAAGAATGTAGGTGAATATAGCTAAAAATTTAGAAAAAGTTAAAATAATTAAGTGGTCTATAGATCCAATGTCTAGTTTTCTAAGATTTAAGTCAAGAAAAAAATCTAAAATTATAGATAATAATTTAGCAATAGAATTTAATTGAAAAAAGCTAAAACCTTAGAAAAAGTTTAAAAAATTAAGTGGTCTATAGAGCCAATCTCTAGTTTTCTAAGATTTAAGTCAAGAAAAAAATCTAAAATTATAGATAATAATTTAGCAATAGAATTTAGGTGAAAAAAACTAAAAATATAAAAAAAGTTTAAAAAATTAGGTGGTCTATAGAGCCAATGTCTAGTTTTCTAAGATATAAGTCAAGAAAAAAATCTAAAATTATAGATAATAATTTAGCAATAGAATTTAGGTGAAAAAAACTAAAAATATAAAAAAAGTTTAAAAAATTATGTGGTCTATAGAGCCAATGTCTAGTTTTCTAAGATTTAAGTCAAGAAAAAAATCTAAAATTATAGATAATAATTTAGCAATAGAATTTAGGTGAAAAAAACTAAAAATATAAAAAAAGTTTAAAAAATTAAGTGGTTTAATGTCTAGTTTTCTAAGATTTAAGTCAAGAAAAAAATCTAAAATCATAGATAATAATTTAGCAATAGAATTTAGGTGAAAAAAAACTAAAAATATAAAAAAAGTTTAAAAAATTAGGTGGTCTATAGAGCTAATGTCTAGTTTTCTAAGATTTAAGTCAAGAAAAAAATCTAAAATTATAGACAATAATTTAGCAAAAGAATGTAGGTGAATAAAACCAAAAAAAAATTAAGTGGTCTATAGAGCCAATGTCTAGTTTTCTAAGATTTAAGTCAAGAAAAAAATCTAAAATTATAGATAATAATTTAGCAATAGAATTTAGGTGAAAAAAACTAAAATTATAAAAAAAGTTAAAAAAATTAAGTGGTCTATAGAGCCAATGTCTAGTTTTCTAAGATTTAAGTCAAGAAAAAAATCTAAAATTATAGAAAATAATTTAGCAATAGAATTTAAGTGAAAAAAGCTAAAAATTTAGAAAAAGTTTAAAAAATTAAGTGGTCTATAGAGCCAATCTCTAGTTTTCTAAGATTTAAGTCAAGAAAAAAATCTAAAATCATAGATAATAATTTAGCAATAGAATTTAGGTGAAAAAAACTAAAAATATAAAAAAACTTAAAAAAATTAAGTGGTCTATAGAGCCAATGTCTAGTTTTCTAAGATTTAAGTCAAGAAAAAAATCTAAAATTATAGATAATAATTTACCAATAGAATTTAGGTGAAAAAAACTAAAAATATAATAAATGTTTAAAAATTTTAGTGGTCTTTAGTGCTACTGTCTAGTTTTCTAAGATTTAAGTCAAGAAAATCTAAAATTATAAATAATAATTTAGCAATAGAATTTAGGTGAAAAAAACTAAAAATATAAAAAAAGTTTAAAAAATTAGGTGGTCTATAGAGCCAATGTCTAGTTTTCTAAGATTTAAGTCAAGAAAAAAATCTAAAATTATAGAAAATAATTTAGCAATATAATTTAAGTGAAAAAAGCTAAAAATTTAGAAAAAGTTTAAAAATTAAGTGGTCTATAGAGCCAATCTTTAGTTTTCTAAGATTTAAGTCAAGAAAAAAATCTAAAATTATAGATAATAATTTACCAATAGAATTTAGGTGAAAAAAACTAAAAATATAAAAAAAGTTTAAAAAATTAAGTGGTCTATAGAGCCAAAGTCTAATATTATTAGATTTAACTCAAGAAAAAAATCTAAAGTTGTAGTTAAAAAATCAACAATAAAATTTATATAAAAACAATAAAAAATTTATAAAAAATTTGGAAAATTAAATGGTATACTGAATGAAAGTTTAGTATAGTATAGTATAGACATCAGTCAAAAAAACTACTTTGTAAAAACTACAGTAATCGTATAAGCAAATATAAAGATATTGATGCACATTCAAATTTTTGCTACATACCACATGCTGGAAGTGGAAGTTGAGCATGTGATGAAGGCATCGAACAAATCACTGAGTCCAAATATGACTTGCGTGTTCAGATTGTATGAATATTAAAAGACCTATAAAGAAAATTTTATTTTATAAAGATTCGTGACTAAAAGTACACGACAAAAAAAATTTCAAAAATTGGGTATAACGTCTTTAGGTCATTTCCTATAAACCTTAAATTTATTGAAAATTCGTAAACTTACCTTAAGGTCATATCGCTGTTGGTTCTTTTCAGCCAAACTGTGGAGTGTAAGAAGACGTTGCAATTACCATGTCGTCATTTCTGTAATTTTGGAGCTTTGTTAATACTAAATAGAAAAGTAATCATTTAAAAATTTTGAATAAACGGTTAAAGATATAAAACTTACCAATGCGATTTTATTGTAAATGTTACGGTAGTGTTGCTAAAGACGATTAAATTTCTGAAAAATTTCTGCGATCACAATAATTTTCTGTATTTACCTAAAAGCAATAAAAAACTAATGTAACAAAAAGTCAAACAGGTATTACAAAATAGAAACTTACTAATTGAAGACATATTAACTCAATACGTTGAAGCAGTTAAAGATCGAATGTTTTAACGGCCAACGAACACCAACCACCCCCCAAAAAAGTCACGTTACCAGCACCCAGTAATCACATGAACACAAATTTACCAAACTGCTTTGCTTATCTCATAGGATTTAAGCAACCTTCTTTTGCATTTGAAATAATATAATCTGAAATAAAATTTTAGAAAAGTAATTAAAATTTAGTATTAATTATTTGTAACAGATTATATACCAATTCTACTATAAACGAAGACAAAAATTATTTCTAACACAAGATTGTTGTCACTTTGATTGTTTTTGAGGAAAACAATCTTTAGGAGTTACATGATCAATATCCTTTCAACTTTTAAATTTGAAAATAAATTAAATGTATGTAAACTGTATAAAAAAAACAACTTTGAAATTATCATAAGAGCAACTAAATATTTAGACAGAAAAATGGAAAATCCAATAGTATACTGAACGAAAGTTTGGTACACTAAGATTTGAGTCAAGCAAAATCTCTAAAACTGTAGATAAAAAAACAACAATCAAATTTCGAAAAAACAACTAAAAATTTAGAAAAAAATTAAGTGGTCTATAGAGCCAAAGTCTCGTATTTTATGATTTAACTCAAGAAAATATCTAACATGAGTAGATAAAAAATTAATAATAAAATTTAAAAAGGACAACTAAAAATTTAGTAAATATTTGGAAAATTACGTAGCTAACTAAGCCAAAGTCATGTATACTATGGGTTTAGTCAAGAAAAAAGTCTAAAACCATAGATCAAAAATCAACAATAAAATTTATATAAATACAACAAAAAATTTAGAAAAAGTTAAAAGAAATAAATGGTCTATAAAGCCAATGTCTAGTATTTTATAGTTTAAGCCAAGAAAAAATCTAAAACCATAGATCAAAAATCAAAAATAGAATTTATATGAAAACAATAAAAAATTTAGAAAAAGTTAAAAGAAATAAATGGTCTATAAAGTCAACGTCTAGTATTTCATAGTTTAAGCTAAGAAAAAATCTAAAACCATAGATGAAAAATCAAAAATAAAATTTATATGAAAACAACAAAAAATTTAGAAAAAGTTAAAAGAAATAAATGGTCTATAAAGCCAATGTCTAGTATTTTATAGTTTAAGCCAAGAAAAAATCTAAAACCATAGATCAAAAATCAACAATAAAATTTGAAAACAACAAAAAATTTAGAAAAAGTTAAAAGAAACAAATGGTCTATAAAACCAACGTCTAGTATTTCATAGTTTAAGCTAAGAAAAAATCCAAAACCATAGATCAAAAATCAAAAATAAAATTTATATGAAAACAACAAAAAATTTAGAAAAAGTTAAAAGAAATAAATGGTCTATAAAGCCAACGTCTAGTATTTCATAGTTTAAGCTAAGAAAAAATCTAAAACCATAGATCAAAAATCAACAATAAAATTTGAAAACAACAAAAAATTTAGAAAAAGTTAAAAGAAACAAATGATCTATAAAGCCAACGTCTAGTATTTCATAGTTTAAGCTAAGAAAAAATCTAAAACCATAGATGAAAAATCAAAAATAAAATTTATATGAAAACAACAAAAAATTTAGAAAAAGTTAAAAGAAACAAATGGTCTATAAAGCCAACGTCTAGTATTTCATAGTTTAAGCTAAGAAAAAATCTAAAACCATAGATGAAATATCAAAAATAAAATTTATATGAAAACAACAAAAAATTTAGAAAAAGTTAAAAGAAATAAATGGTCTATAAAGCCAACGTTTAGTATTTCATAGTTTAAGCTAAGAAAAAATCTAAAACCATAGATCAAAAATCAACAATAAAATTTGAAAACAACAAAAAATTTAGAAAAACTTAAAAGAAACAAATGGTCTATAAAACCAACGTCTAGTATTTCATAGTTTAAGCTAAGAAAAATCCAAAACCATAGATCAAAAATCAAAAATAAAATTTATATGAAAACAACAAAAAATTTAGAAAAAGTTAAAAGAAATAAATGGTCTATAAAGCCAACGTCTAGTATTTCATAGTTTAAGCTAAGAAAAAATCTAAAACCATAGATCAAAAATCAACAATAAAATTTGAAAACAACAAAAATTTAGAAAAAGTTAAAAGAAACAAATGATCTATAAAGCCAACGTCTAGTATTTCATAGTTTGAGCTAAGAAAAAATCTAAAACCATAGATGAAAAATCAAAAATAAAATTTATATGAAAACAACAAAAAATTTAGAAAAAGTTAAAAGAAACAAATGGTCTATAAAGCCAACGTCTAGTATTTCATAGTTTAAGCTAAGAAAAAATCTAAAACCATAGATCAAAAATCAACAATAAAATTTGAAAACAACAAAAAATTTAGAAAAAGTTAAAAGAAACAAATGATCTATAAGGCCAACGTCTAGTATTTCATAGTTTGAGCTAAGAAAAAATCTAAAACCATAGATGAAAAATCAAAAATAAAATTTAATTGAAAACAACAAAAAATTTAGAAAAAGTTAAAAGAAATAAATGGTCTATAAAGCCAACGTTTAGTATTTCATAGTTTAAGCTAAGAAAAAATCTAAAACCATAGATCAAAAATCAACAATAAAATTTGAAAACAACAAAAAATTTAGAAAAAGTTAAAAGAAACAAATGATCTATAAAGCCAACGTCTAGTATTTCATAGTTTAAGCTAAGAAAAAATCTAAAACCATAGATCAAAAATCAACAATAAAATTTTAAAACAACAAAAAATTTAGAAAAAGTTAAAAGAAACAAATGATCTATAAAGCCAACGTCTAGTATTTCATAGTTTAAGCTAAGAAAAAATCTAAAACCATAGATCAAAAATCAACAATAAAATTTGAAAACAACAAAAAATTTAGAAAAAGTTAAAAGAAATAAATGGTCTATAAAGCCAACGTCTAGTATTTCATAGTTTAAGCTAAGAAAAAATCTAAAACCATAGATCAAAAATCAACAATAAAATTTGAAAACAACAAAAAATTTAGAAAAAGTTAAAAGAAACAAATGATCTACAAAGCCAACGTCTAGTATTTCATAATTTAAGCTAAGAAAAAATCTAAAACCATAGATCAAAAATCAACAATAAAATTTGAAAACAACAAAAAATTTAGAAAAAGTTAAAAGAAACAAATGGTCTATAAAACCAACGTCTAGTATTTCATAGTTTAAGCTAAGAAAAAATCCAAAACCATAGATCAAAAATCAAAAATAAAATTTATATGAAAACAACAAAAAATTTAGAAAAAGTTAAAAGAAATAAATGGTCTATAAAGCCAACGTCTAGTATTTCATAGTTTAAGCTAAGAAAAAATCTAAAACCATAGATGAAAAATCAAAAATAAAATTTAATTGAAAACAACAAAAAATTTAGAAAAAGTTAAAAGAAATAAATGGTCTATAAAGCCAACGTTTAGTATTTCATAGTTTAAGCTAAGAAAAAATCTAAAACCATAGATCAAAAATCAACAATAAAATTTGAAAACAACAAAAAATTTAGAAAAAGTTAAAAGAAACAAATGATCTATAAAGCCAACGTCTAGTATTTCATAGTTTAAGCTAAGAAAAAATCTAAAACCATAGATCAAAAATCAACAATAAAATTTTAAAACAACAAAAAATTTAGAAAAAGTTAAAAGAAACAAATGATCTATAAAGCCAACGTCTAGTATTTCATAGTTTAAGCTAAGAAAAATCTAAAACCATAGATCAAAAATCAACAATAAAATTTGAAAACAACAAAAATTTAGAAAAAGTTAAAAGAAATAAATGGTCTATAAAGCCAACGTCTAGTATTTCATAGTTTAAGCTAAGAAAAATCTAAAACCATAGATCAAAAATCAACAATAAAATTTGAAAACAACAAAAAATTTAGAAAAAGTTAAAAGAAACAAATGATCTACAAAGCCAACGTCTAGTATTTCATAATTTAAGCTAAGAAAAAATCTAAAACCATAGATCAAAAATCAACAATAAAATTTGAAAACAACAAAAAATTTAGAAAAAGTTAAAAGAAACAAATGGTCTATAAAACCAACGTCTAGTATTTCATAGTTTAAGCTAAGAAAAAATCCAAAACCATAGATCAAAAATCAAAAATAAAATTTATATGAAAACAACAAAAATTTAGAAAAAGTTAAAAGAAATAAATGGTCTATAAAGCCAACGTCTAGTATTTCATAGTTTAAGCTAAGAAAAATCTAAAACCATAGATGAAAAATCAAAAATAAAATTTAATTGAAAACAACAAAAAATTTAGAAAAAGTTAAAAGAAATAAATGGTCTATAAAGCCAACGTTTAGTATTTCATAGTTTAAGCTAAGAAAAATCTAAAACCATAGATCAAAAATCAACAATAAAATTTGAAAACAACAAAAATTTAGAAAAAGTTAAAAGAAACAAATGATCTATAAAGCCAACGTCTAGTATTTCATAGTTTAAGCTAAGAAAAATCTAAAACCATAGATCAAAAATCAACAATAAAATTTTAAAACAACAAAAATTTAGAAAAAGTTAAAAGAAACAAATGATCTATAAAGCCAACGTCTAGTATTTCATAGTTTAAGCTAAGAAAAATCTAAAACCATAGATCAAAAATCAACAATAAAATTTGAAAACAACAAAAAATTTAGAAAAAGTTAAAAGAAATAAATGGTCTATAAAGCCAACGTCTAGTATTTCATAGTTTAAGCTAAGAAAAAATCTAAAACCATAGATCAAAAATCAACAATAAAATTTGAAAACAACAAAAAATTTAGAAAAAGTTAAAAGAAACAAATGATCTACAAAGCCAACGTCTAGTATTTCATAATTTAAGCGAAGAAAAATCTAAAACCATAGATCAAAAATCAACAATAAAATTTGAAAACAACAAAAATTTAGAAAAAGTTAAAAGAAACAAATGGTCTATAAAACCAACGTCTAGTATTTCATAGTTTAAGCTAAGAAAAATCCAAAACCATAGATCAAAATCAAAAATAAAATTTATATGAAAACAACAAAAATTTAGAAAAAGTTAAAAGAAATAAATGGTCTATAAAGCCAACGTCTAGTATTTCATAGTTTAAGCTAAGAAAAAATCTAAAACCATAGATGAAATATCAAAAATAAAATTTATATGAAAACAACAAAAAATTTAGAAAAAGTTAAAAGAAATAAATGGTCTATAAAGCCAACGTTTAGTATTTCATAGTTTAAGCTAAGAAAAAATCTAAAACCATAGATGAAAAATCAAAAATAAAATTTATATGAAAACAACAAAAAATTTAGAAAAAGTTAAAAGAAACAAATGATCTATAAAGCCAACGTCTAGTATTTCATAGTTTAAGCTAAGAAAAAATCTAAAACCATAGATCAAAAATCAACAATAAAATTTGAAAACAACAAAAAATTTAGAAAAAGTTAAAAGAAACCAATGGTCTATAAAGCCAACGTCTAGTATTTCATAGTTTAAACTAAGAAAAAATCTAAAACCATAGATCAAAAATCAACAATAAAATTTGAAAACAACAAAAAATTTAGAAAAAGTTAAAAGAAACAAATGATCTATAAAGCCAACGTCTAGTATTTCATAGTTTAAGCTAAGAAAAAATCTAAAACCATAGATCAAAAATCAACAATAAAATTTGAAAACAACAAAAAATTTAGAAAAAGTTAAAAGAAACAAATGGTCTATAAAGCCAACGTCTAGTATTTTATAGTTTAAGCTAAGAAAAAATTTAAAACCATAGATCAAAAATCAACAATAAAATTTGAAAACAACAAAAAATTTAGAAAAAGTTAAAAGAAACAAATGGTCTATAAAACCAACGTCTAGTAGTTCATAGTTTAAGCTAAGAAAAAATCCAAAACCATAGATCAAAAATCAAAAATAAAATTTATATGAAAACAACAAAAAATTTAGAAAAAGTTAAAAGAAATAAATGGTCTATAAAGCCAACGTTTAGTATTTCATAGTTTAAGCTAAGAAAAAATCTAAAACCATAGATCAAAAATCAACAATAAAATTTGAAAACAACAAAAAATTTAGAAAAAGTTAAAAGAAACAAATGATCTATAAAGCCAACGTCTAGTATTTCATAGTTTAAGCTAAGAAAAAATCTAAAACCATAGATCAAAAATCAACAATAAAATTTGAAAACAACAAAAAATTTAGAAAAAGTTAAAAGAAACAAATGGTCTATAAAGCCAACGTCTAGTATTTTCTAGTTTAAGCTAAGAAAAAATTTAAAACCATAGATCAAAAATCAACAATAAAATTTGAAAACAACAAAAAATTTAGAAAAAGTTAAAAGAAACAAATGGTCTATAAAACCAACGTCTAGTATTTCATAGTTTAAGCTAAGAAAAAATCTAAAACCATAGATCAAAAATCAAAAATAAAATTTATATGAAAACAACAAAAAATTTAGAAAAAGTTAAAAGAAAAAAATGGTCTATAGAGCCAATGTCTAGTATTTTATAGTTTAAGTCAAGAAAAAGTCTAAAACCATAGATCAAAAATCAAAAATAAAATTTATATGAAAACAATAAAAAATTTAGTAAAAGTTAAAAGAAATAAATGGTCTATAAACCCAACGTCTAGTATTTCATAGTTTAAACCAAGAAAAAATCTAAAACCATAGATGAAAAATCAACAATAAAATTTGTATGAAAACAACAATAAATTTAGAAAAAGTTAAAAGAAATAAATGGTCTAGAAAGCCAATGTCTAGTATTTCATAGTTTAAGCCAAGAAAAAATCTAAATCATAGATCAAAAATCAACAATAAAATTTATATAAAAACAACAACAAATTTAGAAAAATTTAAAAGAAATAAATGGTCTATAAAGCCAACGTCTAGTATTTCATAGTTTAAACCAAGAAAAAATCTAAAACCATAGATGAAAAATCAACAATAAAATTTGTATGAAAACAACAATAAATTTAGAAAAAGTTAAAAGAAATAAATGGTCTAGAAAGCCAACGTCTAGTATTTCATAGTTTAAGCCAAGAAAAAATCTAAAACCATAGATCAAAAATCAACAATAAAATTTATATGAAAACAACAAAAAATTTAGAAAAAGTTAAAAGAAATAAATGGTCTATAAAGCCAAAGTCTAGAATTTCATAGTTTAAGCCAAGAAAAAATCTAAAACCATAGATCAAAAATCAACAATAAAATTTGTATGAAAACAACAAAAAATTTAGAAAAAGTTAAAAGAAATAAATGGTCTATAAAACCAATGTCTAGAATTTCATAGTTTAAGCCAAGAAAAAATCTAAAACCATAGATCAAAAATCAAAAATAAAATTTATATGAAAACAGCAAAAAATTTAGAAAAAGTTAAAAGAAATAAATGGTCTATAAAGCCATTGTCTAGAATTTAATAGTTTAAGCCAAAAAAAATCTAAAACCATAGATCAAAAATCAACAATAAAATTTATATGAAAACAACAAAAAATTTAGAAAAAGTTAAAAGAAATAAATGGTCTAGAAAGCCAATGTCTAGTATTTGATAGTTTAAGCCAAGAAACAATCTAAAACCATAGATTAAAATTCAAAAATAAAATTTATATGAAAACAGCAAAAAATTTAGAAAAAGTTTAAAGAAATAAATGGTCTATAAAGCCATTGTCTAGAATTTAATAGTTTAAGCCAAGAAAAAATCTAAAACCATAGATCAAAAATCAACAATAAAATTTATATGAAAACAACAAAAAATTTAGAAAAAGTTAAAAGAAATAAATGGTCTAGAAAGCCAATGTCTAGTATTTGATAGTTTAAGCCAAGAAACAATCTAAAACCATAGATCAAAATTCAAAAATAAAATTTATATGAAAACAGCAAAAAATTTAGAAAAAGTTAAAAGAAATAAATAGTCTAGAAAGCCAATGTATAGTATTTGATAGTTTAAGCCAAGAAAAAATCTAAAACCATAGATGAAAAATCAAAAATAAAATTTATATGAAAACAACAAAAAATTTAGACAAAGTTAAAAGAAATAAATGGTCTAGAAAGCCAATGTTTAGTATTTCATAGTTTAAGCCAAGAAAAAATCTAAAACTAAACAAAAAATCAGCAATAAAATTTATATAAAAACAGAAAAAAATTTAGAACAAGTTTAATAAATTAAATGGTCTATAGAACCAAAATCTAGTATTTTAAAATTTAAGTCTAGAAAAAAATCTAAAAAAAATCAACAATAAAATTTTTATAAAACCAACAAAAATTTTAGAAAAAGTTTAAAAAAATTAAGGTCTGTAGAACCAAAATCTAGTATTCTTAGATTTAATTCATGTAAAAAATCTATAACTATAAATAAAAAATAACAATAAAATTTACATAAAAACAAGTAAAACTTTAGAAAATATTTGGAAAATTAAGTGGTCTATAGAACCAAAGTCTAGTATTCTAAGATTTAACACAAGCAAAAAATCTACAACTTTAGATCAGAAACCAACAGCAAAATTTATAAAAAAACAAAAAAAATCCAGAAATAATTTGTAAAATTAAGTGGTCTTTACAGCGAAAGTCTCGTATTTTATGATTTAGGTCAAGAAACAAATTTAAAAGTGTAGATAAAAAATCAACAATACAATTTATAAAAAAACAACACATTTAGAAAAAGTTAAAAAAGTTATGTTGTCTTTAGAGCCAAAGTCTAGTCTACCAAAATTTAAGCCAAGAAAAAAAAATTAAAACATTAGATAAAAAATCAGCAGTAAAATTTATATAAAAACAATTATAAATTTATAGAGCCTAAAGTCTAGCATTATAAGATTTATGTCAAGAAAAAAATTTTAAATTATAGATTAAAAATCAACAATAAAATTTATATAAATTTTCTAAAATTTTACATTTTATTGTTGATTTTATATCTACAGTTTTAGATTTCTTTTTGTCTTAAATTTTAGAATCCTAGGCTTTGACTCTATAGACCATTCAAAATTTCTTTGATAGCAATAATTTTCTGTATTCATCTGAAAGTAATAAAAAACCAATTTAAAAAATAGTCAAACAAGTATTAACCTGCATTAAACAATAGAAACTTACGAATTGAAGGCAAATATTACAGGTTTTAGACAACCTTCCATTGTATTTGTATTTGAAATAATATCAACTTAAATAACATTTTAGAAAACTAACTATTATTTAGTATTAAATATTTGTAACAGATTATATACTAAATTCTACTATAAACGAATACATAAATTATTTCTAATGCCAAATTGTCCTCACCATGATCGTATTTAAGAAAACAATGTTTAGGAATTACAGGATCCAAATCACTGCAACTTTTAATTTTGAAAATGGATAAAATATCTCAATTTGTAGCGACCTTTTTCGAATTCAATACATCCCAGAAGCAACTAAAAATGTTACGAAAAATGTAGGTGTTAGAAAATGACTAAAAAAAGTGACACAGACAAACGATACAATTTTCGATTTTCTAAAATTTTGACAGATTTTGCTATAAGCGAATAGAAACATTATTTTTAACGCCAAATTGTCCGTGTCTCAATTGTTTTTGAAAAATACAATCTTTAAGAATTACAGTATCAAAATCACTGCAATTTTTAATTTTGAAAAAATAGTGTTAGAATGTTTATTAATTGTGGCTGAATTCCAACAAGTTTTTCAGAATCAAACACTGCAATGTAAATATACAAAAAAATCTAAAAGACTAAATTTTTTAATGTGACAATGGTTAAACTGTAATCAAATATGCAAAAACTTGATTTCTTGATGGTAAACGGTGATAACTGTAAAGGCAATAAAGAATGGCAATAGTATACTAATATACGATAGTAGAACACATAATCAGATTGGATTTGTGTTAGTAGAGAAAATTCATTGTAAATAGTAAAAAATGTAGGAAATTTAATCGGTGTTGATGAAGTGGGAAAACCTGAAACTAAAAATTTCAAAACTTAAGAAACTAACAGAAAAAGAACAAAGCATAGAAGCATTGAAAGATGATTTTGGATTTACTTTGTAACGTCGTATACAATTGCGAATTGTTTGTTTAGGTGTATTTTTGCCCGAAATAAGCCAAAACCTTTCTCTAATAATATGCAATAATTGCCGAGGACCAACATGATTGGATCATATATCTGAGCAGTAGTAGAAAGAATTGATATGGATATGCCGAGGGTCTTGCATTTGTCATTACCGATCTTTAACTCTGTAGGATGATCTGAGGAAAAAATACTGTTTAACACACTCGTGTTATTAGAAATCTATTTTCTTAGAGAAAAACAAACTTGGTTTACAATTTCAACTATTTCAAGGCAAAGAGTCAACATTATCAGTCCCAGTAAGCAAATCATCGACATAGAAGTTATTATTGATAACTGAGGAAACTTTAGAAAAAGTTTTAACGTTGTTTATCGCAAGCTGTTTCAAGCAAGGAGTGGCTAAAAAGGACGCAGAAGAAGTTTCAAATGTCACGGTATTTAATTTATATGTTACGAAGAATCTAGCCAATTCCAAACAATACACTGCAACAATCGTTCTTCAGGAGAAACCATAACTTAACGCTACAGCGATATCAGATGATATGATAATTTGGTATTGTTGGAAACGACATAATATAAAAAAGATGCTGTCTTCTTCACTTGGACCAACTAATTGTATGCTGTTTAAAGATTTGCCGTTTGCCTCAACTGTAGATCCATCAAAAACTACTCTGTAGTTTTAGTAGTGGTGGTGTCAGGTTTGTGAACACCGTGATGAATAATAATAATAATAATAATAATAATAATAATAATAATAATAATAATAATAATAATAATAATAATAATTTTTATTAGATAAGATTAAGATACAATCATCTAAAAGACGAAGTATCGGTAAAAAACCGTTTTTCAAATTTGCCTTAATTTTTCAAGTTTGCCTTAATTGCCTTAATAATACAAGGAACCTTCAGTTTCAGTTAACCTTGACATGTAGCCACTGCTACTCGAAGAAATGCAAAACGTGGTCTGTGACGTGGTGCCGAGTAGGAAAGGAAATAAGACACAGGGATGTTTTTTAGTCGGTCGGCTACTTCACCTAGCCAACCCGACACTATCAGTCATCTGGTGGCTGATGTCTATAAGCAGATATGTTTCCTTTAAAAAAAAATCCTAATCAGTACAGCCGCAAGCAGAATGTCGATAAAAGGGTTTTTGATCTGCAGACAATTTATCTTCTGCCGTTAACGTAGTACTGTTCGGAGAAATGGGTGTAAACGTAGCAGCAAGGCTATCCGACATTCCAAAAACCACATTTTAACGCAGACTTGCAGCTAGCAATCTAGATTAAGCTAACTCTTTTTGTTACTGCACAGTACTTGGTAGAAAAGTATAAACGAAGCTAGCTACCCAAATCAAAAAATTACAAAAAAGAGGTTTTGCACCGATTAGGCAGGAGGTACGCACAATGACTGATAACTATTCGAACATTTTGAAACTGGAAATTGGAAAAATGTACCTTCCATTAGCTCGAGCAAAAAAAGAGAAACGATTACAGTACTTGATTGCTGTAACCTAGAAGTATAAAGAAGATGATCAAATGCAACTTTAATAGAAAGATAAATCTATTGCAATTTGGCAAAGTTTTTTGAGAAGTCTGGGGCAAAGTTGGTACCCGATTATGAATTTGCAAAGCATAAGAACGAGAATGTGGTAGATCTAGGAGACAAATTTAAGCAAAAGGTTGGTCTCACAGAAAAATCGACAGAAACTGCTTTGCAAACAATTTGTTCCCAAACTCTCCTTTTAGAATAAAAAGCATCTAAACCAAGATCTTCTAAAAGGTAGCTGTAAAGTATGGTTTCTAAAGTACCTAAAGAAGTAGAAGTAACACTTAGGAAACTACTTCAAGAGATTTCTTAAATGCATCGTATAACGCCAGCAATGAGAAGTTCTCATACTAACATAATGGGTAACTTAGCGTTATCAAACAGAATCTAAAACGAAAACTTCAGTAAGAAAAGCAAGAGAAAAAAAAACATTCTAAAAAGAAACGCAAACCCGACTCTACTTCTTCAAAACCTAATAGAGGTTTGATGATCTTGAAAATCAGTGCGTTGGGTGTCTTATTGTGTTTTATCGATATAGAGATAGTAAAACTAGCATTTATTGAGAAAACTTTCATGATGACGTTACGTCGCTTGCGTTAAAGATATCAGGTATTAGAAAATTTCAAACCAAATTGGAAGACTCACTTAATGCAATAATATAAATTCATTTGAAGAAAACTCGGTGCATTTGCTTTGTTTTCGTTGATCGTATGAACCAAGGAAAATGTATTTGTAGGAACACCGTATATACGGCTTTGTTTATTGCAGCTAATTTTAGAAATTTTTGAGAAGGTGCCGCTAGCTAGTCGCATTGTTGATAGAAAAACTAAACTGTAAGTATTATACTTTCTATTTTAATTCATTGTATTTACGTGGTCAGTCGATTGCACAATCGACTGAACGTACATAGTCAGTTGTTCTACTATACAATTGTTTTGCTGCGTGCCACATATTATTAGCCAGTGCGCTCTAGTTCTCTCATCATTGAGATTTGTTTATTTGTATTATAATTTTCAAATTTTCGGAATGTAAAAGTTAGACCGGCAAATTTAAATATTGTACGACGTGTTGTTCAACCGAAGGGGACTTATTTCAACTACTTTTGTTTGTGATATTGACTTACGTTTTAGCGTTTAATTGCACTTATGTAAATATATAGCTTCTCTCTACAAACTTTTCTGTTTGTGATAAAATAAATGTACTCGTTGTTACAACTTCTGTGTTGTCATTTAATCTATTACAGCTTTGGGTAGATTTAAACGGTGTCTCCCATCTTAATCGTTCGTCTTTTTGGCGGTTTTTTAATTTATTTTAAAATTTAACAACACGAAGCTTACCACCTTATCCCCGAATCTAACTGAGTTAGTCACTGCTTGTTTAAGTTACGAGATAAAATACCGTAAGAAAATTTGACGCTCAAATGTCTAGGGTTTAATTTAAAAACAGTAATGCAAGAGTCACAACAACAAAGTCACCAAAGAGCTTAACAATAAATGAGTGCCAATCCAAAAGAAATCAAAACCACGTAACCCAAAACAAAACCAAACGAAAGAAAAGAAAAAGAAGTAAGAGTCAATAAAGAACAGAAAACTTTACTTGCCAATTAGAAATCGTGAGTTAGTGTTCGTTGTGTTGGAATGTCACATTGGAACGTAAATGCCGAAAAACGGATTAAAATATTCCAAGAGCAAAAGAAACCCAAAGAAGAGAAATATCCTAACGGTGACTGACAACCTCAAAAATGCTGATTAAGCGGAAGTACAGAATACAAAGAGCGACGCTGCAGTCCATTCCAAGTTCCACACCAAAAACAACAAAAGAATAACCCACTAACCCCAATACAGCAAGACGAGTAACTGAGAAAGAAAAAAAAAAAAAGATACACTAAACACTAAAAAAGGAAGTTACTAAAAGAAAAAAAAAGAAAGAAAGTGTTCAAGCACAATAACCATGATAAAAGGAAAAAAGACAGAAGAGATAATTGCCCTAAAGGCAATCCTTCAAAAGCAAAAGAAAAAAAGTAAACGCAAGAAAGATAAAAACGGAAAAAAGAGACCGACGGAGAAAGATAAAACTATATTTAAGTGTCTGATTCGTTCTTCTCTCCGTAGAAGAAACGTAAGGGAGTGACCAACCTTTTAATGCCCCACCAACCGCCCTAGAAGCGAACCACAAAGAGAATCCAAAAAGAAAGAAAACTGGTTGGAACATAGAAAAGATAGATAGGCCCCAAGAAGAAAAAAATGAAAAGTAGAAAAGATAAGAGATAGAGAAAGACGGAGAAAGATAAGGCTTGATCTTAATGCCTGATTCGTTCTTCACCCCGTAAAAGAACGAAAAGAGAGACCACCCTACGGTGCCCATACAACCGCCCAATAACAAAGAAAAAAGAAAAGGAAAGAAAAGAAAAGATATTAGTTAGCCATAGAACGAAAGCATACCAATTGCTGTTCCAAATTGGGAAGCATACTTCAAGACTTTAATGCCGACGAGCAGAATAAAAAAACTCAAGAAAAGAAAAACCAAATCCAAAAGCAGAAGAGAGAATTATATAGATGACGTACCAATCCAAAATGATGGTGATGGTGAAGAAAGAAACCAAAAAAATGTGCTAGAAACTTAAGCAAAGAATATCGGTGACAGCAATATGAGAGGAAGAATTGGGTAGCATCCAAGCTACAACCAAGAAGATACTGACGACGTATCCAAAAACTCGAACCACCAAAACCAAAAGAAAACAACAAAAACAATAGCAAAGGTCAAAAGTCGAGAACCCAAAAAGTGAACTAGCACTTACGACGCTTGCGACGCCGATGAAAAAGAAGAGAACGATTAGAAGAAAGAGACAGAAAAGAATAAACAGAAGTGATTGACGAAATGGATGTAAGAGTAGCGTCTTTTACATCAGGAGAAACAGCACGTTCCTTATGTAGACGCGTAGACCTTGTAGAGACATCCGTGCTTGAAAGCTTCGTCGTTGCTGGCAAAACGTGACGTGACCTAATAGGGTTGCTTCGTTGCGAGTTCAAACAAGAACAATAACGTATAAACTCGACAACTTTACGTCTCATGTAAGGCCAGTAGAAGTCACATCAAAGAGCTTCCAACGTACGCTTAACACTGAAGTGATCAGAACCAGATGTAATGTGGTAATCCTAGATAAGTTGCTTGCGCTGGTCCGATGGTACAACTAACTTTCAAACGCAAGGATCAAAAGAGGTAATGCGTACACGTTTACATAAAAAAATTTTCACAACACACCAACGAGATACAGACAAAGAAAGTGTAGAAGCAGTAAGAGAACAAGTAGCAAGAATAGCAGAAGAGACGGAAGTAGAACTCTTACTAGCAAAAACTACAGATGGCTCTTGAACTTTGTCACCAATCTCTGTTGTGGAGAAGTGGAAAGAATCGCGAGAATTGATGTTAGATTCCAAACGCTTGTCTAAAGATATTAATTCAGCGATAGATTTGATTTCAATCAACGCTATAGGCAGTAGGTAGAACGGGCGAATAACCTTGAGAGCATTTGCTCTGAGACCGGTTCCCATAGCTGAAGAAAGAGGTATCGCATGGTGGTAACGTAAGTACCAATGGATTCGTTAGGCCCCATAGTACGTTTGCGGATGGTCTCCATCAGACGATCGTCGTAATCTACAGGCCAAAACTCCGACTTCAACAAAGCAGCAACATTGTTCTACGATCGTAAAGAAACTCGGTTCGTCCTAGAAACAAGAAGAGCTTTGCCAGATAAAATTTCTAAAGCTGAAAGACAAGTTGATGCTGTGAAACACCACGAAATAAACACAACTCGTCAATACGAATAAGAAATTCTATAAGTAAAGAAGGATATTCACCAGAAAACGTTACATTCCAATTTCCTAAGTTCGTTTCTGAATCAGAGTTCGAACAAGTAAGAAGTGGTGGTTCTTCATCTGAAGAATACATAGTTCACACATTAAAATTACGCTAAAATCTAAACAGTAGAATCAAAATAGTAAATCAAAAGCAGAAAGCTGCTAACACATGTCTCAAATCAAAATAACAGTAAGTACCAGTAGTACTATCACTAATAAGTAACTAATCTAATAAGCCAAACAGGGGTTAATCGACGTAGTCGAGTTAATCCAAAATCAAAGCAAAGTCCAACGACCCGTGCCTAACCAGAAATCCAATTAAAAGAATATTTAGTAAATTGCTAATATAAATTCAAACCGCAGCACTACAAATTAAAGAAGTAAAAGCTAGTTAAGTAACACCGACGTCAAGTCTTGCAGCAATAACTAAAGGAGCAAAGAAAGGAAGGAAGGAAGAAGGAATTATAATCACACACAAAAATTAAGCTCCACGTTGGGCGACAAAATTTGTTACGAGAAAATCAGGTTTCTTGAGTTGGACCGCCAAGAATAAATTGTTACGCTGGTCTTCTTGTAACAAAACATAACGTCTGAATTTATATTTGCAAATCTTAAAATTGTAGACAAATAAACAATTTAAGCCTCCGAGACTCAACGCGCACTGCTTATGAGTTCGTGAAGCACAAAAATATTATTAATTGTGTTAACTTAACGTGCACGTACGGTCATAAACGACATGACCACCGAAGTACAAATCGAACACAAAAAATTGAAGTAGTAATACTCACAGTTAGGTTTTATCCAGTAGGACATTAACTAATCTCCGTACTTGACTTACCTAATAAGTAATATTAAACCCAATCTAAACGAGCATATAATGTTAACACAAATAAAAGGTCTCCTTAGCATCTAATCATTTAAGAATGCAAATGCGAAGCGTTTCCCTTGGAATTAACAGCATAAATTTTCACGGTGTTTGTCGTAGTTAATCTTCATAAGAGGGATAATCCTGCAGGTTTCCAACCCTTGACGGTGTATACGATAATAACGTTATCATTATTGTGACGTCATGGAAGTTTTCCAACGAGGCCACATGCTAGTTATCTTCGGTGATAACGATAAACATGTGGTGGGTACCAATATCCGCTACAGACAATTAGCAGAGTCAAATTAAACCCCAAATAAAGAAAAATGTACACCACTTACCCCATTACAACCTTATAAATGTAATTGCATATACGCGTGAAACAATCTAAAGGTGAAGGTTGCCCCGGGCGTAAAAGTACAGAACTCATAGATGGTCTTGCAGGAAGTGAAGTAACAGTGCTGTCTAAAATTTAACAGTCTCGGCGAAAGAGTAGGAAATTCTCCGGACAAATTTCATACTTGAAGAGAAATTTTCATACTCTCGAATTGAACTACTTGATTTCAACATGTGATAAAATAAATGTACTCGTTCTTACAACTTTTGTGTTTTCATTTGTTCTATTGTAGCTTTCGGTAGATTTAAACGGTGTCTCCCATTTAAATCTTACATCGATTTAGTGCCATCTTAACTTATTTTGTTATTTAGCACCACGAAGGTCACACTCTCCGAATGAAACTGAGTTAGTCGCTACTTTTTTAGATTACGAGATAAAGTAACTTAACGAACTTTTTTTTGAAGAATTTAATTTATTTTTGTACTCGCCGCCTGGGAAGTGAAGTTTTACATACGTGTATAGCCAATCAGGAAATTATTATTCCCGCACGAGTGCGGGAAAAATTACAAAAAACACTGGCATTTCCAGACATTTAAACAATAATATTATAATGCAATTATAATTTGTAATTGTTAAAAACCGTTTTCCCAGTGTTCTTTATTAATAAAAACAAGAAGTAAACTTAAAAAAGCAATACAAAGTATACAAAATATGATCAGCACGAACACTTTAGACATCAAATGTCAATTCATAGCACTCTACACTTTTCATCAAGGTGGCTATATCAAAATTTGACATTAATATAAAATGATTGCTTCTGCTTATCATAGAAAATATTTGCTTGTTACAAAAAATTATGTACAAACCTCTTGCGGGAAAATCATTCTAGCATTCGCGCTATTAAAGCACTCCCTCACTTCGTTCGCTCGTGCTTTAAATGCGCTCATGTAGGAAAAACTTCTTCCCGAACTTGGTTTGTAAATAACTATTAACACATTAAGAATCATGAAAATTTAAATTAACTGCATAATAAAAACAATTGCGTTACAACACCTATCAAATTTTTAAAACATTTCAAAACCATTTTGTGGTACCTACGTTGATGCGTACCTATTCACGTGTTGTGTTTAATTGTAAACTAAGATTAATTTTAATATTAAAGTGCCTATCCGCAAAACAAAAAAGGTGGCGATTATTGATGTTATTTAAAAATTACGTATATTTTTCCTCTGAAGGTTTTTTTCTTAACATTGCCAAAAAGTTACTTTGTATTTTGGTATCTACGTACTGGTCCCAAGCAAATGAAATAAATAGCGTTGAAGAACAAAATAATGTTAAAAATCTATTACCGAATAATACCGTCTGTAAACATTAACTTCAGGACTTTGATTTGAAGTTAGAACAAACTCAAATAGTTATGCATATGCATGAAGACGCTGCAATAATGACTATTCAACCATTATTCAGCTCCATTTAACAGAAAAACTAATTTGATTTTTAAAATACTTACGAATAAAACGGAAAATCCAATTTAGTTTTAGTAAAAACAAATTAAATTGTAGTTAAAAAGTATCTTTTAAGTGCATTTTCGTTATATCGTCGAGAATGTGTTGGATTAGTTGAATAGCTGACCCAGATATCAGATTAGAACCTCTACAGTGACAGAGATGGATAAGTGGACAATGCTTGAAGAAGAGAAATTACTAACAAACGGTTCATGCTTTACTAGCAATTGCTTATTTCGAAATAACATTTCGAATGTTTACTCGATCAAGAGCATTAAAAGAATTATTGGAAAAATAGATTGGGTTTGATTTAATTTTTCGCCCTGAATTTTCTCGTGAAAAATAGTAACATTTCAACAATCGAAATGACGAGTGTTTTATTTATATTTTTTCATAGAAATGTAGTTTTACAATATTATAAAAGTTTTAGTTTTTCTAATAGTATATTGTAAAACAAGTATGACAGTAACGACAATTGTAAAGCGAGGGTTACAAATAGTAATTTACGTAACAAGCGTTCAAGGTAAAGCATGGTATAACGAACGTTAATGTTGATGACAATAACCAGCATCTACATACTTTCTAATTTCAAATTTGAAATTATTTGATATTTGCATTATTATTCTGATAATTTTAACTTTGACTAAAGTCAATCTGAGAGTTAGCACTTACTACAAACTTTATATATTATACAACAAAAATCACTGCTTTAGATTGCACAAAGTTGCACTTTGTAACTTTATTAAAGTTGAGAAAGTTTATTTATTAATAAAATGTAATAGCTAAAATCTTATATAAGATTATAAATAGTGGATAGATAATGATAAAAACAGTGATAATAAAGAATTGACATAAAAACGATGATAATAATAAGTAATAAAATATGTTTCTCTTAGTTTTAGTTTTCGAAAATATAATTATCATACCATGCATTAACTTATAAGTACTTTAACCTCTTTAGGAATACAAGCACATATGTGTACGTTTGGTTCTAAGGTGTTTAATATTGCTTAGACATGATCCTTATTTGTCGTTTATCTCCACCTCTGTAGAACATAGCAAAACATAGAACAAAATCACACTTGTATCTTTTGTGCATTCCAAAGCTGCTCAAACTTTTCAAAAACTTTATCGATGAGGTTAACAGAGGGTTGGAATTTTGCTTTTTTTAGATCGACGATCTTTCCGACAACAAATAGCAACTAAAAACACTTTTTGAAAGATTTGACAAATTATTATTCTAAATACCAGCAAATGCCAATTTGGTAAAAGCTCAGTCGAATTCTTTGGTTATGACATCAAATACGTCCACCAGAAAACATAATTGAAGTGATTCGTAATCTAAGAGGCACAAAAAAAGTGCAGATGGCATCCAGTGGAATGAAACATCTGAAAATACCTTTCAAGAAATTAAAAAATTATTATCAGAAGCTAGGTTACTGGTACATCTAAAACATGATGCTCCATTATCAATAACAGTCGATCCTTTCAATCAAGCCGTTGACGCAGTGGAAACCATAAGCGTTTATTTCCCAGAACCTAATCTCAGCTCAAACAAAATACAGCACGTAGAACAGAGAATTATTAGCTGTTAAACGCTTTAGATATAGCATAGAAAGTCAACATTTCATTGTGTTCACCGATTCCCAGCTCTTGATATATTCTTTTCAACAAAAGCCAGAAAAGCCTTTACCAAGATAACATCGTTATCTAGACTTTATATCGCAGTTCACAACAAACTTGCAGCATATTCCTGAATTAGATAACTTATCACGGATCGATGCTATAGTATAAAAATCACACCTGGATTACAAACAAACAATTACCAAATCACTAAAATCAAATACTACAAAACTTACTTTCTAAGAGTACAGACATGGACTTGAAAATTATCAAAATTGGTGAATACAATGTGGAACTATATTGTAACATTTCTACACCTAATGTTTGACCATATCTAACACGTGCTTTTGGGAAGCAATGTTTAAATAATTTTGCACATCTAGAAACAAAAGCTGCCACAAAACTTGAACGCAACATGCATACACAGCCAGAAAAAAGGGTACATAGACATACGTAATCACAAAATGATAATATCCATCTACCAACAGGCAGATTTGATTATATTCACCTAGATCTAATCGGATCATTATCGCATAGTCAAGGATTTACAAATTGTTTGACATGCGTGTACAGGTACACTCGATGGATAGAGGTGATTCCTATAGCAAACAACGAAGCCATTACAATAGCAACACCTTTCTTACACAATTGAATAGCTTGCTTTGAAAAACCCTTACAAATAACAACCGATAGTGGTAAACAATTTTGAATATCAGCTTTTTGACTCTGCTTATAATCCACAATCAAATGGTATTTTGGAAACAGTTCATCGCCAACTAAAAGCAGCACTAAATTGTTACAACTCAAGAAATTGGGTAAGTGCGATTCCAACTGCTTTATTAGAAATATGTTTTACATTTAAAGAAAACCTAATAGCTATAAATTGTGAATAGATTTGTGGACAAACTTTAAGATCACTAAACTAATTTTTTTAAACGACAAAAGCAAGAAATTTCTTCAAATGACTTCTGCAAGATTTAAAAAGACACTTTGACAACATGGTCCTACTTTCAGCATTAGATTATTCTACATGTAATCATATTTTTATCCATAGGATATAATAAAAAAAGCATTGATTCTCACTCACGATGGCCTACTTTAAATTGTCCAACAACAATTACCAACAGGTTAGCGTTATCAGTAAAAAGAAAGTGATGTGGTAAACACAGCCTATATTAAAATACTATTCAACTAGTTTTTATGTTAGAGTTAAGTTAGAGTAAGAAAAAAACGTCCTTTAAGATATTAACAAGAGAAGTACGTATGCGTTACCAATTTTGCGATATAACAGACGCTAAGCGGATTTAATAGCTGCTTCCCAAATGCCTCAAAAATGAAGAACATAGAGGTTATTAAGTGAGACGCAAAATAAAATTATGCAGACCAGTAAATTGTCTAGTTGCGCTAACAATATTGCGACTTCACTCTAATCTAATCTAGAATGGTATTTCAGGACGATGCTCGATAAACATTTCTAAATAGACAAAACAACAGCAAACTCAAGATGTACAACTTTAGTAGAGGTACAGACAAACAAACAAAAGTAGCTTTTAGTACTACAAAACGTACGAATATTAACAGTAAAAAGTCCGGATACGGTAAATGGCTTTTGCAGATTAACAAGATTTGCCGGAAAAGCGCTATTGTTGACTTAAATGTGTTAACTCTAAAACGATAACATTTCATGCATAGACCGATGTGAAGTTAGGTTGTAATAGACCTTGAACAGTATAAGGGACATAATGAAGAAAAACAAGAGAATAGTAAGAACACAAAAAAGCGGAAAAATCAGTTTGTTGTATTGTTAGAAAAAATTTAATTGTTCGGTGACTAGAAACAAATAGTGAAAATGTACAACGTGAGTAAAAAAAATTAAGTTAGCTAATATCAAGTGACAAAGACTCCAAAAAATGACTTAAACTAGTCGGACCTGAAATTTAGAGTGAAGTGCTGCATGCATCATGGAATGCGTACTTGAGAGATATAAGGCAACCCGTCTACCAATTTAGTTCATTGAGAAGTAAGAACGGGGCTAAGAACTTTGTTCCAACTAAGACCTTTGCATCATATCCACTGTAAAACTAGTTTGATTGTAAAGAGAAGAAAGGAGAGGATCCCAAGAAAATTAAATTTTCTGGCAATGTAAGCGAGAACTGTTCTTTTAGTGCAGTCACCACTGAAGGGTTGAACATAAAAAGAAAAAGTGTTTAAATGAAGCAATAGTTGTTCTTTTTCTACTGCATTTAGAAATACAGCGATAAAGAAGCACATAAGACAAAAAGAAAGCAGCAACAAGCCTCAAACCTCAATACTCGCACAGGAATTGTTGATAAGCGTCATAACAAGAAAGATCTCGAATAAAACGCCCTTCTAAATTTAAAAAGGTATATGGTGACTTTGAACTAGCAAGAACACGACAGCGCTGGGTTTTAGAGATAGGGCGACGACAGATCTAGAAAAGCGTTTGTACTATTCTTTATAAGGTTTACTGATCTTGGCTAAGGACACTTCCTCAATTTAACAAAACTTGACGAGCTAAACTGAACTTTTGGACGGAACAGTTAAAAGAAAGAAGGAAAAAAAAGCTAACAAACTCAAGCTTACAAGATTTACAATAATACAAATATAGTAAAAAAAATTGAAGGATTACCTTTAATTATGGAGAAACTTTCTTAAATAACTGTGGGAAATAGATGAGCTTCGATAAGCATTTTATCTTGTCAGGTATAAAATATTTATCGGCTTGTTGACGATGCTTTAGAATAGAGTAGACTTGTTCAGAAAGACGACCCTCAAAATCTGTAATTGCAAATTGTTTAGAGCTTAAACTTATAACCAGTGCCCTTGTAATAGCAGAGACTTCCAAACGTAGATCTAGAAGTACTCTATCAGAACAAAAATTACCGCAAGTATTTCAGAGTAGATCCTAAATGGTACCGAGGAAAACAGTATGCTTGAAATGAGCAGGAGTTAAGCACCAAGACCATGTTCGAGCAGTTTGAAAATAAATTGAAGTAGTCGATTTCAAAAGTACGGAATTACAATTATCTTCTTTATTCAAATGCAGTCATTAATGATGCTTAAAACGGTTTTGTAAGTACCTTAAAGTTTTTATGAGGCAGAAAACAATTCATGTATTAGAATTGATTTACAACCCAAACAATTCTGTTTTAGAAAAAACTGACATAGGCGAAGAAGATTCGGACTTGACATGTAGGAAAGCTGGTTCTATAGACTTAGATTTGAGTATAAATTGTTTCTTACAGTGTTATGTTGGAGTTACAGAATTCAGAATAGATGTCTAAATGCGAGGCTAACGACTCAAATGCTCCCCACCAGACACCCAGTTGTATTCAACGTCTTAGAATGTGGTATGCTAACAGAAACAACGAATTTTAAAATAATTTATCAATTTTTAAATGTATACGTCAACATGAAACTTTTCTTCTTTTCTCAAATAATTTTTTTTTATCTGGCAACCATGATTACATATATTTCAAGAATAAAAAAAGAAGAAAAAGCCATCGTTTGAGGAAAGTTTCAAAAACATGATCATGACCTAAGCATAATCAAGAAAGTCATGTTCATGTTTTTGAAACTTCGGAGCAATTGCACAAATTTTCTATGTAAGTTCTTACGTTAAGTGTTGTTTGTTACATCTGTAATTGGATGCTGTATACCATACTTGATTAATTAGTTACTATACTTACTACAATAAATTGCAGTGGCCTGAAGAATTAAAATTTGTTAATCAAAGTTAAATAAGGAAGATAAAGAATCCTTACCATTAAATTTATTACTTTACTTATGTCAGCCTTGTACGTACTACTTCTTAGTAACGTATAATTTTGCTTTATGTAATTTGTTCCAACTGTATTTATTAACCGTCAGCCTTCAGCATATTAACTTTTTTTATGAAGTAACGTTAGATTATACTGACTTAAATTTCTTTTCAAACGCAAACTTTATATCATCTGTAACCTTATGTGTTGGCGTTGAGTACGTTGACGTAACATCCGTCAAGTTTCTTCGATCATTTCAACGCAGTCATAACCAAAGGCATATTAGCATTTTCCGTCGTACATAAACTTACACACTACGCATAATTTTTGTTTTAAATCAGATAAATAAAAGTAGTAAAAGTCACTACAATTGACAAAAAAGTGTCGGTTTGGTAAGTTTTTGTACTGCATAGTACACGAAGTAGCTTGATCGAGTAATATTTACATTTAAATTAAAATCAAAACATTTGTTAGCAATTGAATATATTTAGTTGTATGAGGGGTTGTCTGAACAAAAAAGTTTACATTGATATTATAGCTGTGATATTACTATATTAAACACGTGTGCAAAAACAAGTATCTAACGGTTTCTTATAATGTGATTGTGAGTGAGCACTAATATATTGAGCCCAAATTTTAACTTGTAAGTATGTTATTTGTTATAAATGTTTTATTGAACAATAAGATTTTAATTTACGTTAGTCCCGATCGATTTTCGTCTTTTGTGAATTTTCTTGGATAATATTGCTAAAATCAATCACTTGAATTAAGAACGCAGATACGTGTTTTTGCAAAATTCTTTTTTGTTTTTATTTTACGTCTTTTTAAGATGGTATCAAGAAACAAGCCATTATCTTACTCAGAATTACAGAAAATATTACAAAGTGAAGAGTTTTTCAAAGATCTCCTTACATTTAACAATAATGCAGAGTTAGCAGACAGCATCGAAGGGTTATCAAACTTAATTCCTAAACCTTTAGCAGCAGAAATATATTGTCCGCCCCAGAGAAATATCGATGAAACGAACAGTACGATAGAGACTGATAATACCTGCCATAGTGTTCTTCTGGTTGACAACATCCATGAATTTGGACTAAATAATGACAGTATCAATAGTAGTAAGTCCAAAATAGTCGACAATGAATAACCAAATATTTTAAATTCACATGGTAACAACTCGCATACTACTGAAAAAAACTACTGAAGATTGCGAGAGTATTCGTACGATTCAAGATAGGGATGATAGCATGTCTGAAGGTGAAAATAGCGAGTCTTTGGAAATGCGACCTAAAACCACTAGACTATTCAGAAGAAAAGGATTTAAGAAAAAAAAATCGTAAACGTAGGGAAAAAGCCTTACAATATAAAACTTTAAGAAAAAGTATAGACTCTGAGAAGTATGTTTATGAAGAAGAAAAAAGAGCGCAAAAACTTAGACTCACCTGTCAGTCTGTGTTGTGCAAGAAGGCTAAAAATAAGTTTTGTGAATCTTTTAGTTCTCTTGAGCGAAAGGACATTTTTTTAATATTTGAGAAATGTCCTGGGACATGAAAAAAGTGTTCGTTTCATTGTTAATTAGGTCTGTGCTCCCTCGACGCCCAAAAGGAGCACACTCAAAAAGATTGCAGTCACTTGAATATTTTTTGAAAAAAAAACCGTGAAAATCTACGAGTTTGTAAACAAATGCTCTTAAATACATTAGATTTAAAGAAATGGATGGTGAAAAATTGGGTAGTTGCTGCAGCTAACAACAAACTTAAAGTTAGCAAAGACATTTCAATGCCAACTAGAAAGCGAATCCCTCCAGAACTTAAAATCAGGATTAATACTTTATAAACATTTTTAAATGACCTTCCAAAGTTGGACTTCCACTATTGTAGGTCCTCGTCGAATAGACTCTACTTGGAGTCATTATTCCAGAGAAAAACTGATGTATACCAAGTATACAAAGATTACTGTAGTACAAACGGCGTTAAGGAACTCAGTTTAGCACACTTAAAAAAAAAATCAAAAATATATTTATTCACAAACCAAAGAAGGACCAGTGTGATATCTGCATTGGTTACAAAACTAAAAATGTTGCTGAAGAAGACTATAATAAACACATTAAAAGAAAAGACGAAGCCCGAAATGAAAAAGAGAATGACAAAAAAGAAGCTACAGAAAATTCTGAGTTAGGTATTTTTACAATGGATGTGCAGGCAGTGAAACTAGCTCCAGTATTACGTGCATCTGGAATTTACTACAAAACAAAGTTGTGCGTCTACAACTTTACAACTTTTAACTTAAAAAACAAGGAGGTAAACTGCTACTTATGGCATGAGGCTGAAGGCGGTCTTGAAGCTAACATATTCGCAAGTATCATCACCAAACATCTTTTCCAGTTTTTGGAACAGGAACCCTCAACTAAGAACATTGTGATCTATTGTGACGGATGCGGTTACCAAAACCGGAACAACACACTCAGTAATGCCGTTTATCATTTTGTAAGTGAGACAAACGTAACTGTGATCCAAAAATTCTTGGAAAAAGGACATACGCAGATGAAAGTCGGTAGCGCACATAGCTTGATAGAAAGAAGACTAAAAAATAAAGATATAAAATTACCATCAGATTACATAGTGGTCTGTAAGAAAGTGCGACCTAAGCAACCCTTTCACGTAGAATTTTTGGATCATACCTTTTTTAACAATTTTTCCAAATTGTGCTATTACCAAAGTATTAGACCAGGAAATAAAAATACTGATTTACGCATTAATGATATAAGATGTCTTAAATATGAAAAAAATGAAGGAATATCATACAAAATTAATTATTCTGATGACTGGAGTAAGTTAATCTAAACCCTCAAATAGGAAAATTATATCAAAGTCACCTAAAAATTAAGCAACAAAAATACGAGCACTTACAAGCTCTCAAAAAAGTCTTGCCATCTGACTGCCATAATTTTTATGATTTCCTTCCACATTAGGAATGTTTGATCCTAGTTTTTATTTTTCTACTCTTTTATATTGTAAAACATAAAAATGATTTTATTTTTTGTATTTCTTAATTAAAAATGTGAACCCCAAATAGGTTGTTAACCTTTATTGATGTACCTAATTAAATAGCAAAACCTCGTAACTGTTAAAATAGTCAACCAATGTAAACATCAAAAACACGTAACTAGCTTGTAAAACCACTAGTGCAATTTTTTTATATTAACAGCTTGTACGGTGTCAAGAAATTTAACATTCAATAATGACAACCGAATAATACGCATTTAAGACATTATTTCAGAAAATTTGAGGTTTTTTGCCTCTCCTAAAAAATGAAGTTTTTGCAGATACATACTTGATTTTGCGGTGTCGTTGACAATATACAATGTTATTGGTCTATTTCTTTTTCTGTTGATTTTAAGGATTATTCTTTCTTCTTGAAATAAATATTATTGATTGCAGTGTTTTATCAATTTGTTCCTTTTAGTAATCGACCTATTTAAACAAGGTTTGTATTGAGTGATATTTACTTGTTTTGAAGCCTTTTTAATTTAGTGAAGGATTAGCACACCGAGACTTGCAATCTGCTTGCCGATACAACTGAGTTAGTCACTAGCAATTAAGTTGCAAAAAAACTTCCTTAACAGATTTTCATATAATATTCCAATACTGGGTTCTGAAAACCGTAATGAAGCTAGCTGTGAAAAACTAGCAGCGATTTAAAGACTTGGCAACATCGCATTATATACAGCATTATGTAACTTCATATGTAATCACTAATGTCACTTCTCATTAAAAGATAACAATTATTCAATTAATGTAATACGTAAAATAATCGAAAAAGTCATAATTAAAAATAAACTTTACAAACATGCCACTGAAAAACAACAATAGTTTCAATGGCGTAAGTTAGTTTTTTCGAAGATCTACAAAACGAAAAAGTGTTGCAGTTTAAGATTTTGCAAAAATGTGTACAAAAAGCATTCTGACACTAAACGCCCAAAGCAGTTAAATTTGTAGTTGGGATACTTTTTTTTACAGGCTCGCCAAATACAAATTTAACTGCTGCTTATGTTTAGTGTTAGAATGCTTTTTGTACACATTTTTGCAAAATCTTAAACTGCAACACTTTTTCGTTTTGTAGATTTTCAAAAAAAACTAATTTATTCCTATTGAAAACTTAGCGCGTCCGTAAAAAAAGTTCCTCAAATATAAATTTGATTGCTGTTGGTGTTTAGTGTTAGAATGCTCTCTGTACACATTTTTGGAAAATCTTAAACCGCAACACTATTTCGTTTTGTAGATTTTCGAAAAAAACAAATTTACCTCATTGAAAACTTAGCGAGCCTGTAAAAAAAGTTCCCCAAATGCAAAATGAACTGCTGTTAGAGTTTAGTGTTAGAATGCTTTTTGTACACATTTTTGTAAAATCTTAAACTGCAACACTTTTTCGTTATGTAGATTTTCAAAAAAAACTAATTTACTCCTTTTGAAAACTTAGCGAGTCCGTAAAAAAAGTTCCCCAAATATAAAATTGATTGCTGTTGGTCTTTAGTGTTAGAATGCTCTCTGTACACATTTTTGGAAAATCTTAAACCGCAACAATATTTCGTTTTGTAGATTTTCGAAAAAAAAACAAATTCACCTCATTAAAAACTTAACGAGCCTGTAAAAAAAAGTTCCCCAAATACAAATTGAACTGCTGTTGGAATTTAGTGTTAAAATGCTTTTTGTACACATTTTTACAAAATCTTACACTGCAACACTTTTTCGTTTAGTAGATTTTCGAAAAAAACAAATTTACCCCATTGAAAACTTAGCGAGCCTGTAAAACAAGTTCCCCAAATACAAATTTAACTGCTGTGAGCGTTTAGTGTTAGAATGCTCTTTGTACACATTTTTGCAAAATCTTAAACTGCAACACTTTTTCGCTTTGTAGATTTTCGAAAAAAACTAATTTACCCCTATTGAAAACTTAGCGAGTTCGTAAAAAGAAGTTCCCCAAATATAAATTTGATTGTTGTGGGTGTTTAGTGTTAGAATGCTCTCTGTACATTTTTTTGAAAAATCTTACACCGCAACACTTTTTCGTTTTGTAGATTTTTGAAAAAAACTAATTTACCCCATTGAAAACTTAGCGAACCTGTAAAAAAAAGTTCCCCAAATACAAATTGAACTGCTGTTAGAGTTTAGTGTTAGAATGCTCTTTGTACACATTTTTACAAAATCTTACACTGAAACACTTTTTCGATTGGTAGATTTTCGAAAAAAACGAATTTACCCCATTGAAAACTTAGCGAGCCTGTAAAAAAAGTTCCCCAAATACAAATTTAATTGCTGTGGGCGTTTACTGTTAGAATGCTCTTTGTACACATTTTTACAAAATCTTACACTGCAACACTTTTTCGTTTGGTAGATTTTCGAAAAAAACAAATTTACCCCATTGAAAACTTGTAAAAAAAAGTTCCCCAAATACAAATTGAACTGCTGTTGGAGTTTAGTGTTAGAATGCTTTTTGTACACATTTTACAAAATCTTACACTGCAACACTTTTTCGTTTAGTAGAATTTCGAAAAAAACGAATTTACCCAATTGAAAACTTAGCGAACCTGTAAAAAAAGTGCCCCAAATACAAATTTAATTGCTGCGAGCGTTTAGTGTTAGAATGCTCTTTGTACACATTTTTGCAACTTCTTAAACTGCAACACTTTTTCGTTTTGTAGATTTTCAAAAAAAACTAGTTTACCCCATTGCAAACTTAGCGAGCTTGTAAAAACAAGTTTCCTAAATATAAATTTGATTGATGTTGGTGTTTAATGGTAGAATGTTCTCTGTACACATTTTTGGAAAATCTTAAACCGCAACACTACTTCGTTCAGTAGATTTTCAAAAAAAACAAATTTACCTCATTCAAAACTTAGCGAGCCTGTAAAAAAAAGTTTCCCAAATATAAATTTGATTGACGTTGGTGTCTAGTATTAGAATGCTTTCTGTACACATTTTTGGAAAATCTTAAACCGCAACACTATTTCGTTTTGTAGATTTTCGAAAAAAACTAATTTACCCCATTGGAAACTTAGCGAATCTGTAAAAAAAAGTTCCCCAAATATAAATTTGATTGCTGTTGGTGTCTAGTGTTAGAATGCTCTCTGTACACATTTTTGGAAAATCCGAAAAAAAACAAATTTACCTCATTGAAAACTTAGCGAGCCTGTAAAAAAAGTTCCCCAAATACAAATTTAATTGCTGTGGGCGTTTACTGTTAGAATGCTTTTTGTACACATTTTTACAAAATCTTACACTGCAACACTTTTTCGTTTGGTAGATTTTCGAAAAAAACAAATTTACCCCATTGAAAACTTGTAAAAAAAAGTTCCCCAAATACAAATTGAACTGCTGTTGGAGTTTAGTGTTAGAATGCTTTTTGTACACATTTTACAAAATCTTACACTGCAACACTTTTTCGTTTAGTAGAATTTCGAAAAAAACGAATTTACCCAATTGAAAACTTAGCGAACCTGTAAAAAAAGTGCCCCAGATACAAATTTAACTGCTGCGAGCGTTTAGTGTTACAATGCTCTTTGTACACATTTTTGCAACTTCTTAAACTGCAACACTTTTTCGTTTTGTAGATTTTCAAAAAAAACTAGTTTACCCCATTGCAAACTTAGCGAGCTTATAAAAACAAGTTTCCTAAATATAAATTTGATTGATGTTGGTGTTTAATGGTAGAATGTTCTCTGTACACATTTTTGGAAAATCTTAAACCGCAACACTACTTCGTTCAGTAGATTTTCAAAAAAAACAAATTTACCTCATTCAAAACTTAGCGAGCCTGTAAAAAAAAGTTTCCCAAATATAAATTTGATTGACGTTGGTGTCTAGTATTAGAATGCTTTCTGTACATATTTTTGGAAAATCTTAAACCGCAACACTATTTCGTTTTGTAGATTTTCGAAAAAAACTAATTTACCCCATTGGAAACTTAGCGAATCTGTAAAAAAAAGTTCCCCAAATATAAATTTGATTGCTGTTGGTGTCTAGTGTTAGAATGCTCTCTGTACACATTTTTGGAAAATCCGAAAAAAAACAAATTTACCTCATTGAAAACTTAGCGAGCCTGTAAAAAAAGTTCCTCAAACACAAATTGAACTGCTGTTAGAGTTTAGTGTTAGAATGTTCTTTGTACACATTTTTACAAAATCTTACACTGCAACACTTTTTCGTTTGGTAGGTTTTCGAAAAAAACAAATTTACCCCTATTGAAAACTTAGCGAGTCCTTAAAAAAAAGTTCCCGAAATACAAATTTGATTGCTGTTGGTGTCTAGTATTGGAATGGTCTTTGTACACATTTTTGCAACTTCTTAAACTGCAACACTTTTTCGTTTTGTAGATTTTCAAAAAAAATTAATTTACCCCACTGAAAACTTAGCGAATCTGTAAAAAAAATTTTCCCAAATATAAATTTGATTGCTGTTGGTGTTTAATGGTAGAATGCTCTCTGTACACATTTTTGGAAAATCTTAAACCGCAACACTACTTCGTTTTGTAGATTTTCGAAAAAAACAAATTTACCCCATTGAAAACTTAGCGAGCCTGTAAAAAAAGTATAGCAAATACAAATTTAACTGCTGTGTGCGTTTAGTTTTAGAATGCTTTTGGTACACATTTTTGAAAAATTTTCATCTGTAACACTTTTTCGTTTTGTAGATTTTCGAAAAAAACAAATTTACCCCATTGAAAACTTAGCGAGCCTGTAAAAAAAGTTTCCCAAATACAAATTTAACTGCTGTGGGCGTTTAGTGTTAGAATGCTCTTTGTACACATTTTTGCAACTTCTTAAACTGCAACACTTTTTCGTTTTGTAGATTTTCGAAAAAAACCAATTTACCCCATTGAAAACTTAGCGAGCCTGTAAAAATAGTTCCCCAAATACAAATTTTACTGTTGTGGGCGTTTAGTGTTAGAATGCTCTTTGTACACATTTTTGCAGCTTCTTAAACTGTAACACTTTTTCGTTTTGTAGATTTTCAAAAAAAACTAATTTACCCCTATTGAAAACTTAGAGAGTCCGTAAAAAAAAGTTCCCCAAATATAAGTTTGATTGCTGTTGGTGTTTACTGTTAGAATGCTCTTTGTAGGGTAAGGTAGGGTAGGATCGGACATGGGGCACCTCCGGACAATTCAAAGATCTACGATACGTAAATGTTGACCGCCATCAATTACTTCCGAAATATTTATTTGAGAAAATTGAAAAACAGTGCTGCTTTTATAATTTTTTTTAGATTTATTGTAAGCTTTATCGGCTTAAAAAGAACAGTGAGGTAAGTTTTATCCTATTTACCGTAGATATTAATATGTTGTGCGATATGTAACCTCATCAAAAGAAATGTGAATCGTGCGGGAATTTTTATTCAGTCATTTTCTTGTTTTTTTTTGGAAATAGGGCACATTCGGACAAATCGAGTGGGGCAGTTTCGGACTGTACGAATCTGCCCCTCTTCACAAATAAAGTTTTGATTTTACTTTGTAGGATGGTGCGTAACTACATCAAAAAGAGAAATCGCCCTGATATTTCAAAAGATGATTAAAAAAATCTATTAAAGCTGTGCTCAATCGCCAAATGTCGATTCGCATGGCTGCAAGCACTTTCAATATCCTAAAATCAACTCTTTATGGTCGTCTTAAGAAACTCAAAAGTAAGAAGAATTTAATTGACTCGGGATATGAAAGCAGTAGTTCAGATGAGGATGCGTCACTTTTATCAAAATATGCTACCCGTCAAATATTCTTTCCAGGAGAAGAAAAGCAGTTGGAAATTTACTTACAGCACACTTCCAAAATATTTTATGGGTTGACGTACAAGTCTACGCGGCAGTTGGCATATGAATATGCAAGTATGTTATGTAAAAAAATTCCAGACACATGGAACGAAAATAAAATAGCTGGGGTAGAATGAATGAGATCATTCATGAGTCGTCATTAGAGACTTTTCTATCGGAAAGCAGAAAATACCAGCATTGCACGAGCAGCGGCTTTCAACAAAGCCAATGTTACTTCGTTTGTTAAGAATTATGCAGAAGTTCAACAAAAATACTATTTTTCTCCTAATCGTATTTGGAATACTGACGAAACTGGTGAGACAACCGTTCTTCAGGCTCCAAAAGTTATTGCCGAAACAGGGACGAAAGGAGTAGGCCAGTGGGTTTTAGCTGAAAGGGGCGTATTAGTTACAATGTGCGGCTTTATTTCTGCTGTGGGAAATACAATTTCTCCGGGATATGTATTCCCTCGTGTACGTATAAAGGAGCAGTTTATGTATGGTTCCGTACCTGGGGCAATAGGCTTTGCCGAGAAGTCAGGGTGGATGTCTTCAAAAATTTTTCTTCAGTTATTGGAGCATATTCAAAAACATACTGGTTGTATCCAAGCAAATCCAATTCTTTTGTTGCTTGATAACCATGAAACACACACTTCACTTGAGGCGATAAACTATTGTCGTGAAAATGGCATAGTTCTACTATCATTTCCATCCCATTGCACTCACAAGATGCAACCCTTAGATAGGTGCATTTATGGCCCATTTAAGACCAGATGTAAGGCTGCCTTTAATGACTTCATGATTTCAAATCCTGGAAAACCAATTGGAATTTATGACATCGCTAAACTCACTGCAGATCCTTATCTGCAAAGTTTTACACCAAAAAACATTATCAGCAGCTTCTCTAATACCGGCTTGTGGCCTATTAATTCTATGATTTTTAATGATGACGATTTCATGGGGTCATTCGTCACAGATCGGGCAGATCCTGAAGTTCAAATGAAAGAGTGTGAATTGCTATCAACTTCTATTACATATAACAATTCGTTTATTCCGTCCATCAGCATGAGCACTAGCAATGTGGCCGATTCCAAAATGACATAGTAAATCGCGTTACAAAACCAAAAGCTAAAATATTATCTGTCCACATCGTCAGACCATTACCAAAGGCAGGCCCGAGGAAAACCAATGGAAAGTCTCGACTAAGTAAATTTAGAATTTATACGAGTACACTGGAGAAGAAAAGAATTCAAAAATTAGAAACTATGAGAAAACAAAAGTTGGAAAGAAAAACACTAAGAGGAATATATTACAAAGTGGAGGTAAAGTGAACAAAAAAGATACAAAAGTTAGGGAGAAGGGCAAAGGGAAGGCACCAAAGAAAAAGTTGAAGAAAATAAAGTGACTCCTCAGATTCTGAAGTGGATTTGCCACAGAATATGTTTATGAGACAAAATTTGTTAACGATCTGTCCGATTCCCTGGATGAGTTTCAAGACAATAATGTGCCCATGCTATTGGATGACGACGTAATTAATTGTAATGATTATTTGGTTGTCAAATTTCCGACCAACAAAAGGGCATTACATTACATTGGCAGAGTGGAATCTTGCAACAATGATGGCTCTTATACAGTAAATTTTTTACGAAAGTATAAAAGTGGTATTCGCTTTCCAGACTTGCAAGATATTTCGACTGTTTCCAGAGAAGACATCGTTTCAAAAATACCTAACCCTGTGGAAGCACCAGGAACTTCCAGGATGTGCTCGCTCATAAAATTTTATTTCAATTGTGACGGTTATAATGTTCCATAAACTATTTCTATTATGTATGTTTTTTATTCTCTTAAAAATGAATAAATTCTGAATTTTATTAGACTTGTCCAAATGTGCCCCACTATGGGGCAGATTCGGACAAATGCATCTTTTAAGGAAAAATATAACTAAAGGAAAACAACTGCATTATTTTGATTGAGATAGTATATCTCAAAAATTTTCTCTAATTTTTGCAATATTAATATTTGAAAAAACGTGTTCGAACCTACCTCACCTTACCCTACACATTTTTGGAAAACCTTAAATCGCAACACTATTTCGTTTTGTAGATTTTCTAAAAAAAACTAATTTACCCGGTTGCAAACTTAGCGGGGTTGTAAAAAAATATTCCCCAAATACAAATTTAATTACTGTTGGTGTTTAGCTTTTGGAAACTCTTTGTGTACATTTTTGCAAATTTTTAAACCGCAACGCTTTTTCATTTTGTAGATTTTCGAAAAAACTAACTTACGCCATTGAAACTAGTGTTGTTTTTCAGTGGCATGTTTGTAAAGTTTTTTTTGAATTATGACTTTTTCGATTATTTTACGTATTACATTAATTGAAAAATTGTTATTCTTTACTGAGAAGTGACATTAGTGATTACATATGAAGTTACTTGTATAATGCTGTATATAATGCGATGTTGCCAAGTCTCTAAATCGCTGATATTTTTTCACTGCTAGATTCACTACGGTGTTCTGACAACAGTATAATTTATATCTTTCTTCTTCCTCACTTTTATATTCTACTGTTTTATCTTGTACTTGTTTGTTAAAATTGTTTTTAAAAAACCAATTAATTGTTTATTTAAGCATGTGGTGATCAGACCTCTTCGTTTTACTCGACAGTGTTGAATCTTCGTAACTGATCTTTTGTTTTAGTGTAAATTAATCCATTCTACAATAAGAACGTTTTAATATTTATTTATTTAGTAAACAATTCTTAAGTTTTTATTTAAAAACAGTTTTATAATAAAGTACAGAACGTCTAATTATAACTTTCGTACAAAAAATTATCTTTTAACTTTATAAACATTAGCGATTGTGTTATTAATTTTGGTTTATTTTCAAAATCAAATTACATTTTTCAATTAAATCTAAAAAAAATTGAATTATATAGTTGATTCTTGTTTCAACATAAATTAGCTATATTACAAAAGGCATTAATAAAGTAAAATTCCATCAACATTGTGCTATTAGGTAATATGCATATAAACGTCAAATACCACTTATATAAGCCTCAGGTGAAAGATAATTTAGTTTGTCTGTTAAAACTAGCACTTACTACATAAGGCTGGGTAATTGAGCAGACACAACTAATAACATCCTTGCTAAAAACAAAACGATTAGCAGTTTTTTAATACGCGTATAAAAAATTGTAATTTTACGTTTAATAACTTTTTAATTTCTTTTGTCGTTACTCTTCACACCAACCTGTGTAAAAAAAGGTCAAATTGAATTAATTTTTTAGTAACGTGCGACAAATATAAAATGCGAATTTTTTAACATTTTTGATATTGTTGTACTCAGATTATTTTTGCGTTTAATTCGCGCCTTGCGTGTATGCGGCTTTCATTGCATTTATTTTTGCGCCTAATACGCCTTGCCTAGATGCAACCCTCCTTGCATTCATTTTCGGCGGAAAAATTAAGCAAAGAGAATCGTAGTTTACGTGGGGCTATTTACTATTTATTATCTTCTATTTTTTTTCTTACTGTTGAGGAAACTTACTTATAGAACAATTAATTAAATTAGTGTAACTACATCTTTTGAATATTAAGTTAACTATTCTTTATTTTATATTTCTTTAGTACTATTCAAGTTTGACTTAACATTGAAAAATAATTTTATTATTTTTTTATTTATTATTATATTATTAAGTAGCAATCGTTAATCTTCAGCTCAAGTTATCTAAAAACTATAAAATAAATGCTAAAATTTGAACAATTAATTTAACAAAAATTAGTAATAAGTAGAAACTAATTGTGCAAAAAACCTAAAAAAATGGAGAAACAACATGCTCGAATGCTTTCTATAACCTGGTAGTGTATGAAATATAAACACGAAAAGCTTCTCTGGTATACATTAACGAAGTTACAAAGCTTTTAAGAGTATACGGAAGACAATATAATTAAAGTTTTATTTTGTTTGTAACAAGTAGCATTAATAATATTTTATCGGAAAATGCCGCTCAGAGTTTGTTTAACCGCTTTTACCAAAAAACGCAATTAATACACTGCATCAAAGAGCTGCATAATTATTAGAGAATTTTGCAATAAAACTTTGATCGAGACGTACAAGAATTAGTGGAAATAATAACAAGAGCTTTAATAAGATGCGGTTTGATACTTCGTTAACGAACTTAAGATACAAGTCTGCCCTACGCTGCTGAGGATATTCCGAGGATTAGAATTTCAATCTTCATATGCAAATGCTCGTAGTGCACCTCGTTAACATAATTTCGAGACGGGATCAAGTTTTCCTCGTATTTCACTCTATTTGAAAAGCAAGCTTTTCGAGTTTTTCTTAATTTCGTAATTTATTTCAGTTTTATGCTTTTGTGCGTTATGTAGTTACGTCTGGACCATTTAACAACGCGTAAACTGTCTCTTGTCAACAAAGCAATTCGTCAATGCCGTTAAAATTGTAACATGCGGATGGGCAATAAATACCAATATGCTTTAAATCAATACACAGGAAATTGTTTTCAAATTGCGGTTGAAAGCAGAATATTTTGTTACTGATTTTCCGGTTTCCGTGTACACATTCGTGGAAGCGTGTAAAGCTTTTTTAAGCGTGCGTTGTTAAAGATGTGTATGTCAAAACCATCACTAGACGATTTTGAAATAAATTGATTGAATTTGTTGTTCTGCGATACAAAAATTATCACAATCAATCAATTTTACTTTGATGTGTGTGTTATTTACACATACGTCATTCTTGTTGACTCGATTTTTATCACGCTTTTGTTTATAAGTTTTTGTAAGATAATATTTTACAAAATTTGAAAAAAAAGCGCGTTGCACACGAGTGTATTATTTTTATATTTTTTTATTTGATTTTCAGCATTGCATATTAATTTTGGATGTTATTTCTCTGACTGTTTATTTCACTTTAATTTTTTTTCTGGATTCTTTTTAACTGCTGGTTTTAAATTTTTCTTTAACACACTTTATCTTTTTCTAAAATGACGTACACTGACAATTTATCATATTTATCAATTAATAAAATAAATAATCATCAAAATACCTAAAACACTCAACAAGGTGTAGTAGAGTGGAAAGTGCAACAGAACGTAAAAATGAATTGTAAGTAGAAAGAAAAAGTTTAGAACTAATCTTATCTTATTTTGAAGAAGTTGCTGTATGTGGCAGTGGCGGTTGTAATTGCCTGGGGGAGGGATCTTGTTGGTTGTTGTGTGGATCTTCCAGCTGACGAGCGGTGGCACAAATTCAGTAACTCGACTGTAACTCTCCCTTGGTGATGTTCGTGGCGGTGGATCTGGGACGTCGTAATCTCCGGGTGTTTGTAGATTCGACCGAAGTCGATGGATTCTGAGATCAACCCGAAAGAAGTGTTGACCGGAAATCTCTTCCAATGTCGTATTAAGCGCAAAATACGTTGAACAACGTGAGTTTAGTAAAAGAATACTTAAGGAATTTAATTCTTGATAATAAGTAACCCGTTACAGGTTGAAAAAGCTAAACTTGCTCAGCTGGATGGCTGTTCTTATTCAAAGTGAGCTCGTTTTGTTCAAAAATCTTCCCCAAGTGCCTCGTTTATCGCTGATAACTGTAGATAGGTGACCTGTAGGGTCACTGATAGCGGCAGGTATTGGTTGCAACGTTGTGAAACTCAAGGGGTTTTATTTTTCAATAAAAAGAATAAATTTCTAGTTGCGTTAAAAATAACTCGTTACAGTTCCTCCCTCACTTCCGAGACGTAAAATTGCCCTAATTATTACGGACAGAACAAGAAAAATAAACAAACTAAAAATTGTAAACAAAAGATGTAACCACTACTTAGATTGATCATCGGAATAAAACTGTTTAAGATCTTTGGTGTTCCATACCCCACATGAATTACTTCTATCATCCTGGAGTTCGTATGCCCATAGCGATAATTTTTTCTTGATAAGGAATGGTCCTACAAACCTTGGTGCCAGTTTCTGCGAGCAGTACTTGTCTGCTTCCGACTCCAGCACTCTCCGACATTATACGTGGTATCTTTGTGTCGTAGGCCGTAATAGTGCTTATGTAAGCTTTGATTAATCTTGTACGCACATTTGCAAATAGTTTTTGTATGTGGTCTGTTTGTTGGAAGTGTTCTTCACGATTAAATGTCAAGTTGTCCTCATTTGCTAGTTGACCATAATCTGTCCCTTTTGATACCTGGTGTCGACTAAATAACATCCTGAACAGAGAATATCCAGTAATCTCATGCTTCGCCGTACGAATAGCAGTTCCTACTTTAGGCAAGAGTCTATCTCATTCACAATGGTTGTCCTGAATGTACGACATCAGCATTGTTTTTAGAATTCAATTTATTCTCTCACTGGGGTTAGCCTGTGGGTGATATAAGGGTGTTCGTTTGTGTCTAATTTGGTATGTCTCACACATTTCCCTAAACTTTCCACTTACGAATTAAACTCCGTTGTCTGTGATGATTGTTTGCGGGACACCATAAATTAATAGTACATGTTTTTTTAATTGCTTTGCAAACGGGGGTACTTGTAGCGGCTCTCAGAGAGAAGAATAAACAAAACTTGGTGAAATAGTCTGCTACCACTAAGATATTGATACCATTTTGTAAACGAGATAGTGGCCGACAATGTCTGCTGACACCCGGAGTGTCGTGCAATCTCTCGCATTACTAAAGTAAATCTTAGCTCCGGGTCTTCGCACCCCCGTTTCCGGTACACGGTAGGCGGTAGAACTAGTGAAACTAGAGTCCCCTCTACCGCAAGTATTGCGACCCAGTCTCTTACTAAGAAATGAGCAGTTCTGCGTATAACTTGGATTGTCTCATTCTTTCTGACTCTTATTTCTGGTCGATGTTAGCTGGCCAGTGCAGCACCCCGAATCAGCTTTTCACACGCCTATAAATAAGGGGTAGCAGTGGAACGAAGCGGGGATAAAATGCCGTAGCATCTCCCCCCCTCTTAAAGGACATGTCGCACGACGAAATAAGTCGACGAGCAACCTGTGCCAGAGCTAGGTAACACGCCCCCGAGAAACCGACACCAGTTGATAGAGCACCGGACAGCGAGTCCCCGGTGGGGCTCTCTATCGCCCATTCTAAAAAATAGATTCCTCTGCTACCTTGCAATGTTCGAACAGCCCTCGCCCTTTCCGCATAAATGCTCCAGCATACTGGGGATACTAGAATTGGGTTCCTGTCTGAAGATTGAACCGAGTTTCAGAATTGGAGCTAGGTCCAGATTTACCGACATGGACTAGACGGGTCAGCTATGCCTCCAGTTCCTGTCCAATTCCTTCCCTCGGAATTGGGTAGAGTGACTATTATTCTATGGAAAACGGTCATATGACAAACTTCTCTTTCACGTATAGATCGTACACAATTAAGTCCACAATCCACGGACGTTATGCCGCCGTAGAAGGAAACCCATTAGAGTGAGGCGTCAACACAACTACTACCACGTTTGAATACGGTACGTTTTGGTCGTTAACACAGGACCCAGATTTACGCCTAAACCCTGGATTTGGGTGGAAACGTATTCGTTTTAAAGCCAACAACACCACATGGTAAAATGTAGGTTTCCTCTGTTCCGACTTACGCTTCTGACAAGTAACACAAGCTCGCACGTACTTGGCTACGTCGTACCGTAGTTTGGGCCAGTAATATTTAAGGAGCTAAGCGTGCTACCGTCTTCAATACGCCTAGGTGCCCAGTAAGAATGTTATCGTAATGTTCCTTTATAAGGCTCCGCCTGCGTCCTTTAGAAACTACTTCGACCGATTTACCATCTGGCGAATCTTTTTTAATAGCGTATTCTGCGAGATCTGCCACAATGGTTAGCGTCTGGGGTTCTCACGGATGTTCGCGATTATTTGACTGAGCCAAGGATCGTCTAAATCGTTTACAGCTGTTGCTGTATCGATGGTAGGCACGCTTCGCGACAAAGCATCGGGCATTAGGTGTTCTTTGCTTTTCCGAAGAAGCATCTTAAACTGGCACTGCTGTAGCTTGAGAGACCATTGCAAGCTAAACGGCCCTAAAGATCTTTTAAGTTATTTAACTCAGCTCTTTCCACATACGGTCACAGTTTCTCTATACACCAAATGACTGCAAGACACTCCCGTTCTGTGGTGCTGTATTTACGTTCTGCTTTAGTGAGAGAACGACTCAAGTAGCAGATAACGACTTCTCTCTGTTGTTAGTCTGATTGAGTTAAGACGCTTTCTATGCCGTAACTATTAGCGTCGGTCTGCAAGGTAAAGGGTTTTTCGAAATTTGGGAACGATAGTATTGGTGATTTTATTAATGCCGATTTCGGTTCTTCGAACAGCGGGTGGCCAAACGAACTTCTAAGACTTCCGAAGCAGTTGTGTTATCGGTTCAAGCAAAGTGGAATAGTTTTGCAATCAACGCCTATACCAACTGGCCATGACAATGACACGTTTGACCTTAGCTACGTTCTTAGGTTCAGGAACATCTATGATTGCCTTTATCTGGGCCCACTTGCATACCTTGCTCAGTAATCAGATATCCTATGTATTTTAGCTCTTTTAAACAGAATCGACATTTTTTTTTGATAATTTCAGGTTCGCTTTGCGTAGGCGCGAAAATACTTCCTAGAGGACTTCTACATGATTTTCAAAGTTGGGAGTTGCTACGATAATATCGTCTAGATATACGAACACGTATGGCTCGAGTTCGGGTCCTAACACGCGGTCTATGAATCTTTGCCAGATCGCAGGTGCATTATGTAACCCAAACGGCATTCGTGTAAATCGGAAAAGTCCTCTGTCTGGTACTGTGAAAGAAAGAAAATCTCGAAACTCTTGCTACAGGTACTTGTCAGAAGGCGCATTTTGTATCCAACGACGAGATGTACTTGGCATTTCGTAGTTGATCTAAAATGGTAAAGATGTAGGGTAAAGGGTACGCATCACGCTTGGTCATCGCATTTAATTTCCGAAAGTCTACGCAAAAACGATAGAAACCTTCTTTCTTGTAAACTAACAATATGGGCGAAGACCATGCTAAGTGTTACCTTCCTATGAGTCCTTGTTGTAGCATTTTGTCTACCTCCGAGTTAATATACTGTTGAACCGTTGGCGAAACCTGGTAACAACGTTGCTTAATTAGGGTCGAATCAGTCTCGCTCTTATGTTCGACAAGGTTAGTAGAAGTTAGTTCGGCGTTCACTTGGCTAAAGTGTCGTTTGACGACATCTTCCAGATGATTACGTTGGTCGTTGGTGCAGTCGGTTATAGGAGTGGACGGTTTAGGTACCGGATCGATAGAAAAAAATTCCTGCTTCCAAAAGTCTATTCCAAGTATTAATCGATGTGGTAAATTGGGTACGACATACATTTTTACCAACGCACTTTTGCCCAATAATAAAACAGGAATTAACATGGATCGCATGATGTCACAAGATTCGCCATTGGCTACCGTTATTTTATTCATTTTTGTTTGAGACAAGTTTAGTCCTAAATTACGCATAAACTTGTAGCCGGAAATTCCTAAAAACTTATTTGAAGCTGCGGAATCCAGTAACCCGCAGATTGACTTCCTTAAAACTCCAATGGTTAGGTAAGGTCTTTCGTCTCTCTCGGCTTGATTCAACACATAATCTAATTTTGTTTTCTTTCTTGTGAACGGACATTCTCCTAGCGTTTCGGATTGCCGTCGCGGTGCAGAGACGTTTAGTGGTTTTCCGACTGCTTGGTTTCTGTGTTAGGTTTTGTCCTGGTACAGTCTTGGGTGAGATGACCTCGGCGCCTGCACCGGAAGCAATAAACTATACTTGTCTTGTTTTCGGGTGTAAGTGTTGTCGATGCTAACTGCGACTCAACGTAAGCTAGACCTGGGTTTTGTTAGCCGGGGGCACAAAGCTGTCGACTTCGAGTATTCCAGTCTTTTGCAACACTTCTTTAGTTCTATGAGGTTTTTAATTTCTTTTAACGTCAGATGTGATTGATAATAAGGTAAGACGTTTTGCATTAGGATACCGACTTTCATGTGTTCTGGCACTGGTGTGTCCATTTGATTAAAGAGGGTTTCCATCTTAGCAAAGTACACGCTTATAGATTCGTGTTTGCTTTGCGTTCAATGTCGGATTTTGTCGTACAAGCTTTCACTATAATTCGGAGCCCGGAATTCGTTCTTCAGCGCTACGCAAAGGTCTTTTCAAGAGGAACATAATGTTCGCTTTGACCTATACCAAAGCAACGCTTCGTCTGAAAACAAATCGAGAGAAGATTGGAACAAATCCGAAACTTACTTTGCGCGCTACTCTTAACTCCTCTACACGCGCAAGAAACGCTCCAACAGATTCTTTTCGCTGCCTTAAAAACTTAACTCCCCATTTGTACACGGGAACGTATTTACTACTGCTGGCTCCAAAGTTGCTACTGCTAAACCTGGCCCTCGGTGTAACATCAATATCGTCTTTATCGGAATCCGACGATTCTGGCGTAGAATCTTCGCCTACCACGGAGAATTCTCCTTCTTCGAGTAGTTCTGTGCTGGCATCAAATGGAACCTAAGATAGTATCGTCGCTAAGGAACTGCGTCTCAATGATTTTACGCGCTGTAAAAATTTAGAATCAAGCCTAAAAATCTGTGCTAGTAAAGTTCTTTGAGCCACTATCTCTTTAGATGTTGTAGGTTTGGCACGTTGACATCTATCTATAGTGTGTTGAAGCTTAGCAGCAAACTGTTTAGACCAGAATGTAGCTGTTTGTAAACCTACGTTGGCAATCAATGCGGTAAGTTCGTCAATTTTTGAAGTTATGGTCTTTTAATCTTCGTCAAATGAGATTTTATATTCAGTCAGAGAAAATGAGTTGCCTGCTCGTTCGGCTTTAAAGAGTCCACGCAGAGTCGCATGCATGTCATCGACGTTACCTACGTTTTCAAAACCTCTAACGAGTAACTCGAATTTTAACTCGACCTGAGACAATCTGTTTATCTCGAATTTCATGGTGGCCATGACAAGTGGAATATGTTTAACAATTAAGAAAGAGATAAAAAACGACTATAGAGAGGGTGCAAACTATCTTGATTTTTTTTTCTAACAACGAGATGTGACATCTGTACTACTTTGTTTGGTTAAACCAGGGTTGGAGGATGATAGTAAGGGGTTGGCCTTTTTAATTAGAGCCCCACGTTGGGCGCCAGTTTTCAGTGATTTCTTGTCCTTGTGATTGAGTTAGTTGGTGGGTCTACCTCGCGTCCTAGCTAGCACACTCGCTAATAAGGAGTGAGTCCGTGGTATGTATGTTGTAAGGACGCCACAGGAGTTTTTTTCTGAGACGGTAAATCGCCAATTAGCCCTCTTGACGCTAATTGGGTACCAAAATAGTCTCGGTTTCTTTGTAGTAGGATAAGGATTTCAAAGAAAATTATGCAACCCTTTTTGTAGTACAGGTTTAATACTAACAAAATAGATATGAAATTATATATATATATAAAAGAAACGTATAAACAGACTGCAGACTATAGGTGTGTGCTGTACAAGAGAAAAACGAAAAATAAATTAAATATTTCCAAACGATACAAAGCTTGGGTAGCAACCTGTATATAAGAACTATAAAAAAAATTAACCTCCCGACTAGATAATTATATAAAGTTGGCAACAATTATTAAATTAGTATTTTTTTTCGTTTTTAAAACAGTAGCTGTAAGTATAATGGATTTTTTATCGAGAATTAAATAATTACGCGGATACTTCGACTATTCCATTTAATAACTATTAGATAAATAGAACGCAGCGGTCTTCAATGACGTGAATCAAGTCGCATTATATTACAGGGTAAGTAAAATAATCCCTCTTGTACTTACAGTACCGGTTATTTGGTATGAACACAAAAACAAAACCTGAACGACAAAAGTTCAGTACTTAAATTGTAAGCGATTAATTAGATACCTGTTACTACCGGTAAACATGCACGATGTTTGCTTAATAATTTAACACTACGAAAAACAACAAATTGTCTATAAACGAGAAACAAAATGCTATTGCAACATAACGTAAAACTGAATTGTAAGTAGAATGAAAATGCTTAAAATTAATCTTATCTTATTTTGAGGAAGTTGCTGTATGTGGCGGTGCTTGGGGGAGGGATCCTGTAAATTGTTGTGTGGATCTTCGTCCTGATGAGCGGTGGTACAAATTCAGCAGCTCGACTGTAACTTTCCCCTGGTGATTTTCGTGAGGATGTTCGCGAGGTAGACCCACCAAACTAACTCAATCACGATGAAAAAAAGTCACAGAAAACTATATATGTAGTAATTAATGAGATTTAGCCTGTTTTCAATGTGCCAATTTTATTTCAATTATAAATGCGCAAAAATAGGGAAAAAACAACTTCAGGTGCCCGTTTTCACCTGACTATGCTTAAGGTAATTCAAATCGTAAAACAAAAAATTAACAATAATTCTCTTTATTGCAATGGCAACATAACAGAATAGAAAACTCAAGCAACAAAGTACACAATAAATACTGTAGCATTAACGGATCCTTTAGATTAAGCAACACCTCATACACGTAGGTGATGAGTTGTTAGTTGCAGTTAATAAATATAATTTGGTGAATACAAAGAAGCAGAATCAAATCAATACAAATCTAAAGTGATTACGCAGTCAGAAGCAAATCACACCGGTGACAATTTTAACAGATAATTACAAGAGAAGATCTTTTAATCGTGATAGCATGCATTTATCTAAGCCGTTCGTATCTATAATCGACACCAATAATAGAAAAAGGCTACTTACAGTTTCCTAACATGCGATTAAGTAATGGCATATTCCAAGCATTTCCCTAAAATTGCTAAAAGTTTAACAAGTAGATATATGATGGCATCACAAGTAAATTCCAAATTCAGTCGATAATTAATTTACACATAATGCACTTAAAAGACCTTTTAATTGATAAAACTGCAAGTGTGTCTTTAAGATTAATTGCTCATCTAACAAATCTTGCACATGATGACTCTAAATAACCATTCAAATTAAAGTGTTTACTTTTGGCATCCGTGCACGTCTTAATTATTGACTTTAAAAAAAGAATTACTTGGTTAATAGTAATAGCAATTTAAATTTGCTGCAGTAGTACAAAAGAAATTTAATTGCGTAAAATGGAAATGCATTCTCACTCCACCAAATTTCTCAGATGTAGCACATTAAAATCCTAATTGATTTATCCGTTAATAACAAAAATTTTCTATGATACTTAAAATGTAGATATCACTGGAGATGGCGTTAGCAAGCGTACTGTTTTCTTAACTTTAGAAACAAAAATAATGACCGGTAAAATTCAACTTGTAGATGCCATTTACAACGAGACAAAATTCATACAGCGCAAAAAACCATACCAAGGTTGGTTAACATTACAAGGGGTCATTTTGACAATAATACAAAAATTGACCAATAGTCAAGTGAAAGTCTGTTTTGAGCGCATGAAGAAACACGCATCTTATCACGATGTTTAAAAGGAAAAAAGTAAATTCCTGCTTAAATAACGTATAGCAATGCGGAGCAGAAGTCTTCACACCATTGCACGCGCATCTTTAACAACGCTTATTATAGCAGCACTGCATGCCACGCAACGTTTACAGAAATTTAGTTGTGCTGACAACAGCACCGATAAAAGAATTTGGCAATCTTTTCATATTTGCCAATCAAGACGTTTACGTAAGAGTGATAGTATGCAAGAACAAAGCAATAACGTCATCTAGCGGTATTGTTTAGACTTCGATGAACCTTAGCAACTCCGATTCCGATTTTGAAGAGTGTAAGTTTACAATCGTCAACTTAAATTTGTGAAACTTTGCCTTCTAGAAGAATAATAACTAAGGATACTCGATTGGAATCAAGTCAGTGTACACAGTAAATACACAAATTAAAAAAAGTTAAAAAACTATAGACTCGACTAAAAGTAATGTATTCATAATGCTCTTAAAATGTAAGTAAATGCTTCAGCATAATTATTAGAGCTAAAGGAATAGCAAACAAAAATATACGTAAATATGTAACTCAGTTACAAAAGGCGTCACAAGATTAATAACGTTGAGACGTAAGAGTACAAAAATTCTTTAAAAATATTTGAGATGATTTAATAAATAAATTTATTTTTGGAACTACATTTATAATTTAAACATTTATTTAAAAAAAATAAAGTTACACCAATTTAAAATTTTTTTACAAAAGACTGACTTTAGAAACACCTAATTGTATAAAAATTAATAAAGTAACTTAGCACTTTAATAATGATAAAAACCATCAGAATTTGAATATTAAATTAATAATTAAGAAATATTACAAACATTTATTACAAAGTGATTTTTTTAACTTTGAAAAAAATATAATTTAGTATATTACTTAACCAAAAAGTCTTTATCACATCTCGTATTCTATACGTACACATCGAGGCAAAAGAACATCAAAGAAATAACATTTTTCATTTCACGGACGTGCAAATAATGAATAAAAGTAAAATTAAAAGAAATAAAATAAATTTAGGTAAGGAAATGAAAGATCTTCCAGATTGGAGAATTGAAATGTTTGAAATATAAAAAAGAATCTTTACGTAAAGTGTAATATTTTTTTAAATTGTTTAATTGCGAAACATTGTTTCTAATAATTTAGTTAATGTATAACACGACAAAAAAATATTAAAAACAATCTCCTTTTTACAAGAATATATTGTTTAAAATTTAATTAGCAATATTTATTAATTATTTTATTTATTACACAAAACAAAATAATTTGTTGATACCTTTTCTACTTTTTTAAATTTTTGTATCGTTTGGCAGTTGCTTTGAAATAAGAATTATTACATTATTTAATTTCTAATTTAAAATCAATAAAGTTTTGCATAAATATTTTTGATTTAGGATTTAAGTTTTCTAAATTTTAATTTAAAAAAAATTAAATATATATAAAAAAAACAAAAAAAATAATAACGGTCGTGTAGTATGAAACGAGTTTAACTGCGACTAACTTCTTTCTTACGCCACATTTCCACATAATTTTTTTTTGTTGGAAAGATACAGTGGCTTTCTTTACATGAGAATTCTAATTTTAAATTAATAATTTTTTTTATGCAATATTTTGTGCAAGGTAGCAAAATTCGTATGTTTTGCAATACGAGTTCTTCCGTGGAACCATAATAGCACAGACCAGGCAACATCAACGATGTGTTTGGTACAGAAATCATTTCACAGCAAACGGTATTTTGTTAGTTTAAGAAATTCCGTTGTAGCAATTACAATCTGGCCAATGAGCCAGGTGGACAACTTGAAATTCAAAAGAGTAACAATCACTTAAAAGCCGCAGAGGAAGCGAATTCCGGTCAAACAATATTTACTCATTTTGTTAAAATTGACAAGATGAAAAAGCTGCACAAGTTGGTATCGCAAAAAAAATCAACGCTACAAAGCCTGTGTTTCTTTAAATCGGACTGTTACCACTGATGAAAAATGAATCATTCATAATATCAGACGTTTATTTCTTGGTTAAATCACGATGAACCACCAAAACATTGTGCAAAAAAATTTATGATAAGTGTTTGGTGATTCAGCTCAGGTGTCATCTATAATAGCTTCATCAAACCTGGCGAATCGATTTGTTACAAAAACCCTTCAATACTATATTACACACAAAAAGGTTTTATGGTTAATTGTGACAACAACCCGATATCTACAGTCGTGCGGGCAAACAACTGACAACGTAGAAAAAAGAAAATTAGAATAAGAAATACAATACTTTTTTTCTATCAAGGTATGCGACTAGCTAGCGGCACTTTTTCCAGAATTTCCTAAAATTTAGTGAAATAATCAATGATGTACATATGACGTTATCACAAATAAGCGCCAAGCTTCCCCCAGATTAGTATTGATATTTTGGTAAATGGACTTTCTAATACGTTGATAATTTGTGTAATTAATCAAAGGTTTTAATATCCTTAATCAACGTAGGTGCAACACATTTTTTATTACATCAGGAATTGTGACGTTGTTACAACCCAACTTGTAACTAAGGAGTGCCGGTAGCCCAGGTGGCGGTTGTAGAAAAGATCGCAGGCTTCGTGTGGTTTGATTATAATGCAAACGTAAAATGGGCGCCAAAAACCGAGAAAGGAGAGGTAAGAAGGTAGATTCCGTCTTAAATCTATCACAAAGCGTAGAACAATAAAAATCAAGTTTATTATCACAGAAAGCGTAAATAGTAATATCACAAAATATTCAGTAATTGTGGACCCCTGGTGAGTGAGCAACACGCCGTACAACAATGTAATTTTGTTAATCTGACAATTTTTATAACAATCAAAAGACACAAAAACACAAAAGTAGTGGTTTGAAAGAAGTAACCGTAATTCTCTAAGAGAGAATTGCAACGCATCGTAAAGTTAATTCATTTGCATACATAAACACAAAATAAAAAAATTATAAACTGTGTACAACACTACTCATGTACGCACGTGGATAATACTATTGGTCGACGCATATCCCGAACAAAATTATATCGTAATAGCAATAAGAAAAAGTACTCACAGTTACAGGTCCCGCAAACGTGATAACTAGTTATCCAGCTTTTGAGAAAACCTTCAAGCTTAAAGGAAAAATGCTGAAATAAAAGGTTCTTAGCCGTACATCGGTGCTGTTACAAAGCCCTGATATTCTCAAATTTTAAATAAGTTTGACGTAAGCAAACTGATGCGTCGAGTTCCACTCTTAATTTAAATCGGTGACTTCTGTACTAGAGCGCATATAGAATATTTCCACCTTAAATGTCCACTTCAAGGGTTAAAGACCCCAAAAAAATATACATTCGCAAGTAGGATGTCCTGGTGGAAAGTTGTTTTTTCTTTTGATGATGACCTTATCGCCGCTGACAGGTGGGCATGGAAAATTCCGAAAGTTTCGTGCGGGTATAATTGCCGCCCAAGATAATATCCAACTTAGTTAAAGCGCTTGGCAATTAATTTAGTCTAATTACGCATTAAGTGAATGAGAAGGATAGATAGAGAGAAATAACGGAAATGCAACAATGGTGAAATTGCGAATATTAAACTTTTTGACGATCAACTAAGCGGTGAGCGTGTCGAAAACACATAATATACAATGTGACTTAATATACCAGACGTTTCGAACATAATAAATCCCTACCCCCCCCCCCCAGCAACATAAAAAGTTGGGAGTGGACACTAGCTAAAAGTAAGAATAAAAATTTAGGCATACGCCAAGGACAAAACCCTGATATCCGAAACCAACTCGAACACAATAACACTCAACCCAAGAAGAAACGTAATCGAAAGAGGTTTTTCCAATTAGCTAAGCATCACCAACCAAATGTGTCGAAAAGTCGTATAAAGCGGAATGATACTCCAAAGAACAAAAAACTCCAACCAACAGAAGAGAAGTATCAGAACAGGTACCCCTTGAAAGTCGACATCAGTCGTTACGCTATAAAGCAAGAAAACAACGCAGTCCCAATGACCTCACTGACGGACAATACTAAGCAAATCAAGAGAAAAAAAAAGAAAGTACAGGAAGGAAAGAAGTTTAGACCACGGCCCTTAAATCCCATGAAATATTAATCGCAGGAAACCCTTCAAGAAAAAGACAAAGATACTATAAAAAAATGAGAAAGGAACGGTACTCTAACCACGAGACTAGGAAACACCCCAAGAATCCTATCGCAGCCTAAGGTTTCCTCGTTGGAGTGCCGGACGATTGTGTGGCGTCGGAGTCTTACTCACACCTCAAACCCTTGCGACAAGATGTTAAAGCGCGTCGTTGCCCCTCCCCCAACGTTAGTCCACACAAACGCACGTCACGGCAACTATTACTCGCTTGCCCACAATAGTTTTCCTTCCACTCAGGAAGGATCTTGATTCACGGCCAGAGGCAACAAAACCCAGAAAATGCCCCCATCCTGAAAGTAAGTAAAAAAAAAGAAAAGAAGCATCCCAAAATTTGGTCCTAAAATCCAAAATAAAAAGACTACAGCTCGCAATTGCTCGACTGTAGCCGGAAGCGGTGTCTGCTACAACCGCAACATCCTATGTGCCGGTTAAGAAGAATTAATCACCTTTGCCAAGCTCCATCAAGTCCGCCGTACAGCGCCCGAAAGGTATTTTGCCTGGTCCAGAAACTTAAGACTACCGGGTCAGAGACAACCAACCTTCCCGAACGCATAGCCGTCAGGTTCCCACAACAGACGCCCCCCACTCATAGTGACAGATCGAAAGAAAAGAAAGAAAAACAAGAAGACAGAAGGAGAAAAAAGAGTACGATGGTGTAGTACGGCTCGACTATCTCTCCCTAGATAGCCGACCCAAAGTTACCTTACCCTACTGCTTAACCAACCGCCCTAATGCAATAAGAAACCAAAAAACAAAAAACCAAAACATTAATGCATAGTGGAGAGAACTCACTCAAACTAAACTCGGATAGAGATATAGTGCTGTATAGTCGTCCAAAGACGGTATGATATCCTTCCCAAAAATAGAACCAAAATAATATTAACCCTAGACCGGCAGCCCTTATTAGACAAACTAACTAAAAGCTCCTAACCTACAAAATCCCCAGAAAATCAAAACTATGAGAGATCTGACAGACACCACTCAGCACCAAACTAAAGCCAACGAAGAAATATCATTAATAAGGAATCTAGTTACAGTCGACAAAAGTTGTATTACTCTAAATAAGTAAAGAAATGAACCAGCAATCCGATCAGTCACCAAACTTCAAGCCTAAGACTAGAGTGACCACCAAACTTAGTTCTCCACTATGAATTTACTGAAACCAATAAAACACTAACACCGACGGACATTACATTAGCCTAACGTTAATTGTAGAAACTAAAAGAACCAAAGAAAAGTAACCAAATCGAAAGCAAAGTTATTCGTCTAAAGAAGCCACAGATAATCTCGAACGGAAGTTACGTCGTTTACGTCGACGAGGATATAATAACAACACGTTAACCGACCGACGGTTTACCTGATGTGGAGTTTCATTCGAATCAGATTCCAAAGAACCTTGATCTGGTTTAAGATCTTTAGCATGCCAGATACCCACCGATTTTCCAGCAGTAGTGACTAACTCATATGTCCAAGGTCATTTAACCGTTTTAATAATAAACGTTCCCAAGAACTTAGATGATAACTTGGCATTAAAATGCCTAGTGGCGTCAGAAAGTGTATAGTTATGTCGCCATACCGAATCCCCAATTTTATATCGCACGTGTCGATGGCGGAGGCTACAACTGCCTTGCGTTTTCGTATACGCTTTAAAAAGTTGTTTCACAATATACGTACGAATAGCTTCATAATGAAACACTGAACGAGTAACCTTAGGTTCCGAAATAAGAACATTAAAAGGAAATGGACCGAAGAAATTTCTTGAAAGAACGTGTTTACGTCTAAACAGTGCAAAGAAAGGAGTACAGTCAAAAACCTCGTGTCTTGCAGTACGTATAGCGCAGCCAATCTTTGAGAGATTTACATCCCAATGCCGATGGTTCTCTTTGACATATAAAAAAATCATGGTTTTTAAGACACAATTAATTCGTTCGGCTGGATAAGCCCTAGGATGATATTTACCCGTAAAGAGTATCGTGGTACCATAAGTGGCGCAAAGTTTACCAAATTCTTTACTACGAAACTGGACGCCATTGTCCGTAATGAGATACCGAGGAGCACCAAAATGAAGAAAAATGTGTTCTTTGATGATTTTACAAATAGAGGTAGCAAGAGCTGAGCGTAATGGAAGGACAAAGGAAACAGTGAAATAGGCAGCAATTGCCAATACATAACTATGACCTTTGGAAGATCGAGGCAGAGGACCCACAATGTCACAACAAAGAACTTGCCAAGGATGTGATGGACAAGCGGCGAATCTACCAGAAAGAGCAACTTGTTTCACCTTGTGCGCCGCACACACACGACAACGCCGAATATAGCGAGCGACATTTGCAAGTAAGCAGAGCCAATAGTGACGTTGCAAATTCCTTGCCGTAGTTTTCGAAACACCATAGCGTCCAGCGACAGGAGGATCTTAATGGTTACAAATTATTTCCGTACGTTGTTCTGTAGAAACCACTATTTTCTAGTCATTAGAAGAATCAAAAGAGAAAGGAGTAACAACACGCTGATAAAGAACATAATCTCTAACAGACCACTTCACAAATTTATGAGGAGCATCCAAGACACGTTTAAGAAGATTATTCTACCAAAGATCAGTAATCGGCAACTTAAGCATAAAGACGGAAGAAATTTCAGACAGATAGATAGTTTCTAGTACAGGTACTCAGCGATATAGCGCATCAGGAACGACGTGATCTTTTCCTTTTCGATGGATTATCAAAAAATCGTATTGTTGTAACTTAATAGACCAACGAGCTAATCGTCCGAAAGGACTCTGTAAACAATTTAATCACAACAAAGAATGATGATTAGTTATCACCGTGAAATGGGATCGTTCCACATAAGGACGGAACTCCTCTATGGCCCATAACACAGCCAAACATTCTTTTTCAGTAGTCGAATAATGTTGCTCCGCCTTAGTGAGTGATCGACTAAGATAACTAACAACCGTTTCACTATCCGCAATCGTTTGACTTAACACAGCTCTCAAACCAAAGTCCGAAGCATCAGTCTGTACCACAAATGTAAGAGAAAAATTAGGAATAAAGCGATGGTACCAACTAGTCATATCAATAAATCGCCTGACATCAGTAACGTTTGAAGGAGTAGGGTTATTAAGTATAGCTGTTACCTTATCCGGGTTTACCAACAGACCATTCTTGTTGACTACGTTTCCGAGATACTTTAATTCAGGCAGACAAAAGTTATATTTTTCCCGACGTAAGGTGAGTCCAGCAGAGGTTAAACGCTCTAACACTTTTCTTAGTACGCTAATATGTTTATCAAAAGTAGGTGTTGCGATGATAATATCGTCTAGGTAAGCGAAACAGTAATGTTCCAAATCCACACCCAACACTCGATCAATCAATCGCTGGAAAGTATCAGGCGCATTATGCAGACCAAAAGGCATACGCGTAAACTGCACCCACTAGGGGTGCACGATTACTGAATATTTATTGATATTACTATTTACGCCTTCTGTGATAATAAACCTACGCTATGTTACTGTTTATGTGTTGATTTTTATTCTTTTACGCTTTGTGATAGATTTAAGCCGGAATCTACCTTCCTTTCTCTCTTTTCTCCGTTTTTGGCGCCTATTTAATGTTGGCATTATAATCAAACCACACGAAGCCTACGATCCTCTCTACGACTACCACCTGCGTTACCGGCACCCCTTAGTTACAAGTAGGCTTGTAACAACGTCATCATAAGAATTTTTCCAATATAAACTAAGAGGTAGTAATATCTCCGCAGTAATGGTGGGTATACAAAATTACTAATAACTACTATAAAAAAATCAAATTAAATCACAGAAATAAAATCAATTTTTACCCTAAAAACACTTTCTAATAAGCAGCAAACTTACTACATCCACTTATAACGTAGATGCGTGTGAATACTTAGAGATGAAAACAACAGTCAACGGAAAAATGGGTTTTCTCTCTTGGATAATTCCTTCTGCCAAAAAAAATCTAATTGACAGCGATCACTCTTGATGTAGCAAAATGTGGGCGTTTCGGAACAAAACTTATACGGTACGAAAATCACACTAAAACACTTGTCACATAACAGATTACTGCCAATGTCTACTGTCAACAACTTGATGAAATGATAAGCAACCAAGATTAGTCCATCGAAGCACAAGTCACCTTATCCAAGCTACAGCAGTTGAAATTGGAGCTCTCAGTCATCTATCACATTTGCCCAACTTAGCTTCCACTAACTACCATGTTTTGAAAATTTGGATAGTTTTCTGATCGCTTGAAATTCAATTTTGACAATGCTGTCAAAACTGTTTTCCAAGAGTTTAGTGATTTCTGGCCTGATAGCTTCTACAACAGCGGAAAAAATAAACAAGAAAATGGTAAAAGTGTATCAATAGTAAGGGTGCATATTTTAATTGTATATAAAAAAAAGGTTTAATTTAATTCTGTTCATTTAATATTACGCGACGTTGAGTACGCATTACAAACATAAAGACATTTAGCAACTTAGGCGAGTCTAAACAGAAGCAATGCAAACCAAATAGATTTTTAATTAAAATTAAAAAATAATAATATTGTTAAAAAGAATATACACAAAATAAATTAACAAAAATAAAAAAGAAAAGTATTTAGAAACAATAAAGTAAACACCGAAAAAAACAAAGATAAATGAAAAATAGAGCAATATACAAAAAACAAAAAAAAATGAATAATGTGACAAATACTGTAAAACAAATATAAAAAGGAAAAAGAAATACTAATGGCACTAGCTAAACCAATTAAAAAAACAAAGTCTTGAAATGTAGACAAAGGACAAAAAAAACTATTAAAGAAAACAAAATGAAATAAAGAAAAAAATAACAGCAGCGCCAGCACTTAACCTCGAAAAGACGAAGTAGGCGATGTGGCTTTAACTAATAGCTTTAATACAGAATGAATGCAAGTGTAATTAAATAAAAAATTAAAAGTTAAAAGTACCAAAATAAATTAATAAAAAATAGTAATACCAATAATAAATATTATTCACTAACCATAATATCTATTCTCTTCTCTTTCTTTTGCTTTTTTTTAATATTTTGGGCGGTTAGCTGCGCAGCGTAGTGGTCTCTTTTTTGTTTTTCTACAGAGACAAAAACCAATAAGGCATTAACATCAAACCTTAATTTTTCCCGCCTTTCTCTACATCTATCTTTTCTAGGTTTCATTTTTTTTTATTTGTGATTTTTTCTTATTATTCTTTTTTAAGGTTTGTCTCTTGGGTGATAAGTTAGACATAGAAACATATTGTCTTAGCTTTCTGAGTCTTTCTCTTTTCTCACACTTCTGTATTCTTTGTTTTTTTCTACTTTCTAATTTTTGCTCCTAGAACCCTTTCTCTATTTTTTTTGATAACTTTTGTTGTGCTTGGTTTGAAACTTGGGATAGACAACATCGTTTCGTGTACTCTACGTACTTTTGGTGTGTCGGCATTTTTGATGTGGCTGGTCACTGCTAGAATATTCTTTTCTCTTTAGATTTCTTTTGGTCTTGAGATATTTTTATCGGTTCTTTGGTTTTTAGGTTCTAGATGACATTCCAACACGATAAACAAAGACAAGCGAGGTTTGGTTAGCAAAAGAAGTTTCTTACTCTCTTATGTACTTTCTTTTATTCTTTTGATTTTGTTTGGGTTATGCGGGTTGGACTTTTTTGTTTGGTACACTCAAGCGGTGTTAAACTCTTTTGATTTTCAAGTAATGTAGTTACGTCCTCTTTTTATATTGAATTAATGACTTAGATTATAGAAAGTTCTTCTCTAGGAGGGGCAATTAAACCACTCAAGATTTTATTATGGCGACGTTTCGTGCACAAGGCGAGCACTTCTTAGTTGGCCTGAAGAAGTGCACGCCTTGTGCACGAAACGTCGCCATAATAAAATCTTGAGTGGTTTAATTGCCCCTCTTAGAGAAGAACTTCTTATAATCTAAGACCTCTGATTTTGTTATTGTCACATTTGGATTACTGATTGGTTTTTCTATTTTTACATAGCCCGACTTATGTCGACTTGCAGTCAAAACTGTTGTGCTTAAAATTTTTTCGTTGGTTTTCTGTTCTTAGATTTTTGGGATCTGTATGGCACAACTAACATAGTTCTTTCCTTGATTTTTTTTTCTGATTTCACTTATCAACATTCAACTTTCGATATATACTTGATTTTCTTTTTTTTACCTTCTAAGTTTTTACTTTTGAGGATTCTTACTCTTATTGTTGTGGGTTCGTTGCATGATGAAGAAAACTTTCTTTTTGTTTATTTGTTAGTACCATGTCTCTCTTTGGATGACTTAGTTGTGTTCTATAGATCTTCTTGGCGCTTTAACGACTGTTTTTTCAAAAATCTCATTAGTTGGTATTCTTTACGTCAGCAAGTAGTTTCTCTATATTTGGGTTGTTCTTTGTATGGAAGTATGTTGCTTTTTGGTTTTTAGTTAGATCTTTAGCGTATGCTTAAACTTCTGTCTTTTTTAAGTTTTTTTTCGTCATCTCTAAGATTTAATTTTGTTACGTGCCATTACTTATTAATTAATTTTTTAGAGATAGTAACTAAACTATAGCAACTGGTTCAGTTTTTTTTTATTAAACTATGACAAACATATTGAGAATTAAAGTTTAGCACTACTAATGCTTTTTCAAAAAACAGTTTTTTTAACAATCAAAATTAACAATTGTTGAAAAAAATTGATTTTAAAAAAGCACTGATAGTGCTTAACTTTATGTATTATCAACATGTTCTAATTTATTTAACATTAATTTGAGATGTCTCCTAATGTCGGTCATCAGAATTAGGTCGTTTGCGTAGGCTAAGCATCTGATATTAGTCTCCTCAACCCCACACCCAAATCGTAACTTATCTCACAGCTCATGTAAAAATAAGAAAAAAAAAACAGGCTTAAATGCATTCTTCTCTGACTCCCATTTTCGTCGCAAAATCCTCACTTACTCTTTTTTCACATCAGACGCTAGCCTTTCTGTTCTTCCTAAAATAGCAATCTTTGTTAACCGCTGAATGCTTAGTTCCAGATTTTGATAGCGTTTTTATCAGCATCTGTTCTTGTTTTGTGCGATCATACATCTGTAACTTAATCCACAGCAAAGAAAGTAACTGCATCTCAAGGTTACAGAGAGTGGAGTGGATAAAGTAACTAATAGATTTCAGCTTGTCTTTCATGTTCTTTATTTTCTGATATATTAAACTATCAAGATTTGCGACATCTTGTACGAGAACGTAATTATCGTCTTTAGCTTCTTTTTATGAGTTTCGGTGCGCTCTATTTTAAACATTCTCTATTTATTCTAGTCCTGCTTTTGATGTTGCGTATACTATTATGTAATTGGTTTCCTTCTTTCTCGTCTTCTTTCTCTCGGTCTTTATTTAATGATTTTGTTATTTCTTCTGTTATCTGTTGTTCTGGCAACATGTCTAACAGATTTCCATTTTAAGCTCGTTACTGTTTGTATTATACTAGTGACTTTTATTTTTTTATTTCTTCTACTAATTTCTCTTCTTGTCTCTTAGTGATATGCTTAAGATAGATTTTTCTATTGTATTATTTTTTGTATGAGAGTTTATCCTTACGCCTCGTATGTCAAGACTGGCTGTATGCATTTGTCAAATATTCTTGTCCTAAGGTATTGTGGAGTTTTCTTATCTTTTATCTTTTTAAACGCCGACCAACCTAATCTTTGTCATTTTTTTTATTTCTACGTCTTTATTTTGTCTTCCTATTATAGTTTTTTATCTGAGATACACGTATTCTTTGAAATTTCCTATTTTTTTTCATTAATTGTTAATTCTATCTCCTTTCTTGAATGGGGTTACAGCTAAAGCATTATTTTAGTTTTTAGGTATATTTTGTTTTTCTAGGAATTATATAGCTGTTCAATCTTTTTCTGCCATTTTCATTTTTCAATGGCAGGATTTGATGTTTTTTTTGTTTTCAGCAACTTTATGTTTTTTTTTAGACATAAAAATTAATTTAATTTTTGCCTGACGAAGAACTTAGACAAAGTTCGAAAGCTAGCAATTGTATTTCTAAATAAATAATACACCATTTACCCAAAAAATAATTTAATTGTTTTTGTTTTTTTTCTAATAAATTTTTCGCCATATGTCTATATGTCTCTTACAGATCTTTGGAAATTTTTTTTTGTGTTTGTCAATATGGCTCTGTTGCGTATTGTCTTGTGCAATACAATAATAAGTGTTCTTCTATTTTTTTAATGTTTGTACTTTCTTGTGTTGTTTTTATGCCGTTTCTATTGAACTTTTAATTACTACTGTTGTAAAGGCTTCTGATGTTTTGTTAAAGTCTTTGTCGTCTCCTGATTAATTGAAATATTATTGTACCTTTTCTTTATAAATTTTCTTGTTTTGTGTTTATTAAAATTTTGCTTTTTTGTTTGCATTTTTTTTCAAATTTGTGCTTTTTTAATGATTCTTGTGCTCTAATCTATCTGTTCTGTATACAAATTGAAAAGCAAAGCGCACGGTCAGTCAAACTTCAAATTAAATAATTTGAACGATAATAAAAAACAACGTAAGTTAATTATGACAGCAAACGTGTACTTAGTCGCTGCAAATACGATTAGCAATAAAATTTTTACACACAGAAAAAGGTAGTTACATTTTTAAAATGCTTCTAGCGCTAGTGACAATAAACATCGCCTAAAAAACTAGAAAATAAAGTAACAAATATACGACCGTACTATCACAAATAGACTGCGTAACTAACATTCAAATATTACAATACAATGTACGTTAAACTTCTAATTTTATGTTATTTAAAGTAAACTTGTAAACCGGACAAGTATGCTGTTAATTAGCTAAATGAGTTAATGATAGTATATTTTTAAATAATAATAATTAATATACACGTGCATAATTAACCTAAACCTAGTCATAAGGATTCTTTTAGACTTAACTTAAAGAATTGGTTAAATAAATACAAATTAAAAACTGTATACTGTTACCTTTTAAATTGTTTTTAAATTAAGAATTAAAATTTAAACTTTTAATGCATTCACAACTAAAAACAGAAAATCGTTTTGCTCAAACTTAAATTTAAAATTCTAAATACAAACAATAAAATTAGCAAAAAATTGATTTTTTGCTGTTTTTTGTTTACACATAAACGTTCCACAAATAAAGTTAGTGTATTTCTGGCAATAAAAACTTTTATATTTTATCTCAATTACTAAAACTTTTGCATTCGCTAATTTAAAATTCATAATTGTAAAGAATATTTGGTTGTATAACAAAAATAAATATAAATTTATACATAAAGTTTTAGATCTTTCGACCTAATGAATTTATTGGTTAGTATAGGAAGTGTATAGTTGTTGTTTCTTCAGAAACAGGAATTTGAATAATAAATGGCAGTTTAGCTTTATCAGATGTATTATTCCGTTAATTTCCTTTCCTAAACTTGGTCGTTATCAACCAACTGTATTAAAGATGTATATAATGTCTTTAATATCTGTTTAAATACCTTTTTCCGTGTGTTTCGTACTGAGCAAAATGTAATCGGATTATTTTATTACAAATTTTCTTAAGCTCTTAAACTTCGCTTTATATCAAATTTACAAGCGCTAATTTAAATTTACAAATATTATTGGCTAATGCGATAGCGCTTTTGAAGTACTAAAAACAATGCAAATTATTTTGGCGAGTAAAATGTTGTTTTAACGTGTAAAAAAATTGAAAAATTGTTTATTTTTATATACAAATTAAAATAGTTAACTTATTAACATTAGTTTTTTAAATTATCTTTATTCTGTTTACTCCTATTGCTTTGTTTGTTATTTCTGAGTTAGTCAATGGTTCAAATTGATGTCGCATTTCAGGTACTCTTTTCTTTCTTTTCGTCGACATTATCACCTCCTGGAACGGATGTCACTAGGTTAACAAGTGTGGCAGTCAGCATGACTTTACTTTCTCAAAATGTCAAAGTAACGGTTTTGTTCTGTGTGTTCTTTTCATAAATGCAATGACTTCTTGGTTTATTAATTGGATTAGCGTAGTAACATTTTGGGGGCAAAAAATTTTACACAGATTTTGCCGTCAAAAAATTTAAGTAAATATTGGTATTATCTTTAAACAAATTGCTGATTTATCTAACTTCTTTTAAAAAATTTCGATTTTTAGATTTACCGATTACAAGAAACCTAAAGTTGTGGCTACTTGCAGCGTTGCTGCATGACAAGATGATTCTTTTGCTACTTTTGGGATTTGTTGCTTTAATGCTGAAGTATTCGTTGGAAGATACTTCCAAAGAAGTTCTGATTCATCAGCGTTCTATATTTGTTTATATCACATTTTTTTTTAAATTACGTTACAAATTATTAACCACTCAGTTTCCTCCGTATAGACCAATCTCACTAATTCCATGACGTTTTATAAAACGGTGTAAACAACCAGACAATGCATCAGAATTTTTTTCTAAGTCTAATAATCCAAAAAAAATTGTTTTAGTTGTAATGGTAGGACTAGATAGAAGAATGTTTTGAATGAGTTAACTATTCTAATAATTCCGCGTCAAGTTTATTTGTATCGTGCATTTGGCTGAAGTGCTTCAATTATTATCATTTGAACTCTAAATAGAGTAAAAACAGTGACAGCTCCAATATAAGAGTGACGTGCGTAAAGTAATAAGTACAAATATATTTATCTTCAATCATCAAATTAAAACCCGTGAAAATAGGCGCCAGAACGAAGTTACTTACAGATGCTCGTTCACAACTATACACAACTAAAAAGGTACATGTAGAACACATAGAAGATAACATGAAATAAATTTATTTTAGAGTTGCGTCTGTAGTAATAGCAAGTAAACATAGAAAATATACTAAACCCTCAAGTTAACAACAGACTGTACTATAAAAAAATGTACGCAATAGAGAAATTAATAATTTTTAAATTAAAATTTAACGTATAAAATTGATGTAAATAATCACTGGTCTGCAAAAAAAACATTTTTTATCAAGCCCTGGCACTATTCCGGGTGATTCTTAAGTAAAATGACGTCCTGAATCCAAATATGTCTTCCGTTTTCTTCCATCACCCACCATTTTCGAGGAAGCCCCAAATCTCTAATTTTACTACTTTTCGATAAATTAATTATAATTTATTTATCGAACGATAATAATAATTATAATAATTATTATAGTAATAAATATATGGACATGAATTTAATTTAAATGGGAAAAAAACTATTTTAGCTATAAACAGTAATAAATAAAAAGATATTCATCGTTACTTGGTGCTTGCTTTCCTTTTATACCTTAAGGTACAGCTCTCTCGTTTCAAAAACCAGCAGTACTCCGCCAACATGCTTGCATTCCACTTTCCTGAAAATCTCTTCTCCAGCTTAGCGATGTCTTAATGGAACCGTTCCCCGTGTTTATTCGAGACTGCTACTAAATTTTCAGGGAAAAAGTCCAGATGCGAGTGAAGGAAGTGAACTTTAAAAGACATGTTACATCCTATGTCCTTGTACGCTAAAAGCAGTTCCTCGACGTGAGCGACATAATCTTCACTTTTGTGGTTACCCAGGAAGTTCTTACAGACGTTTTAAAATGCAAGCCGAGCTCGTTTTTCTTTTCGATTTAGCTGTTCAATAAACGTCGAATCTTGGAAGAGTTGTCTAATCTGGGGACCAACAAAAACGCCTTCTTTGATTTTAGCTTCGCTAAGACAAGGAAATTTAGTTTTCAGAAATTGAAATGCGCCACCTGTCTTGTCCACTGCTTTTACAAACTGCTGATCAATGCAAGTTTGATGTGTAAAGGTGGTAAGTAAATATTTTCCTTCGGAACCAAAGGATTGTGGGCGACATTTTTCTGACCAGGAATAAGATTTTCTCGCAGAGGCCAGTCCCGTACGATGTAATGTTTATCTTGGACTCGGCTATCCCATTTACAAAGGAAGCAGCAATATTTTGTGAATTCTGATTGGAGACCCGTGAGTAGAGCAACAACTTTTAAGTGAGCGCAAAGTTTCCACTTATAACCATCATAACTAATTTTATCAAGGATTCTGAAGATGTTTTCGTACGTTTCCTTCATATCAACAGAGTATGCAACTAGAACTGATGGAAAATCATTCCTATTTGCCAACAGGACAACTTTTAAGCTTGTTTTTGATGAGTCTATAAACAGTCTCCATTTGTCTGGGTCACATGGCGTTTGTAGCTCTGTCATCAATAAATTTGCATTAGGGCAGAACACTAAACCTTTATCTTCTGAGAAAAGACATTTCAGGGTTGCTTGTCTGGTCCCGTAAGAAGATATTTTTACTCTCTTTTCTAAGAGATTCCACTGTTGAAGTCGCGATCCTAGGAGCTGAGATTTAGTCTTGAGTAAATGCAAATCCCTGACAAGATCATTTAATTCCGATTGAGTGAGGAGGTGAAGTTGCCGAAAAACTAAATCTGCGGAATATTCTTCATCATCATTGAACGTATCATTCGAAGCCACAGGTTGTGGCTCAGAGTCTTTTAAATCAATTTCCGGCTTTAGAGTATAAGTGTTTGGGGGCTCTGGGATTGGCAAAGTATTGTTATGAGGAACAGGTCTTAGAACTGACGAAATATTAAGATACTGAATTGTATGCTTACTTTTGCTCGAAAACCCGACGTTGGAAGTCATCTGTAAGATGACAGCGAGGTTCACGCCAAACCATGGGCACAGCAAATGGCATTGATTTACGGGTACCTTTGAGCCATTTGGTCAAACTACTAGTAAAAGTAGTTTTACTGTTTTACACAAATGAACAAAAATGAACACAAAATCCAGCACGTTTAAAACGTTGACAAGTTAACTCTGCAACAGCTATAGATGTACTGATCGAAGCAGTTAAGCAAACAATGTAATATACTATAATGAGAAAAGTAATGCAAGTTCAAGCCTGTCGAAAATTCCTGTTCAAACCTGCATGTGGTATTGAGATCGCCAGCGTCGTGCAGTGAATCTTCCCAACTGTTTATTGATATTTTTTACTGTTCTTATGTATTCGTATTTTATTGTTGTTTCTATATACATTTTATAGCAAAACTTTTGCCATATACTTTGGTATAAATTTTATTACCTGCTTTGGGATGTTTAACGACTATAAGTTAAAATTCTAAAAAAAAATGCAAAAAATTAAATAAAAATGGGGTTCCCCCCTCCACAGCAAAATAACATAAAACAAAAGATAAGTTACGATTCAAGACTCTCTTTCTAATACTAAAGAAGTGTAACAAATACACACGTATATCGCAATGGTCATAATTAGTTCACAACCAATATCTAAAATAAGACGTGCGCTAGACTTCCAACCCTCCAAATCTGAAGTTAAGTTTTGATTAAACTAGGTGGTGTAAACACAAGTACATCACTTACTTACATAGTCCTTGGCGCTTTGAAGTCCATTCAGCGCCATAGAGTCTTCTTAAACTTTCTTGACTAATCTTCTAGCACGGGATAGTCACTCTTGTATCTGATGGTGAATTTTTGTGTACTAGATTTAGACGACGAGGACCTCGCGGTAAGTCAGAGACGACATACTTACTTACTTACTCCTTGGCGCTTTGTAGCCTATTCAAGACCATGGCCTCTCTTTACAGTTTTTTGACTTATTTTCTAGCACAGGCTAGTCACTTCTGTGTTTGATCTTGCACTTGCACCACTCCTTTGCTAATCTCCAGTTTTTTCTGTCCCGAATCACTTTTTTCTAGTTTTCCAGTCCTGCCACTTCCAAATGCTTCTCTACCTTACTCATCTAACGCAATCGCGGCTTTCCTTTTAATCGTTTTCCTACAAAAGGTCCTGATAGATTTTTTTTGTTTTCTTTGATATGTTCATTGTCTCCATATGTCCGAGCCATTTTATTTTGCTGCTTTTTATTCCGCTTGTTACACTCGGTTTGTTATATTTCTCCCTTAGTTCAAAGTTATACCTACTCCTCCATTATCTCTTATTGTTGACTGGATCAAAAATTCTTCTTATTATCCTTTTTTTCCAAATATTCATCAGTCGCTTTTTTTTTGTTGAGAGTCCATGTTTGTTACGTGCAAAATTTGTATAACGTAATATCCTGTATATTGAATTAAAATTATATTCCGGTTTTGACGCCCTCTGCCGATCTTTCTGGTTACTGACATGTTGCTGTCCTAAAATAGTCTGTGTCGTCTGAATCTAAAGCTTTAATAGAACGTCAACTGTGATGGAAATGAAATTATAAATTCATTACGTATTTAAAGTAATTTAATCGTCATAGGGTAAGATATTTACATCCGTTTTGTTAGGATCCTTTTGTAATTTCTTTCTTAATTTGATAGCCGTTCTGCCACGCTTTGGTCACATGTTCTGATTTAATTAACTAACAACAAGAAAGAATGAATACCGATAAATAATTGAAGGCCTATTATCCACACCGAAAACGAATTTTACTTCTTAGACGTCAGTTTTGCGATACCCTCTTAATAATTACGAGGAACAGCATTTGATATATCGGGTTCTTATATCTAATTTCTTTTATTAACAGTTTTGTAGACTTCGACTTTTGTGAGTCATTGGGTTGACACGATATATATTCATACTATTTCAGGCTACTCCACGAGGAAAATGTTTTCTTCGGGGAAGTGCTGGATTGTAGGTAAGTTCTCTTTTTAATTATTATGTCGCTGTCAAAGAAAGTCACTCACAAAATTTAATTTGTGTAACATACGCAATTGCAATAGTTTTAATACCATTTAGGTAATGTCAATATTTAATTCTGTGATATTGCATGCTGTAAACCTTCGTTATTTAATGGAAAATTTTCTTCGCTTATCGACACCCGAGGTGTACTTATGTATTGTGGGTTGCTGACCCTTCCTTCATTTATGTATTTAGAATGTATCACAAAAATTTCTGAATTATCATTACTAATCTTCTACGTTACTGAATTATACTTATTAATACTCTACATCATTAAATTAAAGTTATTATACCTGTTTTATCTTTTCTTTATGGTAACCCATCTTTCTCTGTGGTTAGTTACACGAACACCAGTGCAACAATAATTACAAACCTGGAATTCGTTACAGGCTTGAACCTTCTGTCCTGATCAAGATAGAAGCTTTACTTATAAAACATCTGGCGCCCTTTAATACTTATTTAGTGGAACTTACCTTATCTCCGACTGTGTGAGTTGACCGTGCAAGGTTCGTAAGACCTATAAGCTTGTAACATGCTCCAGATTTGTACATTACAATTGCTCTTACTACTGAGCTGTATATTTTTAATTAAGAATTTGTCGAGACATCCTTTGATTTATACACCTTTTTAAAAACAGATGTTTAATGACAAAAACAAGATCCACTTAGAAATAAAAAAACTCCAAGTCATAATATGATTTAACAATTACTTGGACTGACTAAAAATTCGATCAATTGGGAAACCTACACATAAAAAAAATTTGGCTGTATTTGTTTGTTACCTTTAAACTCCAACATCGTTCAATCGATCACCATAACAATTGGTATGCATATGTTTTTTTTGCAGAGAAGATTTTGCTTTTGGTTCTAATTTCTCACCAGGTGACGCTGCAGCATATCAACTGCTACACAGTTCAACCGATCATGCTAAAAATTGCCATGTACATGTATTTTTTTGTAAAAAATTTGTTTTCTGACAGAACAATGTCTGTCGGGTTTAACTAGTTTGTTCTAAATACAAATCTCGGCTATTTTGAATTTTTTTCAAGCCATCAATAAACTGCCATATTGTTAAGTAGTCCATTTCTAGTTCATTTTAGAGTCTTCTGTTTGTTGCTTTGGAGTGTTTGTTTGTTCTATCCATTTTTGCAAAACTCTTTCGTGTAGGTTCCACATTGCTACGTTCAGTATGGAAGGTACTTTTATATGTTTTTCTTTTTTCTGGTCTGCCAACCGACTCATAATCATTTGCAGCTCATTTGGTAAATCTGCCGACAGATGATCAATAGCCTCATCTAAGTGATCAGGTGGAATATATGCAGAACTCAGAATCATTCTGGCTTGCAAGGCAAAGTTTATTGCATTGTTGTACCTTTGTCTAAGTCCCTGCTGGGCCAAACGTTTTAGCAAAGTTTGAGCCAAATGAAACAAGAAGTTTGAAAAAGTTCTTGAAAGGAGCTTACTGCGGCAGTTTCAAAATCATCTTATATATTAGTTGGCTGCATTTTTAGAGCTAATTTTTTCATCATTCTTATAAAAAAATGTACGTCCCCTAAACTTTGTTACGTGCAAAATTTTCATAACGTAATACCCTGTATATTGAATTAAAATTAAATTCCGGTTTTGACGCCCTCTGACGATCTTTCTGTTTACTGACATGTTGCGGTCAAGTCATTTAAGCTGTCAACTACCTAAATGGCCTGTGTCGTTTGAATCTAAAGATTTAATAGAACATCAACTGTGATGAAAATGAAATTATAAATTCATTACGTATTTAAAGTAATTTATTCGTCACAGGGTAAGATATTTACATCCGTTTTGTTGGGATTTTTTTGTAATTTCTTTCTTAATTTGTTAACCGTTCCGCCACGCTTTGGCCAGATGTTTCGATTTAATTAATTAAGAACAATGAAGAATGAATATCGATAAATAATTAAAGGCCTATTATTCACACCGAAAACGAATGTTCTTCTTAGACGTCAGTCGATTGCGATACCCACCTCTTAATAATTGCGAGCAACAGCATTCGATATATTGGGTTCTTCTATCTAATTTTTTTTATTAACAATTTTGTAGACTTTGACTTTCGTGAGTCATTGCGTTGACGCGATTTACATTCATACTATTTCAGGCTACTCAACGAGGAAAACGTTTTCTTCGGGGAAGTGCTAGATTGTGGGTAAGTTCTCTTTTTAATTATTATGTCGCTGTCAACAAAGGTCACTCACAAACATTAATTTGTTTAACATACGCAATTGCAATAATTTTAATACCATTTAGGTATTGTCAATATCTAATTTAGTGATATTGCATGCTGTAAGCTTTTGTTATTTAATGGGAAATTTTCTTTGTTTATCGACACCCAATGTGTACTTATGTATTGTGGGTTGCCGACTCTTCCTTTATTTATGTACTTAGAATGTATCACAAACAATTTCTGAATTATCATTACAAATCCTCTACGTTATTGAATGATATTTATTAATATTCTACGTTACTGAATTATACTTGTTTTATCTTTTTTTTATGGTAACATATCTTCCTTTGTGGTTAGTTACACGAACACCAGTGCAACAAGGATTACGAACCTGGAGTTTGTTACAGGCTGAACCTTCTGTCCTGAATAAGATAGAAGCTTTACTTATAAAAGATTTGGCGCCCGTTAACTCTTATTTAGTTGAACCTCCTCTATCTCCGACTGTGTGAATTGGCCGTGCAAAGTTCGTAAGACCTATAAGCTTGTAATAACTTGTTAGGCAGCAGACCATAAAGCAGCGGTACAACTGCTTTATAAACTTGCGCCAGAAAAACATAAACTTGTGCAAACAAAAGTGGATCAGATTTGAAAGTTCCATCTACGTATACTGTGCGTGTGTTTTCCAAAAATGTGTAAATGAATAATAATATTAATATTTAGAAACATAAAAAATAAAAACAATCTCTGTTGAAAATGCCAGATAGAAACCAATAAAAGAAAGCTATGAGTTTCAATTTTACTGAATATGAGTATTTCAAACCGGCATTCTTCATACAACCAAATAGAAAATAATTTTGGAATTTAAGATAGAAATTTTAATGTATTTATATGGAACTCCGCATAGTTCCCAAATTTAGCAGGTATTCCAGATACAATTGCGTAGGTCTATATCCATATTACATTTATTTAGTAATATTTTCTAATAGATTTCCTTAAATAATAATAAACAGTCTTGGAAGCTCTTTTCAAATCCGATATTTTGGATGCATCAATTTTTGTTGCATTAAATAATTGCTTTTGTTTGTTGTATTCCGTTTTGTAATAATCGATATTTTACAATATCCACAAAAATCAGCATTCTTCTTTGTCCTATTACATTTTTGCTTTATGATCGATGATACACCAAGTATATTACTACCAAATACACTACAAGCCAATCCATGCACAAATGCAGCATTATACTTACTTCTTGCATCGATTAAATTATAGATTTGAATCAGTAACCATACGTTTTGTCCCAAATGTATCTAAATAAGTAATGTATTTTAGCATTAGGTAATAGAAAAGAAGAAATAGCAGTTGGTACGTACCCTGTCACCACGTCTAAAACCTACTGGCTGATTATATCAATCAAAAGTTCTGGGACAACCTCTGTGATTGTGATTCTAATTAGTATTGATTTTATGTTTGCAAGATTAAATATAATTGAACTCAAACCAATGATTACCGAAAAGAATTAAGAAGAAAAGAAACTTTAACCTAATATGTATGTTTCAGTAAATAACTTATTTGTAAATATTCTTCCACAGTCTGGTAATACATTATTTAAAATTCAGTATAGAAACTCATTGAAATTATTTTTTAACACGTAAATTACGGAACTCCATATAGAAACCAATGAATGTGAATATCACTCTACATACATACTGATAGACCTTATAGAAACAGATAGAAACTTATAAAAAATCTTATGGGTTTTAATACGTTTCTATCAGTCATTTTTAATAGGAATATTAATTTAAACTAGATAGAAATTTGATAATGATTGAACACATACCTTATATTTTGCTCTCTTTCAGAAATAAGAATTCTGCTTTTCACGGGACCACTGCTAGCAGAAATCTTTCCTCTATAACGTTTGCAAAGTAAGTTTTGTTAACCAAAGATGCGAGTAAAAGTGCATTAATTTGATTCCATTGTCTTTTAACAATTTTCTTCAACAAAACTATTTTTGAGGGGACTGTGTCAAACTACACGCAAAATAGTAAACCTAGGCTGTTGGTTTCTGAGATTTTTCAACTCTTCTTTTATTTAAGTTTTCACTCTTTTCATCCCGATTGTGGCAGGTCTTGTGTCGTGAGAATGGTAATTGAAGCTTTTAATGATTCCTTTCTGGACACAAATCTTGATCTTACATCTGTCTTTCTGTTCACATCTATAAAAACGAACTAGTTGGTCGTTGCTTAACTTGTCAAACACATATAAAAATTCATCTTTAATAAATTTTTACTTTCCATATTTGCTATTGACTTAATTTGACATAACACTAAATAAATTAGTTTTAAAACTGTAGTTTCTGCTTAAAATACAGAAACGGAACTGAAAAAAAATTGCAAATCTTCTTTTTTATTACTGAAATAGGTCGGTGGATAATTACTGTCCAAGCATGGCCTTGGTCTATCAAATTTGCTTTCTAAACAAGCTTGTTAAATAATCATTTTTAATCTTTTGCAGTTAATTGCATTTAATGCTGTTATTAGGATGATATATTAATAATATTTAGATAATTGAATTTTGGTTGAGAATATTTTTTGTATGTTTTGTTTGACTGCTTGAGTATAAAACAAAGATGCGCAGAACTATCCCGCGCCAAATTGTCCCGTGCCAAATAGTCTTCGCGCCAAAATGACAGCGCCAAAACGACCGCGCTAGGAAAAGTTCCAAATCAGAACGGTGCGCTTATTCGTTTAAACACGAGATATTGGACATTTGTGTAGTATTTACTAATGTAAATTTATCTGTTGAATGTAAAAGTTAAGTCAACAAATTTAAGTATATGTACGAAGTGTTGCTCAACCTAAGGGGCTTGCATCGACGTTATTGTCTGTGATTTATATCAACAAACTTCTAATTGATAGCATCTGTTGTTACAAGTTTTATGTCTTACGAACCTTGCACGGCCAACTCACACAGTCGGAGATAAAGGAGGTTTAAGGGAAGTATGCTTAAAGGCGCCAGATCTAATCTAAGTTAATACTTTTGCCTCGATCACGACAGACGGTCCAAACTTGTAATTAAATTTGAGGTTCGTAATCCTTATTACTCTGATGTTCGAGTAGCCAAAATTAGTTAATAGGTAACGATAATTACAGGAGAAAGAAAAAAAATAAAAGAAAGATTAACAAATATAACCACTTTAACGTGTTAACGTAGAAAATTGACAGATATATATTAAATTCTCAATCCATAAATACTAGAAGGACTAACAATTATAATTAACAAGTGTAGAAAACTTTCGCAACACATAAGATTTACAAGATTATATATAATTTTCAGTGCATGAATGCCCGCAGTATCGGCAACACACAATACACCTGTAAGTCAGGTCGAAACAAACAGCATAGAAAATCTCGTAGTAAATATTGTTTGCACACAGCATGCGATACAAGTTAAATGATGATTGAAATTACCTTATTTGTATATAAACAGTAAACGTAATTACGGACATTAATCATTAACCAAAATTCTGTGAGTAACTATCGTGACAGCGATATAAAAATTAGTCGAATAAACTCACCCAAAGTCCAGTGTCCACTTTCGCAAAGAAAATGTTTTTCCCGCTAGCGGCCTGTAATAAATATTTAATAGCAAATCGTGTCACACACTAACTCACGAAGAATAGGAAGTTACAAAATCAGTATTAATAAATCATTAAATGTTATATAAAAACCCGTTGTATCGAATGCCGTAGGTAGTAATTTCGAACAGGTGGTTGATAACACAATTGACTTTTATCTCCAAATCAGCATTTCCGACACATTCGGCCTGTGCCGAAAGAATCGTAATAAATTCGCAATCGCTTTATAAATTTGTGTTCATCACAAGTCATGTTCTTAAAAACTTAAGAATCAGTTCAAAATCCTCGGCACCGACCCGTTCATGTAGTTGACAGCTTAACGATTTCGTCGTAAAATGACAGTCACAAGAAAAGATCGGCAGAGGGCGTCAAAACCGGAATCTAATTTTAATTCATATACAGGGTATTCCGTTAGAAGAATTTTTCACGTAACACTTTGTAATTCTACTTCTCTTTTTTTATTCCTTTTTTTGTTAAAATAAATGTACCCGTTGTTATAAACTATATTTTGCCATTTGTTTTCTTTCAGTGTTTGACAGATTTAAACGGTATCTGCAATTAATAGAATTCCGATCGTTTTGGTGCTTTTTTAATTACTTTATGATTAGCACACCGAACTTCATCTGCAATTTTCTTGCCAAATTTTATTGAGCTAGTCGTCTACATTTAGTTACGAGTAAATTCACGTAACAAACTGTACTTGACTAATTTTACTAACCGCCAAAAGAAGACATGATGGCGACAGCTTGACAATATTAAAAACAGATACTTCTTACAATGCCATTTTAATATAAATTTAAATAAATACGCTGTCATATGCATATATTTTATATTCATTTAAATAAATGTTATTTAACAACAACGTTTATTGCTTCTTTTGCTTTGACGCGGTCAAAGTGCGTAACAAAAATTTTAAAAATTTAATAACTTTACGTGTTAAATAAAAAACTAAAACTACTAGAAGCACAAACGTAATTAAAAAAACGCTTAACACATCTAGAAGATAATACTGATACCAAGGAATATCAAGAACAGGACTTCTTAAATGTCTTGTTCCTTTGTGTCTTATGACGTATTCAATCCACCAAACAGCGCGATCCAAACTAGTCATCGGTTGATCTCTAGCTAAATCTGATAACCGCGCTACTGTGTTTCGATATCTATAACTTACACTGTATTTTTTTATATTATTTTTTTAACGCTTACATAGGTGTGGTGATAACTTCAATAATAGTCTTTTTTAACTGATCTTTGGTTAAAGTCTTATGGTCTAATGACAAACCAAAACCATTATCAACTATTTGTCGAACATTTCGCCATTGATCAGCAATAAACGGAATACCAACCATCGGTACTTTAGCATTAATAGCTTCTTCCATAGATTGAAGACCTCCTTGAGTAATAAACAGTTTTATATTAGGGTGTCCTAGAACATAGTAATTTGTTTTAGAACACTAAACAAATATTGAATTTTTAACTTAGCACGTCGGTTTGTGGCACCCACTTTGAAACAAAAACGTTTTTTGGTTTATTAAAAAAATTTTCTAACTCGTATTTCCAGAGAACTGTGTAAGGAAGTTCGGCGAAAGCTTCTAATATTGCCTCGCGTAAAGTATCTGGCAGATCTTTACTCTTCACATTTGATCCCAAACTGAAATAAATAAACCCATTTGTAGCTGAATCTAAAATAATTTTTAATTCCTAAAAACAAAACCGATGAAACAGTTATAATTAAAACTGTAAGTACAATACTTTTGGTAAAGTTTTATCTGGTACTCTGTGAATACCACCAATTGGTACTACTAAAGGTACGCGCGGTCGTATTTTATCCAGCACTGGTTCGGTATTTTCTAGTAGCAAACTTATATTGTTAGCTAGCTCTAACGTCGTTGGAAAATCTTCTCCAAAATACTTTTTCAGTAACCGATTTTCTTTTGGAATCATATATAAGTCCATAAATAATTTCAACACGTAGTGAAAAACGACACTGGTTATTCGTTCGGTTAGCGTAGAAGTTTTCGTAAACGGCAATATATTGTTTGGGTACAAAATTGGATGCGTTGGAACGCCAAACCTTTCGTACACTGGTTCTAAAACCGCAAGCGAGGTTATTGCAATTGATGGGCATTGGAATATTTGGGCAAACGCAAAAGGCAACAATGTTAATTGCTCGGCTATTAATAAATCAAAAGATCCTTTATTTAACAATTCTTGCACTTCAGGATGATCTAACTGCATTTCTACAGTAAGAGCAAAACTATCAGCAAGAATTTTTATAGATTCTATTACGCTGCTTTTGACTAATTTTGCAATCGTTTCTGGTACTTTCTTGTAAGTAAAATTCAAGTTAATCTCGGTCAAATTTGTCAAAGTCAAATCATTGATTGGGTCAGTTGTTAGAAGTGTCACTTGATGTCCACGCAATGACAACTCTCGCCAAAGAGGTTGAAATACCACTTGGTGGCTATACGACGGTGTCGGTACGTACGCAAGTATTCGAGCCCCATTACTCATAGAAGTTAAACATAAAACAAACACGATTATCACTTTGTATTTGAACATATTGAATTCTGACACAAAACTGAGAAAATGTGGAAATTTGATAACATATTTATTAATATTAGAAATTAGAAGATTTATTAAGAAATTTTACGTTACGTACACGATAAAAATATATTATCTTTAAGTTTCGATGTATCTTATCAAAAGTATCTAAGAATTGCTTAATCTATAATAAGAAAGTTTAATGTCTAAAAGTACTTTGATTCCAACGCACGTGTATCATTAAACTATGGCAAATTGATAACCAGAGTTGATAACGTTTCTCGTACTTTGTTTAAATATCTGACTGTAATAATGAAATCAAATAATTTTGATATAATGGTAAAAATTAAGTAGAAAGCAGTGTACGGTCGGTTTGTCATTTTTGAGCATTAGTATTAGGAAACACCTGTGAATTGTACTTAAATAACAGTCTACTTTACTCCTTGGCCATTAACAGGAAATGGACACAGTTTGGCAAACTACGTCTTAATGGATGGAAACCTTGGCTGCTCGGGCAACACGTCAACCACAAGATAAATTCTTCTCAAATGCCATTGTAATGGAAGTAAATGGTCTTTTTTGATAAGTTAGTCGTTTTTTAAGCTGTGAGTGGTTACAAAGCCATTTAGTTTGTTGTTGAAGTTTGGAAACATGTTCACCGTTTCCATATTTGTAGAAACGCTGCACTTGTTAAAATAAACAAAGCTTTCATTTTAGTAAATGAGTAACATCGAGATCAAGTAACGCAGTAAGTAGTCTACCAATTAAAATGTTAGAAGGTGTTAAAAGTAGTATATCATTCATATTGGAAGATAAAAAAGAAATAAGACTAGAGTTTATAATAGCTTCCACTTGTGCAAACAAAGAACGCAATTTGTCAAAATTTAGTGTCACGCTTAAGATATGCTTTGCAAGATTTAATTCCTGCTTCCCACAGACCTCTAATATGTAGACTATGTGCAACTTCTTTAACAAATTTTGTCTGGCGGTAATCTAGAAACATTTTTTTTTAAATTGAAGTGAAGGTCGAAAACCAATAATCATGTTAATTATTGGTTTTCGACCTTCACTTCAATTTAAATCTACACACCAATAATATGGATCCTTTCAAAAAAATAATTTTTTTTAAGTTTTAATGAAAACTGAGGTCCAGCATGCAGCAATCTAACATGCTCGCAAGATACAATGACCATAGCACTAGTATGTTTTCCAGAAAGGACAATAAGATACTGTTTGTAATATGAAAACGGTGAGTAGTGCAACCTACTACCTACTCGTAAAGCCCCGGAAGAATCTAAAAAAGGATTCAACTTGACTAATGCAGATTTTAGCATTTGGCTTTGAGCAAGAAAGGAAAGTTCTTTGGCAAAGGTTTATTTTTGAGCAGTTTTAACACAGTCGACAATAAATTCTAGAGTTCGCTCGCAGCACGAGAACCAATTAGTCGTTTTTATGTTGTTAATAAATCGAAGAAAATATGCAGTTACTCGTCTTAACCCAGAAAAATTTGAGTATTTTTCAAACTTAAATGTACACAACAAGCAACCAAAAAAACATTGTACTTGTTTTTGCATTCTGGAAAAGTCAATATGAAAATCTTTAACAACGGACCATCTGTTGACTTAAAGAAAATTTGGACCGTTCTATCACATGATAGAGTTTTTATTATTTTGGGGATTTATTCCTCTAGACAAATTATCAGCAGGGTTAATTTTTGTTGAAACATGATGCCACATAGTATTAGAAAATCTTTGCTGAATATCAGCAACTGCTGCACACAAACGTCTTTAAAATACTAGGATATATTTTTTGCCACCTTAACACTGTAGTAGGATCTGTCCACAAAAATAAGTGAAAGACTTTTTGACTCTAAAAGTTTAAACAGAAGCAATGCTCCGCAAAGTTTAAGATTTGAGATAGTGATGGGTATTACTGGTGCGACTTTTTGCACATAACAAGATAGATTTTGATAATGTTTCGTTGATTGCCAAATCTCCATTCTTTTTCAACAGGAAATTCCGAGAAAGCATAGAAATCATCAAACACCCCAATCACTTCAATCGCGATCATGGTTTCGAAGTATCCCCTCTTTGGTTCCCGGTTATTAGTCATTTATCGAAAACACGCCCCCTAGCAACCGTAACCCAATCAAGATCGAGCTTTCTTCTTAAGTCACTTCTACGGAGTTTAGAATCTGGCTTGGTTCACAAGTTGATTACCTAACTCGGTAGTGGTTCTTTGTTAGATTTTCGTTTGCTTTTTCAGGTTATCGTTTTCTTTCTTACCTTTTCATAGTTTAGGTTATGGCTTGTTTCACAAGTGTATAACCTAACTTTTGAGAAGTTCTTAGTTAGATTTCGGTTATTTGTTGAAGCAAAACGTTGGCAACTTCGGTTACAACAAAAATGACACGGTCCAAACCCGGAAGACATTATAATGTTAGTATGTAAATCAATGATTGGAAAATTAACAAAAACAGCAAGATTATTGGAAATCCATTTACAAAGAGTAAAACCAGCTGAGATTAAAACATTTGATAATTGTGTACACATATTACTACATGTTTTGCCAACTAGTGCAGTCGCCATGCGTTGACTATTGAAATATTTATCATGTGGGTAAACAAGACCCATAACCACGGCTTTCTACAAATGTTAATTCTATAATTATTGAACAACTGATCGATCAGGTCGGTTATAGGTTTGAAAAAGCAAAGGTTGTAGAAAATCAATTTTTGATTTTTCAGTAGCACACCAGTGTTTCACTTTGCCATTAGGAGCTACAGTCATAATTTATAGTCAATTTTAATATATCCTCGACTTTTTTTTTAAAGTTTAGGTGTAGTTAGTGGTCGTTTTCTAGTTTTGTTGTCTCTAATCGTTCTAATTACATGGTACTTTTTTTCTCTTAGTAACTGTAGTAGGCCATAATTACTAAAACAATTGTCAAAGAAGATAGTATGGTTAGAAAGAACTGCATGCCATGAAATTGATTTCGGGACATTTCTGACGATACGAATAAAAAATGTATATAACTTTAATTTTAGACATAAAACTTTCACCATAAAACATATTAAAATATTTTTAGGGTAAATATTTTAATATATAAGTTTAACTTTATTTGTTGCCTAAGCTTACAAATTGGTTCGTGATTTAGAATTACTACTTTTTTTTTTAAATACATTTATTTTATTATCCCTCCTCTCCTCTTAACTTTTTCCTTTTTTTCCATACTTCTTCCATCCACTCCGCTCCATTTACGCTTTCGTCTAAGATTTCCTCTATTTTCATAACCTCTTTTCTTAATTTACTGCATTTCTTTCTCAAGTGGTTAAGGTCCTCCGTCTCTTCTCCACATAGTCTGCACATCTTTTCTTATTCATTTTTTCAGTATTTGTTACCTAGCTCCTTGTTCCCACATCTAAACCGTGCTATCATTTTTTTCTTTTTGTTGCTTTTATTTTCTATATCCTTTAAATATTCTGACACCTTTTCACCCTTGATATCCTTATAATTCTTATTACCTTACCCTTACACCCTCTTCTCTTAATCTCCTCACTTTTTCTCTCGCGTACCCGTTTCTTTTGTAATACCTTTGTTTGCCCTCCTGTCCGTCCCTCTCTTTATCTCTTTCCAACATTCTTGTAGTATTTTGCATTCTGTTCTTTTCTTCAGTTTTTACTCGGATTTTATGACCCTTTTTCCTGTCTCTACTCTTATTTTTGCTGTCTGTACCCCTTCTCTTACAATATACTCCTGTGTATTTTTGTCCAGTCCCAAAACCCATCTCCAGTATTTTTCCTGTAGCCCCTTTACCTCCTGCCATTCTTTCCAGTACCATATTTCCGCCCCATACATCACCACTCTCTTTATTAACTTTTCAAACAACAACTTTCTTTTTTCTATATCCATCTCAAATATTCTTTCCCCCACACTTGTTCTATTAACCTGTTTCCTTTCCTCACTCTTCCTTTATGTGTTCTCCCTCCTTATTATCCTGCTTCATCGTGTAGCACAGGTATGTAAATTCCTTCACTTGCTGCGCTTCCTCGTCCCTTCATTTCCACTCCTCTTTTTTCTTTTCCCTCCTCCTCTTCTGAATACCATTATATTTGTTTTCTCCGTGTTTACTTCTATTCCTTTTTTTTTCATATATTTTTCCAGCGTTTTTATCATCTCTTTTATTTTCTTTTCCTCCTTAGATACCAACACTATGTCATCTGCATACGCCAACGACTATACCTTTGCTTTTCCTACCACTATCCCTCCTATCTATTGTCTTCTTATTGTGTCTTCCAGATACCCCGTATATACTGCGAACAGGCTTGGGCTCAGTGGGCATCCCTGTCTCAACCCTCTCTTTTTAATAAATTTCCTTCCTTTTCTGAATCCCGTTTGTCCGTCTGGTACCAAACTTCTTTCCTCTATTTCCTTCTGTAGTCTTCTTTGTAGTACTGTCGCATGACTTAATTTCTTTCTTCTTTTTTATGGATTGGGCATATTATTCCCTCTCTTTATCTCTCCGGGAATCCTTCCCTTTCCATATTTTGTTTAGTATTTCCGTCATCTTTTTTGCTACATTTTCTTTCCCGTATACCCACTCTTCGCCTTGTATCCCATCTTCTCCTGCCGCTTTTCCTTTTTTATCTTCTTTATTGCCTCTATTACTTTGTCTTCATTTATTCTATCCCTATCTCCTTCTTCCCGTTTTGCTACTGCATCTTTTTTTTTCTTTTTCTGATTTTGTTCTTCCCTCCCAGCAGGTTCTTAATATATTTCTCCTATTCTTTAATTTGTATACCCCTTTGTCGTCATGTTTTTTTTCTTTTTTTTCTTAAGGTACTTCCATACATCATCTTCCGTATTTACTCTTCTTGTGTCTTTTTGTTTTCTTCCTTCTTTCTCTCGCATGCTTTTTGTATATTTTTACTGCTTTTTGTATTCTTCTTTTCTTTCATCCCTTTTTTTCACTGTCTTATTGCTCTGTTTGCATTTTTCTTTGCTTCCTTGCATTCTCTATCCCACCATTTCTTTCATCCTGTTTTCTCCCCCTTTTATTACCGAAATCTGACTCTCTGTTGCTTTCTCCATCATCTCTCTCATTTTCTCCACACTCTCTTGTAAACTTTTCCCTATTCTCTCTTTATACCTTTTTATACTCTTTTCTGTCCCCTTTTTTGTTATGTATTCCTCATCTTCTTCTCTCTCTTTTCTTTTTCTTCCTTTCATTTCCAATTCCAGTGGTTGAGGGTCTGATTCTACCCTTTCTCCCACTTTAAATGTCTTCACCTTTTCTTCAACCTCTTCATTACAAAATCTATTATTGATTCTCCCCTTCCTCCTATGTACGTATATTTCCCAATTCCTTCTTCTTCTCTGTTCCCATTCATTATTTCCCACCGTTCCTCGTTGCACATTTCCAGCAGTTCGCCTCCCTCTTTAATTATTACTGCGTCCTTTGTTTGTTTCGTTTCCGTCTCTTTTCTTTTTTGTATTCCCCCCTCTTTCCCTATTCTTGCGTTAAAGTCCCCTCCTACTATTATCAATCCTTCTTACCTCTCTTCTATTATCTCTTCTATGTTTTTCCTTGTTTCTTTCATTCTACAGCTATAAACCGTCACTACTTTTATTTTTGTTTTTTCCCACTGTATATTCCTTTCTGCAACTCCTTTTCCCTGTAGCACTTTCTCTTTCTTTTCCTGACTCAACCATTTTTTTCTTATTCCCGTTATTGTGCCCTCTTTGCTCTCGCTTTATTCTTCTTTCTTTCTGCATGATGCACCACCCACTCAAATTCCTCCGGCAACTCTTTTTCCCACCACTCTAATTCTTTTTCTTCTAACCATGTCTCATGTAATCTCACTACATCCTGTTACTTGATGTACTTCCAAACGTTCCAAAACAATACTCTCAACTCACTTACCTCCTCCTATGCTTCTTCCTTACTTTCTTTTTTTCTTCTTCTTTTCCTTTTCCATCACTCATTATTCCTTTTCTTTGCCATTTCGTCAACTTTCTTTCCTTTATCGCCTCCCTTCGCCCTTTAGTTTTTTGCCTTTTGGTTACCTATTTTATCCCTTCTTTTTTTGCTCAGGCACCTATCCATGTCGTTCCATATGTATCTGTCTCCGTCTATATTCATTTTTCTGTATCTTAGCCATACTCTTTTCCCTTTTGCTTTTTTTTCACCGCTATGTTTATTATTTCTCTTGCACTCTTCTTTCTTCCCATGTCAAATCATGACTTATGAAAAATGTAGATTCTAGTTTAAACTCCAATAACATTTTTCGCGGAGTAATTGGTGACAAATGTAATGACAAAACTTCCGGTCTCTAATGATAGTTTTTGAAATTATATAAACAAATGTTTGCACATGCGTAGTAAAGTAAGGAATATTATACCGCGTATTATTCAAACACAGTTTTTGAATTTTGTAGTTGTAATATTTACTATCAAACTAACAACTGTATCCAAACTCATATTTCTTCAAATAGGACAAAACAGCTGTCCATCGGTATTTAGTAATACTGTCTGCAATTATATAAACAAATTTATGCATTTGCGTATTATTCAAATACATTTTTGAAACGTAGCTCCGTCTTTACGAGTAGCGTTTAGCTTCAGATTTACTAAAAAAAACGTTACAACCATTTTTTTTCATACACAAAAAAAAAGCTGCACGGATAAAACAACCAGTAAATTTAAAGCCAAAAACATTAAAATAATACCACTTGACATCAAAGGTTTGCAACATTTCAAGTACGTGCGTGTCGGCTTTTGTGGAAGAAACAAAACGCAACATTGTTACCTAAATAAGAAAACAGTTTTTAGAGAAGTTTATATAATATTTCAGTTTTGAGAGTATAATTCTTTAAGAATCCATAATGAATAAATACTCCCACCAAAACAAGAAAAAACCAAAAAATGTTGCAATAAAATTTTAAAAATTGATAGGTAGTAGTAGCTTTGACTTGCCGATTTATCGCACAAACAGCTATTTAAATACGATCCTTAATGATCATTAAACCTAGAACATAAAAAAACAGAAAAAAACATAAAAACAAGAAATAAATACCCGTAGAAGTGCTCACACAGCCGTACGTAACGTAGCTGGTTCTTAGACACTTGAAGTGTTTTTGATGCTTTTTCTCATAGAGGATCTCTAAAGGTAATTGAAGTGTTTGTTAATTTACCTTTATAACTAATCAATCAACTTTATGCACATTGTTTAGTATAGCGCATACTTTTTCGCATTTATATTTATTATGTTATATATGTCAGCCTTGTACGTACTATTCTGTAGTGTCGTATACTTTTGCTGTTATGTAATCGTTTTCAATTGTATCTACTAACTTAAATTATACTGACTCATATTTACTTTCATGCGCAAACTTTATATCATCTGTAACTTTATGTATTGTCTTTGAGTACGTTGACTGATATCCGTAAAGTTTTTTTTATCATTTTAACGCAATCATAATGAAAGGCAAAATAAAATTATCTGCGTACATAAGTTTATATACCTAGCATATTTTCGTTTTTAAATTACATAAATGGGGGTAGTAAAAGTTACTACTTGTGACGAAAAATTGTCGGTTGGGTAACTTCTTGTGCTCATATTTGACTTTTTTGCCATTGCCATTCATTATTATTATTGTCAATTTTTAACTTATTTTGCGATTGCATAGTAAAGAAAGTAGTTAATCGAGTAATTTTTACATTTAAATTAAAATCAATCACTTATAACATTTGATAGCAATTGAATATAATTAGTTGTATGGTGTGTTGCCTGAACAAAAAAGCCTACATTGATATTATAGCTGGGACATTACTATATTAATTAACAAATTTATAATAGTTATTTAATTGTTATAGATCTACCGCTCTCTCATTATTTTAACGGCTATTTTTATTGTTTGAAATAAATATATTATTGCTAAAATCTGTATTTTGCCAATTATTTTTTTCAGTGATTGATAGATTTGAATAAAGTCTGTATTAGGTACTATTACATGTTTTGATGTCTTTTTGATTTAGTGTAGGATTAGCACACCGAGACTTGCAACTCGTTAGCCGAATTCAACTGACGCTTGACTTTAAATACGAGAAAATTATCGTAACACGGAATTTTTGCAGGTTTTACTTATCGATCATTAAAAGAGTAATTAAGATTGTCCTGAGTTAGCACGAGACGGTACCCAAATGCTGTTAGAATAAAAGAAAATTAAACCTTGCCGTTAAAATAGAAATGCAATTTTATCTCAGCGATTCTTTCAAATACTACTATCAAAATCTTAATTGATTTCATCCGGTAACAATGCGGATGTTCAAAGATTCTTTAAGTATTTTCTTAGCACGTGTTGTCTTCTTAACGTTACCATTGTGACGCTTACTCCAGACGGAAGGTTTGTCTGAAATAAAAAGCTAAGAAACGGTACGGTTTTCGGACGCCAGATTTGTTTGAAGAATTTTCTCTTTTGGCAGACGGTGTTGTCCGCATAACTGTAGTAAAGACACGGCTGTTTAAGGTTTTAAGCTGTCCTAAAAGCGGATTTAAACAACAGAAATAGACAATACTAGTAAATAAGCCAACTTTATTTTATTCTTAAGAAACGACAACGGAACGGTAGTTTCGGCAAGCTAATCGAAGAAAGCAAAAACGGCGGTGACAAAAACCGAGCAAGCTTGAAATGAACGGAAAATAATAATGAAAAGCGTGTGTTTGGCAAGCGGCAACGTCGGTGACCACATGCAGTAATGGTATTAACCCCCATCGGATCGGTGGAAAAAATTACTTCGGTCTCGGATAGTCGGTAAAGAGACGAGCTTTAGAGTGGAGTAGGTACACATGCGAAAATCTCCCAACACACCACTTGAACCCAGTGTTTACAGCGTATTACGCAGACCAAAGCCCTACACTACAAATACGACGCCCGGTAAGGAGTAGAGTGGAACCAGTAGCAGTGCCAAAAAAAAACTCAAAACGTTACTTAAATCCAGTGTTGACGGCGGATTACGCAGGTCAAAATCTAACACTACGAATACGACGCGCAATAAGGAACGTTGGAGAAGAGTAGACGGGGGAACGGTATTTTCCGGAGGTTTAGTTAATATACTTAAAACGGCTTAACTTTTGGTTCAACTGGCTGTTTTCGGACCCCGGACTCCTCTTCGGATTGATTTCTAACTGGCGTTTTTCCGTTGTGGGCACGGTTTTATAACGAACGGTCCGAAACTGGAAAAACGACTTTAAGCGGGGATAACATGCGCTCTGATGCGCGAAACGACTTTAAACGAGGATAATATGCGCTCTTAATCACGCTCGCTAATCGGGGGTGTAATTGTTACAGTTTATGAGAATGTGATTGCACATCTCTAGTACTAAAAAAAAGCTTTGGGCTAATCCTATATATAATAATCATGACTTACGACCGACTATATTTAGTTTGCTCTCACAAATATTATTCGTGTCATATTAATGTTCAAATTGTACAAGATCGGGGTTTGATTTGCTGTGCGCCATTTTTTTTCAACTACCAGTTATTTATATCAATTTTATAACTTAAATTTCAATTCAAAAATCATAAGTTATTGTATTGGAAACATTTGTTTTGTAGTACAGTATGTTGCCTCAAAGGTTGACTATATCTTCTGTAATGTACTTGTTGATGATTTCTACTGTGATATTGCATTCATAAATGTTGTTGACTTTATACTTTACCGACGTTGATTTGAAAATAAATTCAATTTCTGTTATCTTATTTGTGAACGAAGACTTGTAAATATTTTCGTTCTGGCGCATTTTTTTTAATAGATTAAAGATTGGTACTCATTGCTTTATCCACGCCACTCTCCAAAATTAGAGCTATCACTGCTTTTAGTTTATTTTGAGTTAAGTTTGATAATAATTAAAGAAATTCAGTCAATATACTTGTAAATCCTGACATAACCGTCTACAGCAATGTTTCTACTTCAAGTACGTACGCTTTTATTCTAAAAATTTAACGCCAACAAGTTTTTAATGACTACGGATTGGCACATCCAAGAGCAACTGTTATGAGTCGTTTGATCCAGCAGCGCTACGTTTGGGCATCTATCGATAAATCTAGTGCCACTGCTCAAAACTTTTATTTTTTGCAACAAAAAATTTTAAAAACTAACGTAAACTAAAAAAAATCGTTTTGTTTTTTAAGGCTCGTCAGCACTGGAAATACTGTATTGTGTCTTTATATACCAATTATCGTAATTTATAAATAACTTAGAAGCTATTAATACATGCAAAAAGTGTATTAAGTCTAACATGCTAATTTAATTAATATATAACAAATACATAATTAAATAATCACAAAACATTTGATTTTCTTACTCTACATAAATATTTGAAAAAAAGAATATTAATTAAAATACCAAACTATATTAAATATTCTTAAATAAGACCAGATATTTAAAACAAAGCAAACCTTAAACATTTAAGTTAATAAAATAACACAATGTTTAAGTACTACAAACGTTCGCAATTATAATTGTTTTGCTTTATTTGGGTTTACAATGAGTAATATAAATGTAGACCCTTGCTACAGGTTGCATATTGTAGTGTCCTGATACACTTTAAATGGAATGCCCGATTACTCGAGTAACATTTCATGCTAGATGAAATTTGTTATGCACTAAATTTATTACTAACACTAAATACAAAATTTTTTTACATATGTGAAGTCGTTTTTTGTTAATTTTTAGCTTAAAATAATTTTCAAATTAATTTAGTTATTAATCATATTATAAATTAAAGTCAAATTGTTTTGGTTTGATAAATTAAACATTAGAAACGTATATTGTTTTGTTTTTACATGAAAAAAAAATTAAATTCAGTTTTATACTTATTTTTTTCAAATTTACTATGTAACGTTCATTTTGACGTACCATGTATTCTGTCAGTTGGTTGGCAACATTGCGTTGCATTGAGGTTATTATGAAACACGAATTTTTTTATGTCAATCTTGAACAGCGTATATTAAGAAAACAGAAAATACAAGTGCAACTGTTTAAATCTTTAAACACCTTGCAATAAAACAATAACATTTCAGTAATCCAAGATTACTTTTAAAGTATTAAAATTTATAAATTAAATCCATAAATCCTTTACAAACGTTATAAAACAAGAAATTATTAATTTTCAAGAATAAAATTATTTTTATCTATACAATAATTATTATTTAACAATTTCAAACTAATAAAAAAAGTAAAAGATTAAGAGCAATACACGTTTATTCATGAAACAATGATGATAAAGTAAGATTTTTTTATTGTTGCAGAATAATGCATCAGTTCAGAAGACACAGGTGGTTATTGAATGGTTTCATCAAAATAGTATTTGTGTTTTATTATGACTTTTGAAAAGTCTTGTTTTGAACGTTATTGAACACATCTGGGCTACAATGACAAAAGCAGTTTGTAAAGATGACCATTTTTTAACCAGCCAATGCCCAGGAACTGATGACGGTGGCTTCAGACTCTTGGCACAATATCCAATACGATCTAGTTATAAAACTAATTGAAGGGTTTATGATAAAATGATGGTAAACATCTACATGATTAACAATCAATAGTATACTGTAATATTTTATTATTATTGTTTAGATAACGGACAATACCTTTATTGTTTAAAATTAATTACTTATTGTTTTATGACGCAAAAAAATTGTAAATTTTATTTATAAATAATGTATTTCAATATTTTACAAATAAATTTTGATTACTGAAATGTTATTGTTTTATTGTAAGGTGTTTAACAATTTAAATAGTTGTTTTTATTTTCTGTTTTTTTATACGTAGCTCTAATTAAAACATTTTATAATATTATTGATTAATAAATCGCGGGAGTTTGAATTCGGCTTGTTAAAATAATTTTAAAAAAATTACAGTTTTCTAATACATATATATTTGCAGTGTTAGTTTTGAGAGCAACTATAGAATCGTTATACAACACACCGAAAAGCAATGTATTCAACAGTGTAAATTAGCATCAAAGAATACCCATTTTTCTTCATACGAGTGTACATGCTACTAAAGTTTATTTAATTATTACAAAAATAAAATCAAATACAGTTTAAAGTTACTGACCACTATCTATTTCTATAAATATTAAAAAATTGGCTAAAAACAAAACTAAAACAATTGAAGCAAATTGTAAAACTTATTAGAAATTTTTTGTAGTCTAGCAAAACCCAGAAAGTTTATAACTAAACCTTAAAATTTGAAGTTGAAATCGATTAAGTACGTCTGAAGGTTAGATAGTTTTAAACTTTAATAACTTTACGATAAAAATTTTATCGAAAATACCACTATTGTGTTAACCAAAAAATTATTCCCTTAAAAGTTATTAATTTTGCTCGTTAACGCTTTTCTTGTGCGTTCACTTTACAACTGCGCAAGTAAAAATAATTTGATTACTTTTATAGAACGATAAATTACAAAATTAGTTAACGTTAAACGCTGATGGATTTCTGTGTCGATGTTTCAAAACGCGTGCCAATCAAAAACTTCAAATACAGAAAATTCAATTACGTTCCACCTTAAATGTGTTAAGGCGTTCAATGCAGTAATCTAAGATTCTGACAATAATAAATCTATTTCTTAAACACGTTTCGAGTTTTAACCTATTAGCAACACATAATTCTTCTTTTTCTGTAGTTAAAAATTATATTTTTACGGTTTATGTTAATTGTTTAAATTTGAAATTATTTTTATTGTAAAATAGCCTTTAATTATGAAAAAATAGTTTTTCTAACAGTTTTTGGAATGTATTATCATATATTATTATTATTGTTATTATTAATTTTCCTAAAAGCGATTTTTGTTTTCAAAAACTAACATTTAAATATAAAACTTCGGTAGTGTCTAAGCTTTGAAATTTTTTTAGGTATTTTTTTAGTAGTATTGATACCAATATATCGACTATCCTCAATTTTTAATTGTTGGCGGACGCAAAACAGAATATTTAAAGCAGATTTGCATGTTTTTACAAAAAATCATAAAATGACTCTTTGATGTTTTGAAATTAAAAAAAAATTACTTGCAAAATTAAGTAGTTTCTATTCTCTAGGTTTTTTATTTCAATTTTTGAAAACAAAAACATTAAATTTGGGTAAATCGTTTTTTTTAACATTGAGTAAATTCTTTACTATGTAAAATGACGCCAAACGTGGGGCTCGCAATTTATTACAAGCTTCTAACTATACGACACAACCACAACTAACTCAGTACTTTTTGGTTAATGATTGACTTACTTAACATAAGTTTTTAAACACACCTTTAAATATAATCTGCAATACTAAACAAAACGAAAATTTTTTAGTAGTTCTTGCATAAAAACCATATCATCAAACTATTTTTTACGCGTAGTTTATTTTGTACGGTATTTCGCATTAGTAGTAAGTACTTACTATTCTAGAATTGACCTTTTTTACATTTTTTGATAACAAAATAAACAAGAAATAAATACTCTCATTAAGTCTCAATTTAAAAAGTCAGAAAATAAAGAAGGCACCAGACAAGTTTGCTTTCTATATGCTTCGTCTAACGTTTTATTGATTTTGTAGTACTTTGAGTTTTCTAAAGTCAGATAAACTAGGTGGAATAAATTATTACAAAGTCTTTTTTTACGATGTTATTGTTGTAAAATATATGTGAGAATTTATTTTGGAAAATTGGTTAGGATAAGAGCAATCCGGCGTTATAAATTTAAGGTAACTTTTATTCTTTACTGGCAACAGGGATAAGTAGCACTACTGTTATCCACGGTATAGTTTAACTTTGCTAATTAAGTTATAGTTATATTTAATTATACAACATATTCGTTTAATTTAGATGAAGTTCTGTGTCAAGCTTATTAGTTTCAAACCGAAAACATGATCGTCAACAAGGAAAGAAATTCTTTAATGCAAACCGTAGTTTTATTTATTAAAAATATCCTTCAGTAACGTTATTTTTTCTAGCTTACTTTGATTTGTGTTATAAATCTAATAAATTTGTATCTTAGTTTAACGTGGTTGGTTGGTAAACTTTTACACACACAAACAAACGTTGACGTTCTTCGATCTACTACTACGACGACGACTACTAAGAACGCTTACGCGATCGTGCAATAAACATTTTTTTTATTGTTTCGTGATACGTCGAACTCGATTTTAAATCGTAATGGCCGACGTGCAATCTTCGGCAACGAATCAGAACGTCGGTGGTGGCGCCGACGGCTCGGCGGCCACTTCTCCATCGGCCGCAGGAACCAAAAAACCCATTTCGACCGCCGCGTCGCAACAACAAATAAAAAACGGCGGCGCGACCGCCTCGTCGGCTAAGAAGAAATCGAACCATCCACGCACCTCCGAGATGGTAAACAGCGCGATAAAGAGTCTGAAGGAACGAAGCGGTTTGTCGTTGCAGGCGATCAAGAAATACCTCGCGTCAAACTACAAGATAGACGCCGAAAAAATGTCGCCGTTCATAAAAAAGTACATCAAGTCGGCCGTGGCGTCCGGCGCGCTCGTTCAAAAGAAAGAAAAAGGAGCGAGCGGTTCGTTCAAGATAGCAGCGAGCGGTTCGTCGGCCGGCGAAAAAGCTTCTTCGAAATCGGCTTCGAAGACTGCGGCCAGCAAGAAAAAGAAGACGTCTACGGCCGCTAAACGTGCCAAAGCTTTGCCCAAGAAACCGGCGTCGACCACCTCAAAAAAGGCGACCGCCTCCGCCGCGCTCGTCGACAAGAAATGCAAAAAAAGCAGTCGAAAAAACAACAATCGACAGCCGGCGCTCCGGTCGCCGCAGCCGCCGTCGACAAAAAACAACAATCGGTCGGCGTGACCTCAAAACAGCAACCAAAATCTCCGTCGAAAGCGAAAAAAACCAACAAGATGGCGACGAAGAAACCGAAAGCTCCCAAACTGAAAAAAGCGAAACCGACGGCGGCCGTAAAAACGTCGTCTCCGAGAAAAGCAGCAGCAGCCGCTCCCAAAAAAAATGAATACGACGATCGACGACACGCACGAATGGTGGATGGTGGTGGTGGTAGGAAAAGGAAAACGTTCACGAAACGTTTTCGTTCGACGTGACGCGAGATACAAACAAATGTTATACTAGATCTAGCCGACGAGGACATCGCAATAAGTCTGAGACGACATACTTATTTCTTTGCGCTTTGCAGCTTATTAAAGACCGTAGACTCCCTTTAGAGTTTTTTTACTAATTTTCTAGCACAGAGTAGTCACTCCTGTGTCTCATCTTGCATCTGCTTCATTCCTTTTTGTAGTACCCAATTACTCTTTTCCAGTTTTTTAGTCTTGTCATTTCCAAATCTTTCTGTACCGTATCCACCAAACGCAATCGCGTCCTTTTGTTTAATCGTTTTCCTATTAAAGCCTACTTATATATTTTATAACTTTCTTTGATATGTTCTTTCTCTCTATTTGTTTGAGCCACTTTATTCTGCTGCCTTTTATTTCGTTTGTTACACTCGGTTTATTATATTTCTTTTTCAGTTCTAAATTGTATCTACTCATTTATTATACCTTATCGTTGACTGGGCCGAAAATTCTTCTTAATATTCTTTTTTTCTAAATATATAGTTCAGTCGCTCTTCTGTTTTGTTGAAAGTCTATGTCTTAGATCCGTACATTACAATTGGTCTTGATACTGATCTGACATTTTTAATTTAGCATTTACCAAGACATTTTTTAATTTAAACACCTTTTGCAGCACATAAACACACCTGCCGTTATTCTTGCTGTAATGTTCACCATGCACTCATTTTTTACCGTTTGAACCGACATATTTAAACTTCTTTATTTTTTCAAATGTTTTTTGACCTATTTGCACATCGCTTCGCTCTGCTACATTTTTTTGCTGTTGTCATAACCTTAAATTTTTATCAATTATTTGACAATTTTTGCTGTTTCCTCCATTTGCAAAAATGCTTTTAATAAATAGTTTGAATTGCGATTCTCTTCTGGCTACAATCGCCAAATCGTCCGCGTATGCTAGGATGTGTACAATACTATTTAATATAGTTTTACTTTGGTTTATTTGTATTTTACGTACCATTAATTCTAATACCATGTTAAACAACACTGTAGGTAATAGATCTCATTGTTATTTCGTTCATTAAGTTCGTAATTGCCTCTACCCTATTTAAACTATTTACATTCCATGTCCTTATCAAAAATTTGATTTTTTCTTTTTTTTATGTATTCTTTTTCGTTGTCCATCTTTTCTGCAGTCCGTCATTAATTTTTTTGTCCGGTTTTTATTTTTATTTAGTTTTTTGAACGCCGTCTACTATTTGTAACAATTATCATTTGTTTTTTATTTCATCATTTTTATCGTTCTCTGACGATCTCATGCTTGATGTCCTTGCTTTACTCATCTTTTTGTTTATGTTAGACAGTTGTTTTACTTCAATAGCCTCTAATCCTTTATGTACTTGATCACATTTCTTAATTATACAAAATACTCGTCAATTAGGTCAGGGTAACTAAAGTAAATCGATGTCTTCTTACGTCTCATAAGTTTCTGCTGTCTAATTTTTTGAACCTAAATTTTGTTTTTATCTGATTTTTATTAATGTCGGTTATTTGTTAAGATGAAATAGCCAAAACCTCGTCTGGAACAGTATCCGAAGAAAATGCAGAATTACATTCAAACATCCTTTTCTTGAGTTGATTTACTTTAAGCGTATTTTTCTTACCGTCACTCTAAGAGTCACTCAATCGGCATAGCGCTCATATGAAGTATCTCAATACGTAAAAGTAATTTATGATGCACCATCCAATTAATAAACTATGCACATTCTTAAAAGATGATAAATATAAGTGCTTACCGCTGTTCCGCGTTAACGTTTGCTGGTGATTAAATCAGCTAAACGTTTTTAATGCTACAGTGTTAAAAGCAGCCGTTTGCACCAAACGTTGTTGCCGGATCTATCTTTAGTAAAGAAATACTAGGGTGACTAATATTGCCCACTGACCTGTATTATCCCATTTTACCTTACTTTTGGTGTCTCCAAGCCTAGGATTCTTTAATACGTTTGAAGTGGCGCCCGTTTTTTTTAAACAGCATTTTTACCACAACCACTTATCGACATTTTAAGTACTCTTGGTTGTAGTACATAAAACACATAAGCTATAGGAATGCTTGTGAAGAGACTATATTCTATTGCTGTTAATTTAAAAAAAAGTGAAACGGGCGTATAAAATATCAAGAAACTTATTAGTTTTTTCAAGTTTTAGTATTTTTTTAATTTATAAGTTTTTTTTATTAAAAAAATGTGTACCCAAAAGTTTAACTACTGCAGTTGAATTTAACACATAATACATATATACACATAATTTTGTAAAAAACATATTAAAGCAGCACTTACTTGCAATAAGTTCATTAACACGATTCCATTATCACGTTATTACGCGAATTAAACATATTGTCAGAGTTAGAAAATTATTCGTATTATTTTATTTACTGAGAAAACTTAAAGACGACAGTAAACAGAAATAAATCCTGGAAAACTGACATAACGAACATTTAGATATTAAGGAGTGCCTCATTTTAGCAGGAAGCGTAAACACTGAAATGTCAAGATGTTCGCTAAAAGCGATTGTTTAAGGATGTTATATTTGAAAAGCGACTTTAAATCTTAACTATGTATATGCTTCACACAAAATTTAATGTACTGAATAATAAACTGAAAAAAAGGTGGCGTAGAAACCAGTAGAGGTAAATAGCTTTTGTTGTTGTTTTAAACGCGTTTAAGTAAGTTTAAATCTTTGATATTTTTGTTTTTAAAAAAATGTTTAGAGTAAATGATGTAAAATAAAATTATTTTATTGTTTTTTAGACGAGACTTTTAAGTTTAACAGCACCGTAAACATATAACTCATTTATAACATGTAATTAAGTCTCCTTACGTAACCTAATTTTTATGGCAGAATAGTGTAGAATAAAATAAATTCATTTTTTGTTTAGTGACTTAATAATGTAGTTTTTATTGGAAAAAATTATAGGAGCACGTCAAGTTTTGTCTTTCTACTTTTCAAATTTATCTTACACATAAAACACTTTCTCTAAGTATAAATTTATTTTATTTTTTATACAATACAACAAAGCTCTTAGGAGAGTCATTTTTACTGATATATTTGTATAGTTGGTTTTGTAAATTAAAAAAGTGGTAGAAAATAACACAACTCACCTTTGGCTAGCTTGCGTCGTAGATAGTCGTGAGTCGAGTTGTAGATATCCAATTTATTCAAGTGAGTCGTGTAGAAAAAATACATAGTTTAAAGTAGAGAAAGTAAATCCACAGAATCCCCAATCCTAATTGTACGTAAAAAAATACAACAATCCTAGAATAGTAAACAATTGATAATAGAGAAGAGAAATAGAAAGACAAGTATCAACTGAAAATTAGTTAAAAAAAAATATGACCGACACTCTCTTTTGTCGCTTAAATGCGAAGCATGTAGCAGAATTTTCAAATCTTTGTGTCCTACCGCTAAAGACGCGCACCGTAACAAATAAAATGCACCGTATTTCGTCAAAAATCAAATCATAGCTACTTTTTATACAACAACGTTGGCAAAGTTACCTAAACGACAGTTAAATTTAGCAAAAATGTTTTTAAATTGTTACAAATTCCCGCCTAGCAAGAAGTGAGAATCTTCAAATTTCTTAGTGGGTTACACTTCGAGTACCTATCGTATCTATTTTAAAAAATTTTAACAACGAAGCATTGATCAAATAATCAACTTCTTTATGATGTAGAACAAGGTAGTTGTCATGGATTTTTAACATTACCTTTAAGAAAAATATTAGGATCCGATAAAATTTGTATCTGTTTTTTATAATTGTTCACCGTACTTTTTTGTCGCTATATTGACGTAATTGTTGGTCAGTTTAATTACAGGTAAGCGATTGGAAAAATGTTTTCTTAATATTCAACAAAGAACTTGAGTAAGTCAGATTTTATTACTGTTCTCGGCAAATCTTTTGACTTACGGTGATACTCACAATTAATTTTTTATTTTAGTTTCATTTAATTGATATGAAGAAAATTTATAACGTGTTATACTACCAATGTTCTTAATTGTACGGATGTATTGTGAGTTGCCCATGATTTCGGCATTCTTATAGTCGAATTTGACAACTAATTAAACTATGTTAATTTTTTCTTAATTGATTCGTTTTTTCTCCAATTTTACAAATCTTAAATATTTATAGCAAGTTTTGAACCTTCTGTGGTAATCAAACAGGAGCTGCTTCAGAAGGACATTGATCTGGCACAAAAATTCTCCTTTTTTTAACCAACCCTCGCCAAATAGCAATTGTTTACATTTTATTACGTGCTGGTCGCGTAAAGTCTGTAAAGAACAAAAAGTTTGTAAAAATTTGTTTAACATCGCTGGCATTGTAAAATCCTTAAAGAACTGCAATCCAATAATTTTTTACGGGATTTGAATGCTTTCACATCTAATAAGTAAGATGTGTGATGTATGTGCACGAATACTAATCATATGTCATTTTTAATCTCAAAGTTATTAGTGGCAAATTATAATGGGAAGTATGCCCATTAAAGATCAATAATTTAATATTTAGATATTATGTTGATGGAATGAAATTGTTTTAAAATCAGTTGTTACGGTAAACGCAAGCTCTGGCACTTTGAGGCGTTCAAAACTTGTTACCTTAAGTGAAATTCAAAAGTAACGGCGCTCTAATATTGGAGAGTGGCGTGGATGAAACAACTACAATAGAATCTACTTTGTTATTGGTGCGTTGATTCTAATGAGCTAAAAACAGCAATTACAGGTGCTAGCTTTCAACTCTCAACACCAAAACAAAAAACAAATAGAACACAACTAAACTAAACTAAACAAATTTATTTTAACATCAACGTCTAAAAAAATATAAAAGCAAATAATACATTTGCACTTGTAATCTCACAGTAAATAACAACATTCAATTTTAGGTATACTAAACCACCGAGTTACGCAACACCTTGCAGTAAAAGAAATTATAACGTTAACAATACGAAATTTATATAAATTGAAAAGAAAATTGCACAGCTAGTCAAGCTTCAAGTTTGAATAATCTGAACGATAAATAAAACGTAAATTAATGTAATAGCGAAGGCTTCCACGGCCGGAATCTATACTAACATTAGAATGTCTTCCGGGTTTGGACCGTGTCATAGTTGCAACCGAAGCTGCCAACGTTTCGCCCACTTTCGTAAGGGGCTTCATCAGGGCGTGAGATAAATCGCAAAACTCAAACAAGTAATCGAAATCTAACTAAGAACTTCTCAAAAGTTAGGTTATCCACTTGTGAAACAAGCCATAACCTAAACTAGGAAAAGGTAAGAAAGAAAACGATAACCTGAAAAAGCAAACGAAAATCTAACAAAGAACCACTACTGAGTTAGGTAATCAACTTGTGAACCAAGCCAGATTCTAAACTCCGTAGAAGTGACTTAAGAAGAAATAGTCTCCGTATTTAAAGGAAAAGGATCGTCACGGATGATTAAGCTCGACCCTGATTGGGTTACGGTTGCTAGGGGGCGTGTTTTTGATAAATGACTAATAACCGGGAACCAAAGAGGGGATATTTCGAAACCATGATCGCGATTGAAGTTATTAGGGTGTTTGATGATTTCTATGCTTTCTCGGAATTTCCTGTTGAAAAAGAATGGAGATTTGGCAATCAACGAAACATTATCAAAATCTATCTTGTGACCTGTAGTAAAATGATGTTCAGCGACCGCAGACTTGGAAGTATACCTTTTCCTTATACAACGATCATGTTCTGAAATGCGAGTAATGACGGAACGACCGGTTTCACCAATGTAGACTAAACCACAAGAACAGGGAATTTGGTATACACCTTAAGATGAAAGTGTAGGAAATTTGTCTTTGGGAGAAGGAAGAATCTGAGAGATTTTGCCTGTCGAGTTGAATATGGGTTTAATACCATTCTTACGAAGGAGTTTCCCTATTTGATCTGTAACCTTGTGAATGTAGGGTAAAAAGGCCAATTTCGGGTTAGATTCGGGAATAGAAATGTCCTTAGGTAATCGAGTACGTGGATGTAAACGACGATTAATAACTCTATGAATATCTCGCTTAACATAACCATTGTTCACTAAGGTTCTAGTAAGATGACGGAGTTCTGAGTCTAGATTCTCAGGTTGACAAATAGAAATGGCACGATGGACCAAAGATTCAATAACAGAACGTTTCTGTGCAGGATGATGATGAGACGAAGCATGAAGGTATCTGTCCGTATGGGTGGGTTTGCGATAAACAGAATGGCCTAGAAGTCCGTCGGGCTTACGAGTCACAAGAACGTCAAGAAATGGAAGAGAACCATTACTTTCGATTTCCATAGTAAATTTGATATCTAAGTGTTGATTGTTAAGATGATCAAGAAACTTAGACAATTCAAGATGACCATGAGACCAAACAATAAACGTGTCGTCAACATATCTAAACCACACTTTAGGTTTTAATATTGATGATTCCAAAGCAACCGTTTCAAAGGATTCCATAAAAATGTTAGCTACAACAGGTGATAGAGGAGAACCCATAGCAGCACCAGAAACTTGTTCGTAAAACTTATTATCAAATTGGAAGTAAGTAGAAGATAGACACTTTTCAATAAGAGGAACCAAACTCAAGTCCTTGCCATGTTGAGACAGAATCTGTTTGATGATAATAAGCGAATCCTTAATAGGAACTTTAGTAAAAAGTGAAGTAACATCAAAGCTCACGAGAAGATCTTGGGGTTCAAGTTTTATAGTTTCTAGACGTTGAATAAAATGCTGAGAGTTGAGGATGTGAGAAGAGGTTTTACCTGTAAACTCGCAAAGAATGTTGGACAAGAACTTGGCTAGCTTGTAAGTAGGAGATTGGATAGTACTAACGATAGGTCGAAAAGGAATACCTTGTTTGTGAATTTTGGGAAGTCCGTATAGACGAGGTGGTTTAGAATCTGATGGGGTAAGTCGACGCTTAGTTTCAGGAGGTAGATTGGAAGACTTGATGATTTGGCTAACCTCGCGTTCAATCCTCGAAGTGGGGTTATGGGTTAGAAGAGCGTAAGTTTCCTCAGACAAAATAGAATTGATTTTCGTAACATAATCAATTTGGTTCAAAACTACAGTGGCGTTGCCTTTGTCGGCTGGAAGAACAATAATATCAGGGTTCTTACGAAGACTTTTTAGAGCTGACTCTTCAGACTTAGAAATGTTGGATTTAGGAATTTTAGATGATTCAAGGATTTTGCCAGTGGTAATACGAATGGGATCTGAGATGTGGCGAGGAAGATGTCTTATAGAAGACTCAACAGCACCTAGAATATCTTCTTTAGGAATACGTTTGGGAGCAACCGCAAAATTCAAACCCTTAGAGAGCACCGATTCCTGTTCTGAAGTGAGAACCAAACTAGATAAATTGACAACCGTCTTTACTGAGTTAGTAGAAGAAGAAGCTTTACGATTCTTGGATTCCAATAATTGAAACTTTTTGAGATGACCTTCAGTGGTTAGTCGTAGAGTGGTTTCAGACTGCTGGTAAGTAATGTTGTCAAAGAATTTCCAATCATCCGGGGATAGAGTGTTGGCCAACTCAAGATGAAGATAAAAGAGTTGTTTCGAAATGGTGTCTAACTCTCGCCTAGTTTGCTTAATCCGTTCGCGTATCAACGCTAGACTAGCACGGTGTAGGATGTTTTTAGAAGAACGTGTCTGAATGTGGAACTTAATTTTGAGGAATGCAGGAATGATGTTATGGTCACGACAGCGACTAAGAAAGGTTAAATTGCACAAAAGCTTGACGAGTTTGTGGCGAAGTTTGGAAAATACGGAGGTTTTAGAAGAAATATTCTCCCCGTAGAGATTATTAATGTAATAGCGAAGGCTTCCACGGCCGGAATCTATACTAACATTAGAATGTCTTCCGGGTTTGGACCGTGTCATAGTTGCAACCGAAGCTGCCAACGTTTCGCCCACTTTCGTAAGGGGCTTCATCAGGGCGTGAGATAAATCGCAAAACTCAAACAAGTAATCGAAATCTAACTAAGAACTTCTCAAAAGTTAGGTTATCCACTTGTGAAACAAGCCATAACCTAAACTAGGAAAAGGTAAGAAAGAAAACGATAACCTGAAAAAGCAAACGAAAATCTAACAAAGAACCACTACTGAGTTAGGTAATCAACTTGTGAACCAAGCCAGATTCTAAACTCCGTAGAAGTGACTTAAGAAGAAATAGTCTCCGTATTTAAAGGAAAAGGATCGTCACGGATGATTAAGCTCGACCCTGATTGGGTTACGGTTGCTAGGGGGCGTGTTTTTGATAAATCACTAATAACCGGGAACCAAAGAGGGGATATTTCGAAACCATGATCGCGATTGAAGTTATTAGGGTGTTTGATGATTTCTATGCTTTCTCGGAATTTCCTGTTGAAAAAGAATGGAGATTTGGCAATCAACGAAACATTATCAAAATCTATCTTGTGACCTGTAGTAAAATGATGTTCAGCGACCGCAGACTTGGAAGTATACCTTTTCCTTATACAACGATCATGTTCTGAAATGCGAGTAATGACGGAACGACCGGTTTCACCAATGTAGACTAAACCACAAGAACAGGGAATTTGGTATACACCTTGAGATGAAAGTGTAGGAAATTTGTCTTTGGGAGAAGGAAGAATCTGAGAGATTTTGTTACTTCACTTTTTACTAAAGTTCCTATTAAGGATTCGCTTATTATCATCAAACAGATTCTGTCTCAACATGGCAAGGACTTGAGTTTGGTTCCTCTTATTGAAAAGTGTCTATCTTCTACTTACTTCCAATTTGATAATAAGTTTTACGAACAAGTTTCTGGTGCTGCTATGGGTTCTCCTCTATCACCTGTTGTAGCTAACATTTTTATGGAATCCTTTGAAACGGTTGCTTTGGAATCATCAATATTAAAACCTAAAGTGTGGTTTTGATATGTTGACGACACGTTTATTGTTTGGTCTCATGGTCATCTTGAATTGTCTAAGTTTCTTGATCATCTTAACAATCAACACTTAGATATCAAATTTACTATGGAAATCGAAAGTAATGGTTCTCTTCCATTTCTTGACGTTCTTGTGACTCGTAAGCCCGACGGACTTCTAGGCCATTCTGTTTATCGCAAACCCACCCATACGGACAGATACCTTCATGCTTCGTCTCATCATCATCCTGCACAGAAACGTTCTGTTATTGAATCTTTGGTCCATCGTGCCATTTCTATTTGTCAACCTGAGAATCTAGACTCAGAACTCCGTCATCTTACTAGAACCTTAGTGAACAATGGTTATGTTAAGCGAGATATTCATAGAGTTATTAATCGTCGTTTACATCCACGTACTCGATTACCTAAGGACATTTCTATTCCCGAATCTAACCCGAAATTGGCCTGTTTACCCTACATTCACAAGGTTACAGATCAAATAGGGAAACTCCTTCGTAAGAATGGTATTAAACCCATATTCAACTCGACAGGCAAAATCTCTCAGATTCTTCCTTCTCCCAAAGACAAATTTCCTACACTTTCATCTCAAGGTGTATACCAAATTCCCTGTTCTTGTGGTTTAGTCTACATTGGTGAAACCGGTCGTTCCGTCATTACTCGCATTTCAGAACATGATCGTTGTATAAGGAAAAGGTATACTTCCAAGTCTGCGGTCGCTGAACATCATTTTACTACAGGTCACAAGATAGATTTTGATAATGTTTCGTTGATTGCCAAATCTCCATTCTTTTTCAACAGGAAATTCCGAGAAAGCATAGAAATCATCAAACACCCTAATAACTTCAATCGCGATCATGGTTTCGAAATATCCCCTCTTTGGTTCCCGGTTATTAGTCATTTATCAAAAACACGCCCCCTAGCAACCGTAACCCAATCAGGGTCGAGCTTAATCATCCGTGACGATCCTTTTCCTTTAAATACGGAGACTATTTCTTCTTAAGTCACTTCTACGGAGTTTAGAATCTGGCTTGGTTCACAAGTTGATTACCTAACTCAGTAGTGGTTCTTTGTTAGATTTTCGTTTGCTTTTTCAGGTTATCGTTTTCTTTCTTACCTTTTCCTAGTTTAGGTTATGGCTTGTTTCACAAGTGGATAACCTAACTTTTGAGAAGTTCTTAGTTAGATTTCGATTACTTGTTTGAGTTTTGCGATTTATCTCACGCCCTGATGAAGCCCCTTACGAAAGTGGGCGAAACGTTGGCAGCTTCGGTTGCAACTATGACACGGTCCAAACCCGGAAGACATTCTAATGTTAGTATAAAACGTAAATTACTTGTGGTAACAATCGTATACTTAGTTAATGTGCATATGAACGACATTAAATTTTGTTAAGAGGAAAAAGGCACTTACGGTTCAAGCTGTTGCTAGTACTAGTAACGTTATAAAAACCCCTAAAAGCTGAAAAATAAGTAACAATTATATTGCTGTGGTATCACAAATAGGGCTACATTGGTTACATTTTATAGAAACTTGGTATGTTTCCAAACAAAGAATATTAAAACTGCAACTTACAAATTCAGTAAGTAAGAGTAAACCATCGAACTAAGTAAGTAGTAGAAAATAAATTCTGGTATAAAAGCTAAAAATGACAGAAACATTAAACTTAACTGCAAAACGTAAATAGCTCAGCGGTTCTTCCTACAATCATCGATTAAATTTTTATTTGTTTTTAACCATAAAATAAGCTGATGGCTTACAATTCTTTTTGAAAAACTTTCCTGAGCATTTAAATTAATTTTGCAGTTTGCTTGTAGAATGCCAACGCGTAAATGTTATCGGAGGGAACAATCTGATATTACTAACTGAGTTGGAAATAAACAAAATGTATATAAAGTGATAAACTAGTTTTTTTAAATAACACTCTTTAAATTGTAAAGCCTCTATCCACCTAGTTGGAGAACAATTGAGAGTGTCTTTACCTCCTAGCAGGAAGTAATTTACAAAAAAAGTAAAAACGTACCAACACATAATGTTGACCAAAACGTCAAAAAAATAAATTAATCAGCGACGCGTTAACCAGCCCGGTAACAAAACTTCAAAATCACGACAAAGCAAATCAAGGTTTATAACACAAATTGTGCAAGTGTCAAAATAACGTAGTTTCTCGACTTACCTATTTTGGATAGTTTAAGTTGGAGATGGTCGTAGGTCGAGATCTTAGTACCCAATTTCGATGCGCTGCGGAACTTGACAAAACGCCTAGTCGTTGGTACACATCTAATTATGAGTACGAAAATCGCTCATATAAAGTAGCTACGCAGTTGATGACGACAGTATCTAATCTAAGTTAAATAAAAATTACAGGTAGCTTTAAGAAATAATTAGTTAACTTTTATTGTAGATCTAGAGGTAATTAAAAACAACGGCTTTAAATTAAAATACGAAAGAAAAGATAACTAAACCTACAGGTTCCGTATCAAACAGCTAAAAATTTAAGTTGGTTAATCGCGTTTGCGTTGTCTTTTTTCTTTTATAGTAATTTCACTTTATTTATTTATTGTTAATTGTTAAGCCATTCGGCCTTACAATGGGTTACGTTACCCTTACATCATTCTCTTAACATAATAATATATTTCGTACAGAAATTTATAAACTAAACAACTTTCTTCCTTAAAATCTTCCCATCACCATCTTACTATTCTAATCATTAGACCTAACCCTCCCCTCTTTTCCTTCTTTCCTTTACTGCTTTCATCCAATCCAATCCCTTCCCTTCCTCCCCAAGCAAAGCCTTCCTCCTCCTCATTTCTTCCCTTAGCTCGCCACACTCCTCACTCAAGCGCTCTATGTCCTCCCATCCCTCCCCACATAATCTACATCTCCTCATTACATCCTCCTTTCAATACTTATTTAAATTCTCTTCACTACCGCATCTAAACCTGGCTATAAGTCGTTTCTCTCCTAAGCTTCTCCTCCCCATCAGATACTTAGGAACCCCCCTGGACACTTTATTCCCATATTTTGCGTTATACTTTCCTTCCCTCATCTTTCCTTCCCTCTTTTGCACCTGAAAATCTTTATCTCTTCTTACTATCTCCTCCGTATTTAACCTCCCTTCCTCTTTCCGTCTTTCCACTTCTTCTCTTGCGAAACTTCCTCGTTGGTAGTACAGTTTCCTTTCTTCCTGCCCATATATTTTTTTGCTATCTTTTACCGTTCTCATAGTAATTTCACTGGGACGAGTGACGTCAGCCGTAAAAACGATTTGAAATTTGGTTCAAATAACCACCTTATTATTGTAACGTAAACGCATTTCTAAATCTCATTACAAAAATTGAATATAAAATAGGACTCGCAATTAAAGGACATAAAATATAGGAATATTTATCAAAACAGCGTTATCATGTGCTCACCAACTTTGTAGAAAACAATTATCAGTTGACTTGTTTATGTACCCAGTAATCCAATAATTGATTTTGTCGGCTTTTGCGTTTATAAGGTAAGTGCAAAAAAACTTATATATAAAGTCTTATTTAAAGTGTATTAAACAGGGGTAGGCTTTTGGTTGGCAAGGTTCCTTCCTGGCGCCCTTTTAATTTAGATTCTTGTTTTAATTTGATTTTACGTTTTAAGTTTCCCAATCAATCACGAATTTGTTTTAAGGTAACCTACGACCGTCTTTACTAAGCATCAGCAATTTCTTTATTTATATTAGCTTATTCAGGCAATTTTTTTAACATCTTTTGCATGTAACATCATCTCATCTCTAATTATCGTCTTCAGAGAACTCACCCCACTCAGGCTCGGAAAAGTTTTTGGAAGTTTAAACGGTGGTGAATGCAGCACCGGATATTTAGTTTCTGTTAAAAAAATGCGAAAAATTATTAATTTAATGTCTTTTTCTATTTTTCATACCTGAACCTGCACTAAAAATTTATTAATGTTAAACGAGGCTGCGCCATACATAATACAAGCACAACAAAATTTTAAAATAATTTTACGAAATTGAATACATTGCAACGACTAAAAACGAGTTTTGCCATTTCTGCAACTGTCGTTTAGGCAATTATATTATATAAGGTATTTATTATTTTTTATTCATACTATGGCGAATAAACGAAAACACGCATAATGATGAGCCAACACGACCGCGTACTGTAGGGTAATACGTATCAAACTTTGCTTTCGACGAAGCAATAATTCTATTTAGTGTAGTCAACACTCTTTTTGCGCGTTTATTAATTTAACTGTTTTAATTTTTAAAGAAATCGTTAAGATGTAAGAAACACGCCATGTGCTTTTTGTTAACTTAAATAGTTTAATCTACGGAGACATTTTTTTCTAGTTAGAATGTTTATTGTTTTACCCACATTTGAGAATTGCGGGTTTAAGATATTTCTTTTATTTTAGCCCAGACGTTCGTTTTCTTATAGAATTACTTGCGTTGCGAAAGAAAAGGTGGCTCTAGGACACCGCTTATTTGAAGAATTCTACATACTGACAATCCGACTCACGACCATCTGCAACGGAAGTTAACTAAAAGGTGAGCCAAATATCTATCAATTTTTTTTTAAATTTTTCCAATTTGTGTGCGACAACATGTAATTAGTTTGACACATGCCCTTTAAATTGTATGACTGAAATTGTAAAAATCGAATTCCTAATTGAAACATAAAAAAAGCCTTTTAAAGTACAGGTGTATAAATAACGTTTACCTAATGTACTTTTCCCACACAAATCTGCGATTACTAGATAGTGATTGTGGTTAAATTGTATCGATTTTGAGGAAATTAAAGATGTAAATTAAATTTTTTACATTTTTTTAAAATTTTTTTGCTGCTATAGAAAATGTGTAGACGTTTTAAAAAATCTATTATTGAAACGTCTTTTGGCACAAATTTAAACAAATTTTGTATATGTAATTCTCACAATAAAACGTATATATGTACGTATATTAAAATGCATAAAACCATGTTTTAGTGCATATTTTGACTGTTTTCAGTGCATATTTTACAAGCTGAAACAAAAAAAAAGGATTCATTATAATAACATTTGCATAAAGTTCAATTTACGCGTGTCTTCAATATTTTTTTTTAAAGCGAGATAAAACATTTGCGAAATTGTTTAATTACAACATTTTAAATCGCAATATAACTAAACTAATCCACCATAGCTGGGGGAAATGACGTGTTATTAATAATTCATACGTAATTTCGCTCAGTATGAAATTAACTTAAATTATTAAGTAACACCGTTAATTCTCTGTGTTTTCTACCTCGTCTTTTGTAAATTTAAGTTGCGGTATTAATTTTTTTAGGTAATTTTTAATATGGGCTGATGCAGTTTGTCCGACGAATGTATAATGGTTTTGCCTTTAATTTTAATAAAAACTTTGTTGTTTTTGTGTTTATCTTAACCGAAATTTTAGTGCGTGTTTTAGTAATCTGGATTAGTAGGTTGCTTATTTACTGGTAGATCAAACAAACTGCTACATAGAAACTTGAATTAAGTATTTATTATTAACTTGAATAAAAAAAATAAAAATAAAAAAAATAATTAAAGTCTTTAATCAATTGTCTTTAGAAAAATGTGTTTGTTTACATAAAATGTAAGTTTTTGACACAGAAAGAATGTTTGCATAATTGGGTGTTTGGGTTTGTTGCTATTCTCCCGTTAAATTTTTTTTGTAATATTTGTCATTTTTTCAAGTTTTATATATTTTATCTGATTGTATTGATTGTATGTAATTGTCTAGTATGTAAAACAAGAAAAATATTAACAATAACGTAAAAATGCTACAAAATTTTATTAAGCTAAAAATGTATTTTATGTTAAAACACATTTGATATTATTGTTGCAACGGTAATTTAATATACGTATGACGTTACTGAAACACGTGGAGGCGCAGCAAAATTGAGATGCAAGTTTATGTAGCAGTAATCATCAACTTTCAGAAGAGAATTTTGGAAGTCCTATATTCAATATAGTCTTTTATACTAGATTTGGAAAGGTTTTATTAACAGGTTTTTGACCTTTATAAATGTGACACCGAATGCATCAACATTGCACAGGTTTATAAAAAAGTTCAATGCAACAGTATCAAAAGTCAAAATTAAAAATTCTGAGCGTTTTTATTCTGAGTGGTCTACATTAACAACATTGCGTTGGTTTGTTCGACGTGTATCCTAAGAATTGAGCAAAAAGTATTCCTCATTGAGGCAAACTGTTGCGCACGATTTTTATTGCCACCCGTACAAAATAGAGTAGCAATTGACATCGCAGAAATATGATTTGGAAAACAAATACATCCTGGTTGCGATGGATTATTTCACGAGATTGACGGCGGCTTACACTATACCCAATCAAAAAACAGCTACAGTCGCAAACGTTTTAGTGACATAGTTTTTTTGTCGGTTTGGAGTTCCGTTAGAATTACATTTCGACCAAGCTTGCAACTTTGGGTTTGCGCCGTTTCACGAAGTTTGCCAATTGTTAAAAATTAAGAAAATTAGAACGACGTCTCTTCATCTTCAATCTAATGAATCAAACAATCGAAAAGTATTTAGCAAAAGTAGTGTCTCAACACCAAAGCGATAGAAATCAGTACGTCCACTTTTTTAATGGCATACCAAACATCTGTTCACAAAAGCACAAGCCAAACACCATCCGGTCTGATGCTCGGTCGTAAAATACGACTGCCATGCGATTTCTAATTTGAACAAAAACGGGAAAAAGAAGTTGCCAGAGAAGACTACGTTGACAAGTTGATGAAAAGGCTAGACAAAGTATATAAAACAATCCGTAAAAACACACAAATCGCAAGCTACAGAATGAATACCAGATATGACGTCAATGCACAAACGGTGCGCGTGAGTTTTGAACTCTCGGATGCCGCTTGTTTCTACCGTGTTGAGACGTGCGACTTTCTCTTGCCTAACTAGCATTCAAACATAACAAAAAACGATATAAAAGCAGCCAATCAAAATAAGAAAATCTTTCTCTTCTACGACTTTTTAGGGTAGAATATTTTCCTGATACTTGTACTTAATTGTAAATAACATTCTGTGACCCACCGCGTTATATCTGACTAACTCTTTTTTATATAATGGTTTTTATTCTCAAACTCAAACGTACCCTGCTATTCACAGTTCTCAGGTGTCACGTTTATTTTGGTAATCGGTGGCAGATTTACCTAAGTGCTTTAGGCGAGGTTCAAAAAAACGGACAAACAGAAAAAAAACACATAAAAAGGTACTAAGCTTAAATGAGACGGCAATAACTCTGAGCAGGATAAAACTTTACGTTACACACGTATCGTAATTTAAACTGTCCTATGAAAATTTTTGTAACGTTAAAATTTTTTTATCATGTTGATCAACAGCTTCCGAATTGTCTGGTTCTGTCTGCAGCAACCAAATTTAACTAATTAATAAATCGCTCAAACTAAGATCGTTTAAAGTATGTTATCGTTAACTGGATACACCCGCTGGTTTCTAACATTGATTAAGACGTTCGACACCTCTACGAGTTGACTTTGTTTATGAACATGTTCTTTATAATTAATAATTTAGTCACGTAATTTATTTCTAGATCACTCAACTTATTTTAACGCAGTGGAAACTTGGCTTTGTATTTAGAACCAGTTTTGCAACAATACGTATATTGCCGCTACCGTAACTAAATTTTGCTACGATTTCTTTGTAAACATTGTCATTTTAAACAAGTACTAGTAGTCAACACAAACAGTAAATTTTTAATCAAAATTTAATTAAACTGACAATAGTGCACGTGTACTAACTTGTCAATTTTAATTACTTGTAAATAATCATATCGCAACAAAGCTTTACTTTAGTGATTTAAATCTCTGCTCTGATTTGTAATTTTTTGTACGTCCTGTGTATGAGTCAATTAACACAACTTTAAACATCAGCGTTAACCAAAAATTCATGCATGCGATTTTGCCGTTGCTCCGGCGCATGTAAAAAAATAACCCGCTCTGTTCTAGCATGCGAACGTGGTCTGGCACCAACCCAAGCACGTATTTGGATAGAAGTAAAAAAATTATTACGTTCATCATAGGAAATAACAAAACAAGTAAATAACACCTAATACAGATCTTGTTTAAATCTGTCGATCACTGAAAGAAATAGTTGACAAAACACAGATTTTAACTATATTATTTTTATTTCCAACAACAAAAAGTAGAAGTTAAAATAAAAAAAAGAAAGAGTTAGCCCAATAACAATTAAATAACAATAATAGATTCGTCGACTAATATCACAGTTATAATCTCGATGTAGGCCTTTGCGATTAGGCAGTATTGATTTTAATAAAAGTTAAATAGTATTTAAACAATTACTTTTTTTGCCATGCAGTTGCAAAGCTAGCCGATAATCAACAATTATGGTAATAAATTGGAAACCAAAATAAAAATATTAGCACAAAAATTTACTCAACCGATAATTCTTTGTCACAAGTAGTAACGTTCACTACTTTCTTTTTATGTGATTCAAAATCGAGCTTTGCGAGGTATATAAGTTTATGTACAACGGCTGTGTTAGGTGTCTTATTGGTTGTGACTACGTTTAAATAATTGGAGAACCTTGATGGATGTCACGTCAGTGTACTGAAACGAAAATGCATAAAATTAAAGCTGATTCAAACTTAGCGACTGAAAGTAAAATTAAGTCAGTATGATCGATTTTGTGGTTACACATAATAAAGCTAATCTTTAGGTTTATGGTTAAATGATAAAATTAAATACAATTAAGTAAAAACAAAATTATACGATTCTATTAAGTAGTATTAAACTGACTAATTAAATAGCAAATGCAATACAATCTCAAAGAAAAACGTTATGGTAAGAAAGTTTCATAAAACTGATTGACTAATTAAAACAGTAAATAAAACTACACAATCCTGAGACTTAGAAAGAAGCTGTAAGTCATACTTTGTCAGTTCTGATTTACTAAAGACGGACTTTACAGGTTACATTACCGTCTTACCTGGAACAATCAACTAAATTGTATATTTGCTTAATACTTAGTATTGAATAATTTTTTTCTACGGTTCTAGGACTTTTTGTCCCTCACGTTTCGCTTCCACACATATCGCCCCGCTCATTGCGCCCCCGGATATATGAATAGTGCACATTTTTTGCTTAAATTAAAATGGCTTGCTCTGTTACCCTTTTCTTTCCATACACCCCGTGCATGTTTCATAATAAAACTTCATTTTGTAATACATATTTATAATAATATATTTCACAGTAACAACTGATACATTAAAATTAATGATAGGTATAGCTACTTAAAAATTGAAATAATGTGCGATTCATCGCCAATATTTCAAGAGGGCCCTAGTCCCAAAATCTTGAACAATAACCTTTACACGTCGAGAAAGGTCCGCGTACGCTTTGTTTTGCGGTGGTGCAGGTGCTCCAGTCATTAGTTGATTTATAAGAAAGTTATTCAGTAATTGTTCCTTTTTCAACGAGTTTATGAACTTAAAGACATTTTGGGAATCGTCGCATATGCCCTGAAAATGACGGTGCCACCACTCAATGTGGTTATTTGTACGTTGCATGTTTTCCATGGTGCGGGCATACATATTCCACAGTTCAATGCGGAATGTGGGTGGACGTCTTTGCAAACGCCCACGGCGGTCAATGTAGGTTTTCTTGAAATAATCTAATATCTCTTGAGCTTCCTGCGGATAATCTCTCTCTTTCGTCAATATATCAAAATATTCAGATACCTGCGCAGGGGACACGAAGGCAGGGGCTGGAAGCATTCGCATCCGTAGAGCGAAACCGGCATCAATCAAAATTATGACGATTACTTACATACTGACTTCTACAAAAATTGCAACACCTAGAAGTTGTTGAACGATTTTATTGAAATTTTCAAGAATGGTCTATTTTCATGAAACAAAGTGATGATTAAAATTAAAAAACAAAAACTTAAAAAGTTTTTTCAATAATGAGTTACTCTGCAACGATTTGTAATGAACTAATTTAGACATCTTGTCCTGCTATCAATCAAGTGATCTACAGCTGCTTGTGGTATATCGTCCCAAGTTTCTTAATACCGTAGCTAGAGATAATGTAAGTTATTTGGAGGGTGTGGTAAATTACGTAGTCGCCTACCAATCATATCACATACATGTTCAGCGGACGACAAATCAGGCGACCGAGCATGCCATGGGAGGACGGCAATGTTAGCTTCTTCCAAAAACCGTGTTGTAGTCTTTCCCGTATGAGAGCGCGCATTATCCTGCTGGAAAATGAGATTTTGCAGCCCCTGAAGATATGGAAGCCCAACTGGTTATAGCACATTAGCAATGTAACCAGCTACGTTTAGGTTGCCGTCAATAAAGACCAAGGGTTATCTACTACCATAACATATTGCACCCTGCTACAAGCTTCTAGTAATTTACGAACCTACACGACCAACTCACTGTGGGTATGAAACCATACCTGTCGAAGAGAGGGGAGGTTCAAGTGACTTTATTTTAAAGGGCGCCAGATCTTTTGTTCTTTGCAGAAATAGCTCCTGCTAGATCAGCACAGGAGGCTCGAAGCTTGTACAAAATTTTTAAGGTTCGTAAAGCTGGAGGAAACGAAGAAAGAAACGAAATCCTTAACAACAATAGCACTTTAATTACTCTATAAAGATAAATAGATTAAAATTTGAATCAATAACAATTGGATAGCATGACAAAGAATAATTTTAGTCCGAGTACAAATATATGTAGTTAGTAAAATAACAGAAGTATCGGCAACTTACACTACACTTAAATCAAAAGTGTAACCATCAGAACATAGAAAAAATCTTCGTAAGTAAATTACATTAATAATGATAATTGACAGTTGACATAATCAGCATGTGATAGTAATTTACTTAAACTAATTGAGTAACAATAATAAGAAACAAATCAATTCAAACGTTTTGACACGATTAGTAAATATAGTTAGTCATGAGTAGCACCGTAGCGACAGCGAATAATTAAAATCAAAAATTGACTTACCAAATTCAGGGTTACCTTCAGAAAACGTTTTCCTACTAGCTTCCTGTGATTAAATTGCCTGAAAATAATCGTGTCTACCTGGCGACTCACAAACTACAACAAGTAAAAGAAACATTTAAAAGAAAGTAATAGAACCGAAACTTATCGTATGCTGTTACAATGTCTTTTAGTCTACGATGGTATTAATTTATTGCTTCCGAAGAGAAATTCAATCGTATCCGGTACTTAGGATCTTCCGAACAAGCTGATATTAATTACTGGTATTAATTGCCTCCGCATAGAAATTCTGCCCTTGTATCGCAGCGTTCTTAGGTCTACAGCTTCCGACTATAATTTACCCTTGTAGATTTTAAAATACGACAAGAACACCCATACTTAGGAGGTAGCATATGGCGCTAACGAAAAGACATAAAAATTACCCTCAATCAAAAAAAGAACAAATGCCACTTACCCTGCGTGGATTAAATTAGTTAAAGAAGAATACTTTTATTACCCACCGTGTCCCAACACGTGGATGTTTTAAGAAAACGATTTAACGATTTTTAATTCACGCAGATATAGGTTATATCGTGAACGATGTTACAGTCTAAATGCCCGTATCTCACCGGATATCGTCTACTCAATACAAAGAGACCAACGAACCCGATAGATGACGTCGAGAAACAGAAAAGTAATTTGTAATGAAACCAATATACAAGGTAGTGCATTATAAAAATTTTGCACGTAACAACCCCATATCATAACTCTTTGAGTGAGGGCTGTGTTGCGTTCCACAAAAAATGTTAGATTTTTACGTTTTTCACGCATCCATCTGACCCTCCTACGACTATCGTGGGCCGACAAGCCAAATCACGACTCGTCACTAAACGCAATTTGATGCCATTCTTGAACTCAATTAACCCTTTTGTTGGTCCACTCTAGTCTGCGTAGACAGTGAAGTGGTGTAAAGGGAAGACATAAAAATAGGCGATATAAACGCAACCCATAAGACTTTATCTGGCGATAAACAGATAACATTGAGATTCCGAGTCCTATACCTCTCATCCAATCATTTGCAATTGATCGAGTTGTTGAAAATCTCTCTCTTGTGGCCAAAACTCTTAAGCGACGTTATTCGCAATCTGTAGTCCTCCGAAGAAGATCCACAGCGACGATGTTGAACACCTTCCTCGGACCATTTGGACCAACATCTCAATACAGATGAAACATTTCGGTTTACATGACGAGCAATTTCTCTTAGCGAAAGTCCAGCCTCTCTCATACCAATAATATGGCCACGTTCAAAATCACTTAATTGGACAAAATATTGATGTTGGCGTACTCTTGGCATTGTTATCAAGTTCAGAATGAAAATGTGAACAAACAACAATAATTTGCAAACTTGAGAGTTACTAAATGGTCTCCTACTTCAAATTTATTGTTACTATGTTACTATGGAAACAACAAGAAAAAAACTACTTTTATAAAATAGACGTTTCCTAAGAATTTCAATAAAATCGTTCAACCAGTTCTAGGTGTTGCAATTTTTCTGGAAGTCAGTATATAATATAATAATTTATGATTATTGTATTACCTGCAATCCCACAGGCTGAATTTTTCCCCAAACACTCTGTATCAAATGGAAAAAAAACATCACGAGACTTGAATTTCAGGAAACAATTGTGTAAAGGCGTCAATAGCAGCCTTTTCAAAATCTAGCAGCAATTGCGTTGGATGTAATCCAGGACAAATAATCTTAATTTTCTGCAAAAGTTTTCTGTAGGTCGCTTTGGTTTTGTTTGGCAACGGAACATAAACTACGGGCAGTATGGTGTCGTAAGCTTGCACATGTATGGTGTACATTTGATTATATAAATTCGTAGCATCCAAAAATGTACCATCAGCGTACCACCTGTCACTTCTGGCCAAAACATTAAGATTCTGTGCGGTCGAAAAAAACTAGCATTCTACAGAATTTGTTCCGAATCGTACAGGAGAAACTGATGTTCCTCATGAATTGCAATGATTTTGAGCACGACGAATAAATCGTGAAATGACATCCTTTCTAGGCAACCGACACAAGACATGATCTTAAACGTTTTCCAGACACGTTGCCATTATTTGTTGTGGGGTTTCTTAGGTATTACTTGCCCTCTCTTTCATATTTTGAACAACACGTAATTTTACAGGTCGTACTGCATCAGCAGCATGGTTGTGTTTAACAACTTTGCGACTTACAACAGGGGCATTTCCTAAACATAGATACGAATTTTGTATAGACTAATAAAATTACCGATATATATTAAAAAGAAATGGAATTGCAGACAATTTTAGATTGACGTGATAATTTTTTTAAAACATAGTTACTTAAGTTATCAGTTACATATATATAAAATTACCTGCAAACACGCCCTTTGCATTTTCTTCGTCGTTCGCACACCCAAATAGCATGTTCCTCGTCAGCCGTCTTCTTGGAGAAAATATACACAAAATTATCTTCGCGCACAAGCTTTTTAGCTCCTCGTGTAAAATTTACAAAAGCCATAATAATTGCCCTAGAATATCTAATCCCTTTTATAGGATTTCTTGCTTTTTATACTATTAATTGCCCCAGAATATCTAATGGCATCTACTGATATTAAACGATATGTTAATTAAGGTATTTAAGTTCTGAACATTATTCCATTGACATGCTAGAGTAATGACAATTACTGATAAGATGAAAATTAAAGTATACCAGTTCTAAAGACTATTCCATTAACGTTTTTGAGTTCGCAATTTACAAAATCAATCATGTTTGATAACCTTACGTAGGAATATTTGTAATACAGTAACACCAAAGCAATAACAATTTTTTTAGCTACTGTATATTTTCTATGTACGGGGGTGAAATGTATGGAGGCGAAATGTGTGGGGGCAAAATGTCCGGAACCATTTGTAGCACACCCGCTAAAAGCGTAATCGAAATAAGTAACGTGGAAAATTTAACAGAAAAAAAACTACGTACATTTAGCGAAATAGCCTTAGAACAACGTTCAACATCAATTTCGAATAGGTAGAAGGAAAAATAATAAACGTTTTTAACCTGATCCCCACTTGCAAAGGTGATTTGACAATTAGTAGCGGCGTGTAAACCAGTGCAGCCGTTAATTTTAATTTAGAATAAATATTTTTAACAAATACAATATAACGACATGTAACAGATTATCATTTCGTAAGGTCTATGTCTAAAAAAAATTGACGTTTTCTCGCATGACAGTAGAACGTTGAAATCTTATTTTTGTACACGGTTTACTGAATGCTTAATAACATGATATTATTAATAAATTGTTCTCCAATTTTACTTATTGCTTTTTAGAACAGATTGTGAATAGACTGCAAAATAAGACAAAATTATGTAATTAAACTGATTATAAAAACAATTGTGCAGAGTTGCGTAATATAAATAATAACATGATTAATAATATCTAATGTCAAAAGTTAATGATTAAAAAATATATAAATAGTACATGCATATACAAACCAGTGCATTTTTTTAACTTTAGTTGACGTAATAATATGAAAACTGTAATTGCTGTTGTTTGTTTCGTTGGGCTTTTATGTTGCGCCCAAGCAATTGAAGAATGCAACTTTCAAACTTCTACAAATCCTATATATAATTGTGGATTAAGAGGCGAACCACATTTCTTCCTGAACAAAGATGGTAAATGTGAGTACACTTGTCTGCATAAAGGAAAGAAAAAAAGTTGCCAGTCGGCTCATCCTACCTTTGTAGAACCATACATTCGATCCTTGTGCGGACGTACGGCGTTTAGCTGTGAAGGTAAAGGCAAACCTTTTGTAGATGAAAACGAAGCAAAAACTTCCTGCCACTATTTTTGTCAAGTCGGTGATATGTTACTTACTTGTGAACAAACACATCCTCTATAGATGCAATTTTTTATTTTATTAGTTTTTTGGTTATTGTATAATTTTTTTATTGTCTAAGTAAAAAACTTAATTTTTTATTTTACAAAGAACTCTGAGTTTTTATTTTTAAAACAAAAACGTTGTTGTCTTCGACGTATAAAAAGAAATTCGATTAATTAGTGCTCGAGAAATAAGTTAGTCAAAGCAGAAAATTTCCATTACTGCTAAAATCAAAGCAAAAGTTAAACAACGCATTTTCTTCCAGTCATCAATACTTAAATGTTATTTAAATTTTTTAAATTTAAAGAACACTCTTAAGAATTCCAAAGAGGAATAAAAATAAACGCAGTTTTAAGAGTTCAAATGAGAAAAGCGCCCGAGAGTTAATCTCGTAAAGTGCTTTTGCAGGACCGGCGAATTTTTCAGTGTTACTCGGCCTATCAAGCACCGCCACTCTTGGAAACAAATGATCAGTAACATAAGGAGAAAATTAAACAGGACGATTATAAAATAACATCTATAAAACAAAGTTTAGTTTTAATTTTATAGGACATAAAACGAATCGTTAAAAATCACTTCGTTTTTAATTTTTTTTTGTTTATACGCGTTGTTTTCTTTTAGATTGCGTCGAAAATAATTGAACACCTTTAAGATATAAACGAATAAACAGTCATTGAGCTTTACACGTGCTTTGTTTGTTTATTCGAAAATAAAAATTGATTAGTGTCGCTTTATTATAATTTTGAATTTTTGCTTAGGTGTACTCGTTTGTATAGGTTCTTGTTTTTAAAGGATATTATTACCGGAAATATCACGGATTTGTTTTAACATTTAATTATCAAGCGTTTTTTGCATTAAAAAATTCTATAGTACATAACATGTTTTTCACCTAAGACAAATATTGGAAAACTTGTACGTATGAATAGAATAACATGTCATAATAGTAATGTATTACCAAATATGAGCATAATAGTGTCTATGCTTAAATGTTTACGGTTCTTGAGGATTTCTTAAAATTTAATTATTTCAATTTTTTTGTGATTTCTCTATTTGATTTTCTAGTTTTTCTTCTTTTAGCTTACGTTTTTCAATCTCGTCGTACTCAGATTTTGGTAAAACGAACATAGTTCTTCATCCACAAATTGTAGCTGGAAATCGCAGTTATTAAATTGTTCTTCTGATACCTTTCTGTTATTTAATTACAAGTAATAAACAAGTTTTTCTTACTTTAATTCTTTGTTCTACGTTATCAGTCAGTAGCACGTACGACTGGACGTATGTACGTAGCAGGTTATTGTCACAATTAACCATAAAACTTTTTGTGTGTGTAACATATTATTAGACGGTGCGCTCTGATTTTCTGAGTCTTTGAGAATTGTATAGTTGTGTTATAATTTACAAATGAAAATTCACTTTTTTTTTTTGAATGTATAAGTTAGGCCGACAAGGTCACTTTGTTGTACGACGTGTTGCCCAACCGAAGGCTTATTTTACATTTTGTCTGTGATACGTGCCGATTATGTCCTACATTGCGAATGGAGTTGGGTTTTTTGGAAAAAGTTCTTTAATAATTAGGTGCAGTTGCTGATGATTAAGCTGCATTTTTTGCAAGGCCTTTCTCAGTCTTTCCTTGGCTACTTTGTATTCTTTACTCTAAAGATCGTGGTTGGTGTTCCTCCATAGTTTCTGCCATGCATCATTTTTGGCATTGTAGATATCTTTACGTAGCTTTTTCTTAAGTGTCTTGTAGTGATGGTAGTGAGGTACGATACTGTCGGTCTTTTCGCTAGCTCTGACAGAAGATTTCCTAGAATTCATTCTTGTGTTCATCGTTGTACCAGAGTATAGCTCAGTGTCAGGACAATTATTTTTCTTAAACCAAAACATGCTGGAATCGCTCCGATTTATGATGACTGCCATAGATTTCGGCGTTGTGTCATTGCACGAACGCGAGATCTGGACAAATGTGTTGGTCTATTCTATTAACGTTTCTTTTTGAATGAAAGTGGCGATCGCTAATTGTTGACAAATTCTTCGTTATTCCATATAAAATGTATGTTATGTACTTGTGGTCGCTTAACGTGTTGTTTATTATCATTTTTTATCCACTGACACGATTCTTATTTTGAAAGCAGTTGAGTAAGGACGTGGTTATTATTGTTATTGCGGAGTATAGTATAGCGAGTATCGTGACTAGTGTAAAGATCAAGCTTGTATTTGTTATCAGTGCATTACAGACTTTTATTTTTATTTATTCATAGACATTTTTATTTTGTTTTTGTTTTAATATTCGTGGCTTGTTTTAATTAAACATAATCAGTAATCATTGTGTCAGAATCTGAATCGACAGAATCGGAAAGGAAAAACAAAAAACAAGAAATAATGCAAGAAGCTTTTGCAAGGAGTAAGCGAACAAAAAAAAGCCCAAGAAAGGAGGAGAATGATAAGGAAGAGCAGGGAGTAATGAAGATGTGTAGGGAAATGATAAGAGAAATAAAGAGAAGACTGAAGAGAGATATGCGATATGTGGGAAAAAAAATTAAAACATGGAAGAGAAAATAGAAAATTTGGAAAGAAAGGTGGAAGTAATGGAAAGGGAAAAGAGAATGAAGCACTTAGTTATCAGAGGAATGGAAAGTCAAGAGGGAAAAGAAGTGCGTAAAAAGCAAGTGGATAAGTTGTTCAAAAATGAATTGGGACTCGAAAAAGGTATAAGAGATGCAATTAAATTAGCGAGTGAGTTAATACTAGTAAAATTGGACTCAGTAGAAGATAAACTAGAAATATTAAAAAAAGGAAAGCTAAGAGGAACAAGGGTATTTATAGATAAAGATATGACTTCAATAGAAAGACAGGTACAAAAAAATATAAGGATGGAAGGAAGAAGACTAAAGGAAGAAGGAAAAAGAACAAAATAGAGTTTACAAAATTGTAGGTTGAGAGAGAGCAGATGCACTGGAACGTAAAAGAAAATAAAACTAAAATAAAGGGGGTAAAGGATAAAAAAAAGGGACGACCAGGCAAAGATAAAGGAAAACGATAAGAAAAAAACAAAAGAAGTAGGTTTAGTTTTTTGGAACATTGCAGAGGTTAAAAATAAAGGTGCTGATTTTCGGAAATATATAGAAGGGTTTGACATTGTGGGTTTAGTAGAAACGTGGCTGGAGGAGAAAGATTGGGAAAGATGGAAAACAAATTTACCAGAGGGATATAGATGGAATGTACAGTTCGCAACAAGAAAAGAAAAAAAGGAAGAGCTCAAGGGGGTATAATATCCGGAGTAAGAGAAGAATGGGTGGTAGAAGAATGCGAAATTAAATGCAAGAGCAAAAAATAGTAGTAAATCAAATATCAAGAGAAGATGAAGGTAGACATAGAGTGATAACAGTATACGGTCAAAAAATGAAAGATAAGACATTAAACAAACAAGGTAAAAAGCGATTAGAGTTATGTGAGGGAAAGGGGTGGACTATACTCAATGGAAATATGGAGGAAGGGGATAGAGGAGAATACACATATATAAATAAGAGGGGAGAATTTATAATAGATTATGTAATGGTTAGTGGGGAGGTTTTGAAGAAAATAGAAAGTTTTAAAATAGAGGAAGAGATTAATTCTGACCATCAGCCATTAGAAGTAAGACTAAAAGGTTGGAAGAGAGAAAGAAAAAATTTGGACACAGTTTGCAGAGAAAAAAAGGTATTGACAGATGAAATTATTGAGGTTTATAAGAAAAAAATAGAGGAAGAACAATGGGTAGAGGAAGGAGTGAAAGAATTGATCAGTAAAATGGATAAAGCAGTAGATAGAAAAAAATACTGAAAAAAAACATAAAGGAGTATAAAAAAAGAGGTGGTGGAATAAAAAATGCAGGAAGGAGGTAAGAAGAGGTAAAAGAAGGTGGAAAAAAGGAAAAATTGATATTCAGAAATATAAAAGATTAAAGTCGCAATATAGAAAAGAGTATTGTAAGAGAAAAGATGAATATAACAAAGAGTTAGAAGAACATATAAAAATGTTATAAAATGAAGGAGACATATGAAACTTTTGGAATAAAGAAAGAAAAATTGGAAAAAAAAGGAGGAAGACAAATTGATATGAAAAAATGGAGAGAACATTGCGTAGAGGTCTTAGAGGGGAAAGAAGAGAGGAAGGGTAAACTCGCAATAAAAAAAATAACAAGAGGAGGGAGCAGTACTACTATACAAAAAGAAGAAATAGAAGAAACATTAAGAAAAATAAAAAAAGGAAAGATGGGGCGCAAGGAGAACAATGGAAATATATAAGAGAGAGAACTAAAGAAAGAATAGAGAAAATTTTAAATAAGATATGGTCAGGTGAGGGGTTTTCGGATGATTAGAAAGAAGCAATAATATGCCTAGTTTACAAAGGAGGAGACAGAAGAGATGTGAAAACCTATAGAGGTATAAGTGTGGCAAATGTGAGATATAAAATTTATATCACAATTTTGCAAAAAAGACTGGAAAGAGAAATGGAGGAAAAAAAGATCTTACCAGACTGGCAGACAGGATTTAGAAGAGGGAGAAGGGCATTAGATAATGCATACATATTAAAACAGATAGTAAACAAAGAATTAGAACTGAAAAGAGGGAAAGTTTTTGCGTTATTTCTGAACATAAAAGCAGCGTTTGATAATGTCAATAGGTGTAAATTATGGAATATATTAAGAAAAAAACAGATATAGTAAGAACTAGTAAGGAATATAGAAGAAATATATAATGAGACAAAGTGCAAAGTAAGAATAGATGAAAAGTTAAGTGAAGCATTTTGGACAAATAAAGGATTAAGAGTTGATGGAGCAACAAAGTGGAGAAATAGTAATGGGAGGGGGGGGGGTTAAAAGTGTGGGTTTTGGCGTATGCGGATGACATAGTGATTATAGCGAAGAAATAAAGGAGATGATAAAGACAGTAAAAAAGTATCTGGAAAAAAGTGTTTAAGTGTCATTGTGGAAAAAACCGAGATGGTAGTGTTTCAAAAAGACAGAGAGGGGGTAATAAAAGAGTAGAGTGGAAATGGGGAGACGAGATAATAAAAAGTGTAAATAAAGTGACGTATTTGGGTTATCGAATCAGATATGATAATAAAGATGAGGCTCATATAAAGTGGTTGGGAAAGAAATGTAATAGAATTGTAGGTCAGGTGTGGGGTATAAAAGAGAGGGGATTTGGGAAGCAAATAGAAACAAGAAGATGGTTGTTTAACAAATTAATAAAGAGTGTGATGATGTACGGGGCGGAAATATGGGGGTGAAAAAAATGGGTGGAATTGGAGGAAGTACAAGAAAAATACTGGTAATGGACGTTAGGATTAGAGAGGGAAACGCCAAGGTACATAGTAGAGTAGGAAAAGAAAAGGGTACAGGCGGAGAAGAGAGCAATATGTTACGAAGAACAAATTATAGAAAGAGAAGAATGTAAATTGCTTCAAACGTGCTGGAGAGAGGTAAAGAATGGAAAAATTAAATATGGACAAGATGAAAGAAGAAGGTATTATGAAAGAGTTGGATATGCGAAAGAAGAGGTAGAGAAAATAAGGGAGAAAGAAAGGGAAATAAAATATGAGATAATAAAAAGAGATAAGGATATACAGAGACAAGAAACAAGAGAGGGAAAATATAATGAGAGATATACAAATATAGTAATAGATAAGAAAAGCTTAAGATTAAAAAGAATGGTAGCAAGGTTTAGATGCGGGAATGAAGAGCAAGAAAATAAGCACTGGAAGGAAGATAAAGATAGGAAATGTAGACTATGTGGGGAGGGGTGGGAAAATATACAGCACATGTTGAAAGAATGTATAGAGCTTAGAGAAGAAGAGTTACGAAGGTTGGAGATATTGGGAGAAGGAGGAGAAGGAGTGGAATGGATGGAAGAAGGTATAAAAAGGAGAAAAGGACTACATGTAGTGTAATAAATGTATATAGAGAATTGATTAGCGATGGAGGGTTTAGGATTATTATTTTTTTTTTAAATGTATTTTTTACTTTCATTTTGTTTTTTTTTATCTGTTTTATGTAGTAGGATTTTTGATTTTAGTTTATAATACGAATTCTTTGTAAAAAAAATTTTTTTTTTACGACAAATAAAGGCTATTCTTACTATGAGAACCATATAACTCCTCCAAAAATCTCAATAGTTGGTGTGTTTCTATGCAATAGATCCTTCGATGTAGAGGATAGGCACAAGTCAGAAATCAAACTCTGTCGTAATTGTGGCTACGTTTCGTTGGATATTGTGCCAACTTCATTAGGCTAATCTAACAGTGGAATGTTTAATTTCTGCCCAAATATACATAAAATTAAAACATGGACAAAGTAGGAAACCACGAAGCCATATAACTTTATACGACACAAACATAACCCACACGAAAGCTGAATCTCAATCATTGAGAGAGAGTCTACGTCAATTCTTTGCTAGATGCCCGTTTTTCCAGCACCTGTGGCATTTGCCATCTGGTTTCCGTTTTATAATTCTGTAAGGTGTGATACCAAATCTGATTCATTTAAGGTCGAGTAATAATTTTTTGGTTTTCTGGTCGGCTACTATCGTAAGGATTTGTCTTCCACCATAGCTCAGCTTTAATTTTCTAATCCTTAGTATGCGCGCACCTAGCACGTTGATTTTAGAGCGTATTGCTTTGTCCACAACTTTTAGAGTAGCCACCTCGTCTATGTTTTTGACGTATATCTATTTTGTTGCAACTGGATACCGCGATGTTAATGACAGCCTTCCTCATTTCTGACGCAAGGATTTGGCTTTGTTCTTTTCGCTACTTTCAGTAATGATACTGTTTCTGGTCCTTTGACAGTTAAGTGTGGAGTTCCACAAGAAAGTATATTAGTCTTGATGAATAAAGTTTTGTAGTCACATAATATTGTTCCCGTTTTCTATGCGGACGACCTTATTATTATGGTAAAACGTCCTACGTTGAATCGTCTAAATTCTGCGTCATTTGCCCCCTTAAGAATAAGAAGATTAGTTTCTGCAAAAACTTTACTCACACAGTATTATGCCTTGTTTGTTTCTAGACTGAGGTATGGTATAATGTTTTGGGGTTCTTTATCTGTTTCATTAAAAACTTTTCGGCCAAAAAGTTGCGTTCAGGATCTTGTTGGTACATCCTCTCGGTTTTTTCTGCAAAGGTAAGTTTAGAAACATAGAGCTCCTTTCTACAGCTCCAGTTTTCTTTGTGCTTAAATGTTTCATGTCAATGAGAAACATGCGTCACTTGTTTAATCTCTCTCGCAAGGAGCGATAACACAAGGTAAAAATCTAGAGTGCTTATCTCCTGCCATCACATTACTAGATTTGCTAAAAACTGTTCTGTTTTTCTACAATTTCAGCAAAGTTACTTTTCCTTAATTTTTTTCTGAATCTCCACTATTTTTTCAGTAGATTTAATCGACGTTTGTTTTGTTTTGTTGTTTCAGTTTCTCTAGGAATACGAATCTTTGCTTTGTCAAAATTTGCGAAGCTATGATAATTACAATAACTTAAAAACAACAAAATTAGTTTGTGGCATAGCATACTTTTATATAGTTTGATAAAAATAAATGTAGCAAACTTACTAAATAATTATTAAAAAACTAATTTTTTTAGTATAAAATTAGAATTTAAAAATTATAAAAAAATTTCAATATTTATTATTAATGATAATAAAACAATACCGTGAACTATTAATGGTCTCGACAACACGAACAAGAATATTGTTAATAATCTTGAACTGTCGAATGAAAAGGCATGTATGTAAATGGCGGATTAAACAAAACACGTAAATTCCATCAGAATTTGCAACTGTATATTCAAAACTTATAAACCAAAGGATAATAGAGATCTCCTTCAACGTCCTGTCGACATTGGGGCTGACAAAATTTACATAATCTAGGGTGGATTAACCACAAACCCGCAACATAAGTAACTGTCTTCAACGATAAAGGATGCCATTTCAAATTTATTGTTCTTGTGCATACCTAACTTTTGTATTTATTTTTTCTTGCGTTAACAATTTGTTTACATACACCTTTATAATACTAAGAATAAAATTAACAAGATGACGCACAATTCATATTGTTTAAACTGAATCGAATGATAGAAATTTTTTGACAAAAAGTGTATCAATTTATTTAATTTTAAATTTTACAAACAATAAATTCTCAGACGTTATTTAGCTTTAAATAAAAAAACGTGAAAACAAAAAAAATTGTTGCCGCGTACTGTAACTCCATGTTCATTACATACGGTGCCTTTGCATTTCTCGCAAATCAGTGAAATCTCTTTCTCTTGACGCCAGTTACTTTTTGAACACTCGACAGATCAGGGACGTCAATAAAATGCTTCATTGTTACTAAAACAATTTTTCGTAGTTTGGGTTTAGTCAAATCTTTTATGAATAACCTTTGATTGTAGTTGGGACGCTGAAAAAAAAACTACATCTGACACATCTGCGCTGTTGCAAAAAAAGTTCTAACGGCTAACGTCTAGTTGCTGTTACTATCTGATCCATGACATCTACTCCATCTTTCGTTTTGTTATAATATAAAATACTATCTGGTTTTTTATTGGCACTATCGTTGATAAAGGTGTCCGGATGCGTGCTACTTAACCTTGGATTATCACGCTTTGTTGACCCAAGCTGGTAATACTTACTCAATACAGTTTAAAAAGATACGTTATATTTTATTCTTGGTGCATATGACTAGATGTAAACGACAGATTTATTTATATAAATTACATTTATTTTCCTAAGTGGGAGAAGACGTTACGTCATTTTTGGCATTACTAATAAACGTTGAAGGATGGAAACCAAACTCTTCTTTGCATCTTTGAAATGGACGGTGAACTTGATGACGATAAGAATGGACGATGGTGATAAAATGCTTTTATAAAAAATTAATTGGAGTTCATAGCTTGGTTAATTTGTTGTTACGGATAATTATAAGTTTGATCTTGGTCGTAATTAAAAAGGTGTTTTATTTGATGTAGTAAAATCAATTTTGACTGCAATTCTTTGCTCTAAGACAGTTGCTGGAATCTATCAAGTAACGTAAACCGCATCACCTACGTTGAGTAAGTGATGGTCTAGTGTCGGGTTTTTAGTCGTCGTAGGCTGGATCGCTGACTGAATTTATTGCATCAAATTTAGTTAGTATTTGACAGCTTAGACAAACTTAACGTGTCTGGTGTCAATAGCGTCACGTGCTTAGCCAGATACTTTCATTTCTTATTATTTTTGATATCGATGACTAGCCATTATTTTTTCTAGAGATTGCTTAACTGGTCGGAACTCAATGGAGACGGAGGTAGGTTAAATTTAAATTAAAAATTGTTGACTAGTTGAAAATTTTAACAAGTAAAGTCATAAGTCAAAAATAAGATAAAAGGCAAAATAAAATAACAGGCTTTCAGTGTTTGTCAACCATGTGGTGTACACACTATTAGAACCTACCTTTCAGTGTATAAAATCACTAAATTCTAAAAGAAAAACAATGCACTGAGAGAGTCCCTTTTTTCACCTTTTTATCAGTGCTTGCTCTGCAATTAAAAATAAAAATTATGATTTTGTATATAAAAATTATGACGTAAAACTTTCAAAGAAGAATGTGCAAGAAAACAACAGAGCTGGAGAAGAATGTAAGACGTAATTAAACATAAATGTTAATTGTTTTTACAAGAAACATAAAAAATGATAACGAAATATAAATTACTAAATTAAAACAAGCGTATTGTAGATATAGAATTACAATACAAATCTTTGAAATAAAGTACTAATGACTGAGGGAACTAATAAATTACAAAATGCACTTAATATTTATGGCAATGATAGACCTAAATGAACTCAAGTACATTTGTATTTAAAAAGTACTTAAGCAAAGAAAATAAAATCGAGATGAATTTGAAAACGTTAAATAACATTGATATTTTAATACAAAATTGTGCTAAAATGCCACTAAGGAAATTAAATAAATGTCAATAAATATAACAAACCCAAAGTGCGGAAAATACGAAAATCAAACGGTGGTTACATGTGTTGATTCGCAAAACAATTTGAACTGAACGAAGTAAATTTTTTGTAGTTTTAACCACTTAGTTATCGCGTTAATGACCAGTATTTTTAAAGGACTCCCATAATCGACGTGTTTACGGTACCAAAGTTTAAAAAGTTTTGTCTTGTTAGTAAACCAACTAACACAAACTGCAATTGCAAAATTACTTTTTTACGTCGTTATTAATATTCGGCTACTATGCGTAACTTTGTGTATTTATCAACATTCCAGTCATACTCAAATATGCGACATATAACCAATCAAGAATGTATTTTTGGCTCGATGACGGAATAATTGCTTAAGCTACACAAAGCAAGCAAGCTTTGCATGTGTTTATAAAGTTTTGACATTACAAATAACAATGTAAGTTTAGATGAACTATGTTAGTGTGTGGCTACCCTTTAATCATTCAAGAGTAGACGTTTGACAAATCACTGTCGTTATTCTTACTGGAAATTTCTGATTGTGCTTAAGCAATAGCATTTTTGTTTGGTGTCGGTAACAAAAGTTGAATTAAAGCATGATGCTCTATCGCGACTATTTTGGTGAAAGAAGTTTAGGCGTCTGATGACATCAAACAACCAACCACAGACGCGGTTTGTGAGCAGTCACTGTTAAAGAGATATCCAAAAATAAAGTAATAAAATTTACAAATCATTAACGCTTTATGATCGATTTGGGCATAGTTCTTTTTAACTTGAAACAGCAATCGACTAAAGTAAGCCATCAACAATTCACTTCTATTAGAGTTGGCACTAACTCTAACTGGGGATAAATCTTAAATAAAGACAATTGGCATCTTCTCCTTTTTCTACAGCGTAATCCATCCATCTTCGGATGTAAACCTCCCTTAAGTATTTCCACTCTTCTCGTTCTGCGTTTTCCTCATCCAATCGTGTCCTATCATCTTCTTGATGTCATCTGTCTACCCTCTAGATCTTTTGTTTTCCCGAGGTCTCCATTCTATAATTTTACGCGTCCATCTATCCTCTTCCAATCTACTTACTTGTCCTGCCCAGTTCCATCTTAGGAAACAGAATTGTTCAACCACTTTTAATCTTCTACGTATCTCACTGTTAGGTATATGGTCGCGTAATTTGATATTCAGCATTTTTCTTTGCGTTACTTATAACCTATGTATGATACCTTTGTTTAAAACCCACGTTTCAGTGCCATAAGTTAGAACTGGCAGCACGTATTGATCAAGGTCTTTGCTTTTAATGTAATTGGTATGTCTGCCATTAGTATGTTATTCAGTTTTCCGAACGCTGATCACGCCAATGAGACTCTTCTATCTAGGTCTGCTGTCCAGTTAGTTTTTGAGAAGTGGAATTTGTGCCCTAGATGTATTCGCTTTTCCTTTTGCTTTGCTTTCTAGATCAATTTCTGGTTCTTCTGTATCATTTGTTAACTATTTTGTTTTTAGAGAGTTTATTTTCATTGCTATCTGTTTTGATACCTCGTTCAGTTCTTCCAACATTTCTTGTAATTCTTTTTTGTTCCTTGCTATCAGTGTTATGTCATCGGCGAATCTCAGATGGTTTAATTTCTCTCCATCTATTGTTATTTCTCTTTCTTCTCAGTTTGTTCTCCTAAACATGTCTTCTAAAGCCATTGTGAATAATTTAGGAAAGGTTGAGTCGCCTTGTGACTCCACAATGTGTCTTTAATTTGCTGGTTTGTACTGCTGTCGTTATTTGTATTGTTGCATTTTTATATAGGTATTTAATAAAGCTTGTGTATTTTTTGTCTACTCTGCAGTTACTGAAAACGTTCAGGATTGCCCATATCTCTATAGAGTCAAATGCATAGTTTTATATTACATTTATTAACTTTCTCTGTTAATATTCGCATTGTCTGTAAGTGGGCTATCGTGCTGTAGTTTGTATTTTATCATTACTATTCTATATTCCTCTGGGGCTTCATTGTTTGACATTTTCTATAAAGCATTGTTAATTTCACAATTTTGGCTAATTTCTCTGATTTTATGTTTATGACTTTCTCTTTCTCTTTTTCTTTTTTTCTGGTGGTGGTGCATTTTTACTTTCATAACGATAGAATGTTTCTATAACCACTTTTAATTCTTTGATACTTGTGATTTCTTTATTTTCTTCATCTATTAGTTTTGCTAGTTGGTGTTTTCCTTCGTTCATTTTTGATCGTAATTCTTTTAGGTTTTTTTTTTCTTTTAAATTTCTTTTATTTTTGTATTTCTATACTTTTTCATGTATTCTCTTATCTTTTTTCTGAGTGTCTTATTTTTGTTATTTCTATTTTGTTTCTATTTCTGTGTTTTAATAGTGGTTTTCGTTAGATTTTTTGCATCATCACTCAGTTTTTGGCGTTTTTCTTTTTTTGTTGCTTCTTATTTGTTCAGCTGACAGCTATATGCCGTTTGTAACTTCCGTATTTAGCGTTTCTAAGTCAGGTTCTAATAGTTTTTCTACATGCTGCATGTTCTTCTCTATAAGTTGTTTGTATGTAGTACTTTTTTTTCTTATTTCTCTTGTGTCTATACTTTTTCTTGTCTTTACTATTAGTTTTCGTTTTTCTTTTGGTTTGTTGATTCGCATTTTTGCCCTCAGCATCCTGTGATCGCTTCCTACGTTTATTGTGTTCAGTACTGTCGTATCTACTATTGTGTGTTTATCATCGCATATAACGTAATCAAACTCATTTTTTACATCTCCATTTGGACTTAGCCAGGTCCATCTTCATTGTTTCAGTTTCTTTGAAGTAAGTGTTCATCAATTGAAGGTTCTTTTCCTGGACGTAATTGACCAGTGTTTCTTCCCTGGAATTACTCTTTCCTAATCTAAGTGGACCTATTCCGTTTGGTTCTTCTTGTATTCCAACTTTTGCGTCGATCGCCCATTATTATTGTATATCTTGTTTTGTCTGTTCTTAGCGCTTTATTAATTTCTTCATACACACGTATAGCTCTTTTAGCTAAAGTATGCAAAAGAGTATTCTTCTGTATGGATGGTGGTGAGATTTGGCGTTTAAGTGTCTATTATTTATAGAAAGAAAACGCACACTATTGGAATTGGATGTGGGTGCGGCGTTAACGCTTTGTTGATGGTCACTTCATAAGTCTTATCAAACCGTCTGCTTTTATGACCGGCACAAGCGGTGTTCTTCAGGTGGACTGATAAAATGTGATGTAGATGTCTTTTGTCATTAGTTTGTCGATTGGTATACTTATTTTCTCTACGATACTTAAGGATACACAGCAGAAAAATAGCTGAGATGAATATTCTCATCTTTACAAACCCCAGACCTGGTTCAATAACTGCCGCATGTCTAATAATTATAGTTTATATTTCATTGAAGCAGTTGATTTGGAAAATTCCTCCAACAAAGAATCAAAAACAGTAAAATCATCTAGTAAGTGTGGAGATTTGTTGTAATAGCGGTAGTTCTGTATTGATCTATTAGTATTTGACGTTTACATCAACGCAACCAAGCACAGAAATTGTGTTGCCACTGACCTCGCAAAAGATGATGATGAATAAATAGTTCTGTTGGTCTCGATTACGCTCGATTGATCATGCAATAGGTTGATATTGACACGATTGAAACAGCAGCGCGCTGTCGATTTCCATCGGCAGCGAATAAGCATTAGTACGAACAGTTACCACCGATGGCGGATTGTGCTGTGCGCAAACAAATGTTACTAACATATTGTCAAATCGTTGTAATCAAGTGTTGTTAGTACGCACGTTGTACGGGTAACACTTTTTAACGATCGGGATCGGTAAGAAGTTGATATATGACCTGTCTTGTTGGCTTTAAGAACAAGCACAACTTGCAAGAATTAAAGTTTAAAGAACCGATCTAGTTTTGTATATTTCAAATTTGTCACCGATTTTGAGAAACAGATTGACGGCGAATAAATAGTCTTGCGGTAGGCTTGATATTGAGGTGCAAGATCAACTGCGTTGTTGACGACTTAACTTTGTCAACAATCCTAGAGCTTGTTATATAAATGATAGTGTGACATTCTATAAATATTAAGAAATGGTTAATAAAGTAGAGTTCAAAGGTAATTTCAAATATGCTAGATTTGTAACATCGACAATAGCGTGTCAACATAGTAAATAAAAAAATACTTAAATAACTTTTATTGATATGTAACAAATTGTGTTAGCGACGTATGTGATGACTACCATCTTTTGGATATCGCAATAACTACTATTAAACAAAATATTAACTACCTATATGTAGTTTCCTTTTATAGTAGTTCGTAAGACACTTTCAAGATGGTAACCATTACCAAATGTCGTTAACCAATCACAAAATTAGTATTTTGCGTACCTAGCAAATGGCGGATTTTGGCTTCATTTTTAATTTTTTACTCTTTCTTGGTTTTTGTATTTTGATTTGTAATGTAAGTTAGTATTTTACGGAAAAATCTTAAAATTAAAACGCAAATATAAATAAAGGCTATTACAACTGATAACATGACAGCGTATACGTCTAGTAGATAATACTGATACCAAGGAATGTCGAAAATGGGATTTTTTAAGTGTCGCGTCCCATTATGTCGCAAAACATATTCAGTCCACCAAACGGCACGTTCTAATCCTGTCATTGGTTGATCTTCAGCCAAGTCTGCTAATTCTTCAATTTTCTTGCGGTATCTAAATTAAATGTTGGTTCTATAATATTCGATCGACCTAATTGTACTTACATTGGATTATTAATCATTTCTAAAATAATACTTTTGAAATTTTCTTTTTCTAAGCTTTTATAATCGACTGACAAAGCATAACCACGAATTATCATTCTATAGACGTTAAAAGGTTGATCTAGAAAAAATGGCATACCTAACATTGGTACTCTAGCAAATACACTTTCTTCAATCGATTGAGCTCCACCATGTGTTATAAACAACTTTAAGTTTTTATGTTCTAAAAATAAAGATTAGAAACTTCACTAAAAGCTAACGATAAATTTTACTTAAGACTTCTATTTGAGATACCCATTTTGAAATTATAACATTATTCGGTTTGTTCGGCAAATCATCTAATTCGTATTTCCACAAGATAGTATAAGGAAGCTCTTTAAAAGTGTTCAGAATTACATTTATTGTTTTTTGCGGTATATCTTTACTATTAACGTTTGATCCTAAACTAAAATAGATAAATCCTTCTTGGGCGTTATCCAAAATTGTTTGAATATCCTAATAAAAAAAACTTATCTTTAACAATATTAAGTAAACGTTCATTTACACTTTTTGTAAAGGTTTTGATGGCAATCGTAAAGGTCTTCCTCCAATTGGTACGATGATTGGAGTTGTAGGTCTAACCACGTGGAGAATCGGATCAGAATTTACAAATACCAAACTAACGTTTGTAACCATTTCTATTACGTTGTAGTTTTGACCAAAATGCTTATTAACCAAAGACTGTTGAAATGGCATATAACCCCAATAGACAAACAATTCAAGCATGAATTGAGATACTACAGCTATTATGCGTTTTGTCAACGTTAAGTCACCCGTTTGGTTCATCAAAAAATCCGGATATAAGACTGAATGTGCCGGTTGACCTAATTTTTTATAAAATATGTTAGGTCCATCCGTTGATAGAACTCCTATAAACGGACAGTTAAATTTCATTGAAAACGCTATTGGAATAATCGACGTAACTTCAAAAATTACTAAATCGAACTGTACGTTTGGATCGTTTATAAGTTCCTTTACTTGCGGATGTTTTAATTGCTTATCAAATATATTACCAAGCAGTTTTACACTCATATCGATAGTTTTAAGAATGTTTTCACTGTTATTTATCATTTCTAATAAGTTATCCTGTAGAATTTTGTAAGAAAAACTGATATCAATTTCTGTTAAATTTGTTAGCGTTGAATCATTGATCGGATTTGTGGTTACCACAGTCACTTGATGTCCTCTCAAAGATAGCTCCTTCCATAGCGGTTGGAATATTACTTGATGACTATAGGACGGAGTCGGAATTATACCAAGTATACGAGCACTGTCACATGAATTTATTATTATTGGAATTAGAACAAAAACCGCAAACATGATTTTTTTAATGATTATTTCAGTATAGCTTTGTCACATAAAAAATATTTTTTTTGATAGAATACTATAGTTTATCTATCGTATCAAAATGTTATCAGTTCAATTGTTTCTTACGCAAGGGTTAATAAAATTTAAAGATAAGGTATTTTTATAGTTCTATTTTTACTAAAAAAATATGTAACGTTTTTGTTGTACGGACAGACATGTGGAGAAATAAACCCTGCAGCATAAAAGCACAAGAAGAAAAAAATTATTGATACCACATGTAAAAAAGCAAAGGAAAGAATACAAAAACAAACTACGTTAAACAAGAGGAAGTACCCGACTAGAAAAAGAGCAGCAATAACAGATCACAAGAAAAGACAGCAACGGAAGGGTCTCCTCAAAAAAACTAAGTTTGATGAGCAAATGACGCAAACAAAATAAATTACGCAAAAAAGTAGTAAATAAAGTGGCAAAACTGGCATTCAACACAGACAAGAAGTAAAGAAATACTAGCATACAAAAAGATAAAGAAAAAACAAATGGATGATAGGAGCATAGAATACAAGAACCCTAAGAGGCAAAGAGCAAGAAGAAAACTATCAATTGAAATAGGTTAGATTAGATTGCTACCGGAGAGTAGAAGAAAAGAGCAAGGAAAAAAATTTTTCGAAAACGAAACTGTTGTATTGCATGGCGGCGTAAAAGAAAATAAGTGGGCAGCAGCCAGAAAAGAATGTATGTTGAAGAAAGAACAAGTAAACAAAGCTGTTGATTAAAAATTTGGTCAAAAAAATAAAACAATAGAATCAATAATGGATAAAGAAGTCCATATAACGATAATTAGAGTATATGGTCTTAATGAAGATGACACTAAAGCAACAAAACATAAGTTCTTGGGAGACTTAGGAACAGTAACAAAAAGTAACAAAGAACAATTATTTATAACAGGCAATTTTGATAAAATAGTATAAAATTATGAAAAGATCAAACGAAATAATAATGGAGACAGGATAATACACTTTTACACAATGAGCAATGGTGACCAATTCGTTTTATAAACATAAATATATTCAAATACAGCAGACAAGCACTAGCGACAGGAGAAATGATGTTCTAGTAGTAAAACTGATCAAAAAGTATACTTAAGATGTAAAAGATAAAAGAACAGCAAAATATATAGCAACCACATCTTTGTCAAAGCAAAGAGAAAACGTTAAATGAGAAACATTACAACATATTAAGAACAACAGAATGGAAACAAAAAAAACAAACAAACAAACAGATAATTGATAAATCATTACTGAAAGAAACAGTAAATTTAAAAGAATTAACAGTGGAGCAAACATGGCAAATAGAAATAATCACTTAAACAGCCAAAGAATTATTTAGAGTTAGAAACAAAGACAAAGAGAAATAAATAAATAAAAACATTAATCCAAATTTTAAAAAATTACAGAAACTATTTGACAAACAGAATAAAAATAAAATATAAAAGTTATAAAAAAAAGTGAAGATCATGGTAAAAGAGAAAAGACAAAGCATGGCAAGAGTTCGGAAGGAAGATCGAAGAAAATAGCAGCCAGAGTCAAAAACTTTTCTACAAAGTACTTAAAACTATAAAGAAAAGAAAAACAACAAAAGTTACAAGAGCGAAAAACAAACAAAAAGACTTAATAAAAAGTATTACCAAAACAATGGACAGATGAAAACTGTAAGCTATGACAAAATCACTTTAGAAATTAATTTTGTACGTAATTACCTTGATCGATTTAAATATACTGCATTTTTTATATGACTTCGCATGTGGAGCCGTCACATTAGATTTGTTAATAGAATTGCAAACCCAATTGATTGAATTGCTTTATTTTTGTTGGTTAGAGTTACGCAAATAGTTTGCTAATGGCCTACCGGCAGAACATTGCCAAAATAGCCTCTTCTTGTTTGACACAGAAACTGATGTCGTTTCAAAAATTTTAGGTTTACATTGGTACGCTTCTATAATTTTTTTTATTCAGAATTAAACCAATAGGTTCGCTCTGCACCAAGAGAACTATTCTGTCAAAAGTCACAAAAAATTATAAAATGATGGGTTCTTTAGTCCACTTACATTAAAAAAAAAAACAATTAATACAACATCTGTGGTTTATAGGATTAGATTAGAATACAGAGGCCTCTGACAATGTCATGTCAGTGGAAAAAAGGTATAAATCATCACTCGTCGCTTTGTCGAATCTCGATATTCCTTGTTGCATACATTGCAAGTCGGAGTTTGTTACGTGCATAAATTTAAAAATGCACTACCCTGTATATAGGTTTAATTAAAATTACTTTTCCATTTTACGACGCCATCTATCGTTGGTCCCTTCATATTGAGAAGACGATATACGGGCATTTTGACTTTAACATCGTTCATGATATAACCTATGTCTGCGTGAATTAAAAATCGTTTTCAAAAAACATACACGTGTTGTGACACGATGAGTAATGAAAGTATCTTTAATTAACTAATTTAATCCACGCAAGGTAAGTGGTTTTTATTCTTTTATTTGATTAAAGGTAATTTTTATATCTTTTCATTAGCGCCATGTGGTACTTTCTAAATCTGGTTGTTCTTGTCTTAGTTTAAAATCTACAAGGGAAAAATTATAATCGGAAGCTGTAGACCTATGAACGCTGCGATACAAGGGCAGAATTTCTATGCGGAAGCAATTAATACCGTTAAATAATATCATCTTGTGCGGAAGAACCTATATAACAAACACAATTGAATTTCTCTTCGGAGGCAATTAATATCTAATACCATCGTAGACAAAAAGACATATTGTACAGCATACGATACGTTTTGGTTCTATTACTTTCTTATGTTTCTTTTACCTGTTGTAGTTTGTGAGTCGCCAGGTAGACACGATTATTTTCAGGAAGTTTGATTACAGGAAGCCAGTAGGAAGACGTTTTCTGAAGGTACACCTGAATCTTGGTAAGTCAATTTTTGATTTTAATTATTCGCTGTCGCTACGGTGCTACTCATGAGTAATCATATTTACTAATCGTGTCGAAACGTCCCAATTGATTTGCTTCTTATTATTATTACTCAATTAATTTAAGTAAATTACTATTGCATGCTGATTACGTCAACTGTCAATTATTACTATTATTAATGTAATTTACTTACGAAGATTTTTTTATATGTTCGGATGGTTACACTTTTGTTTTAAACGTAGTGTAAGTTGCCGATACTTCTGATATTTTAGTACCTGCTTATATTTGTACTTGGACTAAATTTATTCACTGTGATACTATCAACGTATTTCGTAATTGTTATTTATTCAAATTTTAATCTATTTATCATTCTAAAGTAATTAAAGTGCAATTGTTGTCAACGATTTGGTTTCTTTCTTTGTTCCATCCAGCTTTACAAACCTTAACAAGCTTCGAGTCTCATGTGCTGATCTAGCAGGAGCTATTTCTGCAAAAAAAAGATCTGGCGCCCTTTAAAATATAGGTACTGGAACCTCCCCTCTTTCCGACAGGTATGGTTTCAATCCTACAGCGAGTTGGCCATGCAGGTTCGTAAATTACTAAAAGGTTGTAGCAAATTTTGGCGCCCAACGTGTGGCTCGATTTTCTTATAACAATTTTCTTGTTCTTTTTATTTCTTTTAGCGATTTTCTTGATTTGGGATTTTTTTTATGATACCATCATTCAGTTGTAGGTTAGTTAGGAAATTTCGAATAGGGTAGCATATACTACTGTTGGTTTGACTTTGCTGTGGTTGTCGATTTGCTTTTGGCTTGATTGCATTTCTAGTTAGACGTTTGTTAATTATGTATTCTTTAGACGAGGAGCCACCACTTCTTACTTCATCCGATTCTGATTTGGAAATGAACTTGGCTGATTGGAATATTACGTTCTCTGGTGAAGATCCGTTTGTACTAATCGAGTTTCTTATTTGTATTGATGAGTTGTGTTTGTCTCGTGGAGTTTCTCTGCATGAACTTTTTCTTTCGGCTTCTGAGGTGTTATCGGGTAAAGCTCTTTTTGTGTTTAGAAGTAGACGACATACATTACGTTTTTGGAATGAGATTACTGCCATGTTGAAAACAGAATTTCTGCCTTTAGATTATGATGAACGGTTAATGGATACTATTCGTAACCGAGTGATGAAACCTAAGAAATCTATTGGGATGTACGTTGCTACTATGCAATATCTTTTTATGCAACTGTTAAAACCAGTTTCGGAGAAGACGCAGCTTAAAATCATACGCCGCAACTTGACTCCATTTTATCAATCTCAATTTGCACTGGTGGATATTACATGCTTTTCTCAATTGGTCTCTTTAGGCAAACGTTTGGAATCAAATCTTAACTATTGTAATTCTTTTAACTTTTCGACATCTGAGGGAAGTGATCGACTTCTAGAATCATCTATGATTAGGACTGCTACTTCAGCAGCTTCTGCTACTGATGTTGCGGATTCTCTTAATACTCTTTTACTTCTTTCTCCTATAACTACTCCTGAGTCTAATACTTGTAGGCACTGTCGTTCTGAAACTGAGAAACTTGTACGTCCTGTTGGTCCTTTAGCTTCTCTTCCTCCAAATTTTTCTTCAGTTTCTAGGATTATTAAGCCTATTACTGATCCTTGGCATTTAAGGTTGATTTCTAAAGTTTCTGCTTTTCCTCGTCGTTTCTCTCGTTGGTGTATTGCGAAAGGTCTTCTATGTAAACGTGTACGCATTTCTTTGTTCGACTCTTGCGCGTGGAAATTAGTTGTTCTTTCGGACCTACGCAAACAATTAATCCACGATCACCATCTTCCATCTGAGCGTGAACACCGCAGTGTTAGGAGTACGTTGGAAGCTCTTCGGTGTCTTTTCTACTGGCCCTATATGAGACCTAAGGTTGCTGAGCTTGTTCGAACGCACAGCAAAACAACCCTATTAGGTTACATCACGTTTTGCCAGCAACGATAAAGCTTTCCAACACTGGTGTCGCTACAAGGTCTACGCGTCTACATAAAGATCGTACTCTTTTTCCAGATGTAAAAATCGCTGCTATTGCTTTTCCATCTCCTTCAGTCGTTTCTAATTATCATTTGCTGTTTTCTTCTTCTAATCGTTCTCTTCGCTTTTATCGGCGTCGCAAACGTCGTAAGTGCTAGTTCATTTTTTAGGCTTTCGACTTTCGACCTTTGCTATTATTTTGGTTCTTTTCTTTCGGTTTTGGTGGTTCGAGTCGTTAAATACGTCGTCGGTATCTTGTTGGTTGTAGCTTGGATGCTACCCAATTGTTCCTCTCATATTGCTGTCACCGATTTTCTTTTCTTTGCTTAAGTTTCTAGTGCTTTTGTTTTGATTGCTTTCTTCTCTATCTTACTTCAGGACATACTACCTTTTCATCTGTATATATTGATATCCGCTTAGTCGGCCTTTTTGGATTGGTACATCATATATAGAATTCTCTCTTCTGCTTTTGGATTTGGTTCTCTCATCCTTTGTTTTTTTCTCTTCTTCTATAGTGAGCGGTTGGTTGGGCAACGAAGAGCTGGTCATTCCCTTTTGTTTCTTTTACAGAGAAAACAACGAATCAGACACTTACATCTTGTCTAATCTTTCTCCGTCGGTCTCTTTTCTTCCTTTCTTGTTTTCCTTACTTTTGATTTTTTTTCTTTTCTTTTTCTCTTTTGCTTTTGACGGTTTCCTTTAGGGTAATTATATCACGTGCTTTTTTCTTTTATCTTGATTTGTTGCTTAAATACTTTCTTTCTATTTTCTTTTTAGTAACTTCTTTCTTTAGTATTTACGCAAGTATGTTTCTTTTCTTTTGCTTTTTTTCCCAGTAACTTCTCTCGCTTTATTAGGTTTAGTGGGTTTTTGTTTTGTTGTTTTTGGTTTAGAACTAGGAATAGACTGCAACGTCGCTTCTGTATTTTATGTACTTCCGCTTAGTCGGCATTTTTGATGTTGTCAGTCACCGTTAGGATATTTTTCTTCTTTGGGTTTCTTGTAACGGTTTTTTTAAATTTATATAATTAAATTAGGGTTCTTTAAATAAAATTTAATTTAAATTAACATGTAATTTGGTGTAAGTGTAGTTGCCTAAGTTGTTGCATTTTCAAAAATTGAATTGGAATTATTTCCAGTGTAAACGTCACAAAAATTTTATCTGACACTTGTGATATCGAAAAACTTGTGATAAAGACAGTCTTCGTTGAGAATTTTTCCAAAAAGTAAGTTGTGCTTTTTCGAACGCGACTACTTGAATTTGTGCACATAGTAGTAGATCGTATAGTTATTAAAGATGTAAGTGCTCAATTCTTTCGCATTCTGCGTATTTATGGTCGCTTAATTCGAATTATCAATAGGGTCCTTTTAGTTTCATTTAGGACACCATTACGCTTCGGCGGATATTAAGCACTCTTCAGAAGCTATTCTACAATTTCTATATCCTTTTTTTTACATTATAGGTATGTAATTGAAAAGTACCGTGTTTATCATTACGATTATTTGCTTTTTAGGACATATGACAACTTATCGACAAATTATCGTCCATTTTGTATTCAAATGACACTAGGTGCTTGGTATAATTTAGTAATTAAGCACATCCATACTTATAAGTTTTGTCAAATTTTTACTACAAGCCTACTAAGATCAAAGGTAATTTTATTGTTTTTAGTATGCATATATGGCTTCGAATTATATATATTTTAAGCTTTTTTTTCCGTTGGGCACATTGGGCTTATGATTACGGCGCTGTCACGGTTATCGTCGCTTCCGCTTTTATTGTCCTTCATATGCTGCAACTACACGAAAGCTAAGTTTTAGGTATAAGTATTTATTAGTTTAGTAGTTTTTTTCCATTATTAGTTTATATTATTAATGCACTTGTTAAAAGTTAGTAAAAACAATGATAGTGAGATTTAATTGTAAATTAGTTCAATTAGTTCTTAAGATACCTACGTATTTTATAAATAATTTCCTTAGTTTTTTTATGGCTAAGCGAGTTCCAGTTTCCTCGCGATTTGATTACTTACTAATTTATAAAACAAGAAAACTGGTGGCGCTCAACTTATATTTATGGTTTTTTTTTATTATACATACATCATTCAAATTATACATTACGTTAATTTTATAACATTGTTTTTGTCTCTCGCTACTTATTAAGAACAAACGAATTCACGCCTAGCCTCCGAATTAAAACACCCGAGTTGCGGGCTACATGTGCAAGAAAAAAATGTCAATTGATTTTACAAGAAACATAAAAAATGATAATGAAATATAAATTACTAAATTAAAAAAAAACTTTTTGTAGAAACAGAATTACAGTACAAATCTTTGAAATAAAGTACTAATGACTGACAGAACTAATAAATTACAAAATGTACTTGATATTTATGGTAATAATAGACCTAAATGAACTCAAGTACATTTGTACTTAAGAAGTACTTAATCAAAAAAAATAAAATCGAGATGAATTTGAAAACATTAAATAACTTTGATATTTTAATACAAAATTGTGCTAAAATGCCAATAAGGAAATGAACTGAATGTCAATAAATATAACAAACTCAAACTGCGAAAAATACGAAAATCAAACGGCGGTTACATGTGTTGATTCGCAAAACAATTTGAACTGTACGAAGTAAATTTTAACCACTTAGTTATCGCGTTAGTGACCAGTATTTTTAAAAGAACTCCCATAAGTGTTTACAGTACCAAAGTTTAAAGAGTTTTGTCTTGTCGGTAAACCAACTAACACAAACTGCAATTGCAAAAGTGCTTTTTGACGTCGTTAGTAATATTCGGCTACTATTTGTAATTTTGTGTATTTGTCTTCATTCCAGTCTTACTCAAATATGCGACATTTAACAAATCAAGAATGTAGTTTTGGCTTGATGATAGAATAATTGCTTGTTACAAGCATATAGGTTTTACGAAACTTGCACGGCCAACTCACACAGTCGGAGATAAGGGAGGTTCAAGTAAGTAATATTTAAGGGCGCCAGATCTTTTATAAGCAAAACTTCTGTCTCGATCAGGACACACGGTCGAACTTTAGGTTCGTAATCCTTGTTACCCTGATGTTCGGTAACCACAATAAAAGAGAAAAGTATGTTACCAAACAGTAAAGATTAAATAGGTATAAAGAACTTTAATTTAATAACGTAGATTATTAAGAGTCTATCTAATTCTCAATCCATAAATGCCAGAAGTATCGGCAACACACAATACATAAGTTGAAACGAAGTGGATAGCAAAGAAAATTTCATAATAAATATCGTTTGTACACAGCATGCGATACACACAAAATAATTAGTGAAACTGCCTCAATGGTATTGAAACAATGATTGTTATTACAGAAATTAACATAAGCAAAAATTCCGTGAGTGACTTTTCTGACAGCGACAAAATAATTAAATAAACTTACCCACAATCCAGTACCTACTTGTTCGAAGAAAACGTTTTCCTCATTGAGTGAGGCTGGAATAAATTTAAATAGCAAATCGTATCAACATAATGACTCACAAAAGCATGATCTCAAAATTGTTAATTATTACTAAAAAAAAAGTACACATAACATAACCCGATTGTCGAATGCTGTTGTACACATTCAATGAAAGTTGGTTTCGCAGGTGTGTGCCGCATGAGTGGAATCTCGAAAAAAATTCTTGTTTTCGGTTTTTAGTTTTAAACGTAGGTCTTACAGGGTTATAGTCGTTCCATGAAGGTATTTATCGATATTAATCCCTGATCGATAATGCATCAAAACGTACAGCCAAAAACATGGCGGAACGGCTATCAAATTAAGAAAGAAATTACCAAAGAATCCTAATAAAACGGATATAAATAGCTGACCCTGTGACGAATAAACTACTTTAAATACGTAATGGAATTATAATTTCATTTTCATTACCCTTGATGTTATTAGAAACTTCCAGTTTTAAACGACACAGGCCATTTTAGGTAGTTGTCGGTTTACGTCTTGACAGCAAAGGACGTAAATGACAGTGAAAAAAAAATCGGCAGAAGGCGTTAAAAGCGAAATCTAACTTTAATTCAACCAATATACAGGGTATTATGTTATGAAATTTTTGCACATAACATGCTTAAGCTACACAGAGCAAGCAAGCTTTGCATGTGTTTATAAAGTTTTGACGTTACAAATAACAATGCAAGTTTAGATAAACCATGTTAGTGTGTGGCTACCCATTAATCATTCAAAAGTAGACTTTTGAGAAATCACTGTCGTTGCGAGTTTTGGCAGCAATTGTATTTGGTCTTACTAGAAATGTCTGCTTGTGTTTAAACAATAGCAATTTTGTTTGGTGTCGGTAACAAAAGTGGACTTAAGGCATAATGTTCTATCGCGACATTTTTGATGAAAGAACCTCAGGCGTCTGACGACATTAAACAACCAACCAGAGACGCGATTTGTGATCAGTCACTGTTAAAAAAATTATCCAAAAATAAAGTAATAAAATTTATAAATCATTAACGCTTTATGATCGATTTGAGCATAGTTCTATTTAACTGAAAACAGCAATCGACTAAAGTAAGCCATCGGCAGTTCACTTCTATTAGAGTTGACACTAACTCTAACTGGGGATGCATCTTAAATAAAGACAAAGGGTATCTTCTCCTTCTTCTACAGTCTAATCCATCCATCGTCGGATGTAAGCCTCCCTTAGGTTTTTCCACTCTTCTCGGTTATGTGTTTTCCTCATCCAATTGTGTCCTATCATCTTCTTGATATCATCTTTCTACTCTCTAGATCTCTTGTTTTCTCAAGTTCTCCATTTTATAATTTTACGCGTGCATCTATCCCTTTCTAATCTTTTTACGTGTCCTGCCTAGTTCCATCTTAGGAAACAGAATTGTTCAGCCACTATTGATCTTTTACGTATCTCATTGCTAGTTATATGGTCGCGTAATTTGATATTCAGCATTTTTCTTTCTATTGCTCTTTGCGTTACTTAGAATCTATGTATGATACCTTTGTTTAAATTTCACGTTTCAGTGCCATAAGTTAGAACTGGCAGCACGTATTGATCAAGGTCTTTGCTTTTAATGTAATTGGTATGTCTGCCATTAGTATGTTATTCAGTTTTCCGAACGCTGATCACGCCAATGAGACTCTTCTATCTAGGTCTGCTGTCCAGTTCGTTTTTGAGAGGTGGAATTTGTGCACTAGATGTATTCGCTTTTCCTTTTGCTTTGCTTTCTAGATCAATTTCTGGTTCTTCTGTATCATTTGTTAAGTATTTTGTTTTTAGAGAGTTTATTTTCATTGCTATCTGTTTTGATACCTCGTTCAGTTCTTCCAACATTTCTTGTAATTCTTCTTTGTTCCTTGCTATCAGTGTTATGTCATCGGCGAATCTCAGATGGTTTAATTTCTCTCCATCTATTGTTATTTCTCTTTCTTCTCAGTTCGTTCTCCTAAACATGTCTTCTAAAGCCATTGTGAATAATTTAGGAAAGGTAGAGTCGCCTTGTGACTCCACGATGTGTCTTTAATTTGCTGGTTTGTACTGCTGTCGTTATTTGTATTGTTGCATTTTTATATAGGTATTTAATAAAGCTTGTGTATTTTTTGTCTACTCTGCAGTTACTGAAAACGTTCAGGATTGCCCATATTTCTATAGAGTCAAATGCCATTTTATAGTTTATAATTGCTATCCATAGTTTTATATTACATTTATTAACTTTCTCTGTTAATATTCGCATTGTCTGTAAGTGGGCTATTGTGCTGTAGTTTGTATTTTATCATTATTATTCTATATTCCCCTGGGGCTTCATTGTTTGACATTTTTTATAAAGCATTGTTAATTTCACTCTCTGTAATTTTGGCTAATTTCTCTGATTTTATGTTTATGACTTTCTCTTTATCTTTTTCTTTTTTTCATGGTGGTGGTGCATTTTTATTTTCATAACGATAGAATGTTTCTATAACCACTTTTAATTCTTTGATGCTTGTGATTTCTTTATTTTTTTCATCTATTAGTTTTGCTATTTAGTGTTTTCCTTTGTTAATTTTTGATCGTAATTCTTTTAGGTTTTTCTTTTTTAAATTTTTTTACTTTTTGTATTTCTATACTTTCTCATGTCTTCTCTTATGCTTTTCCTGATTGTTTTATTTATTTCTGTTATTTCTATTTTGTTTGCATTTCTGTATTTTAATAGTTGTTTTTGTGTTTCAATTAGGTTTTTTGCTTCATCATTCAGTTTTTGGCGTGTTTCATTTTTTGTTGCTTCTTATTTGTTCAGCTACCAGCAATAGGTCGTTTGTTACTTCTGTATTTAGGGTTTCTAAGTCGGGTTCTAATAGCTCTTTGTTTTCTTATTACTTTTGTGCCTATACTTTTTCCCGTCTTTATTATTAGTTTTTGTGTTTCTTTTTGTTTGTTGATTTGCACTTTTGCCCTTAGCATCTTGTGATCGCTTCATACGTTTATTGTGTTTAGTACTGTTGTATCTACAATTATATGTTTATCATTGCATGTAACATAATCAATCTCATCTTTTACGTCTCCATTTGGACTTAGCCAGGTCCATCTTCCTTGTTTCAGTTTCTTTGAAGTAAGTGTTCATCAAGTGAAGGTTGTTTTCCAGGACGTAATTGACCAGTGTTTCTCCCCAGGAATTTCTCTTTCTTAATCCAAATGGACATATTCCGTTCGTTTTGTTCTTTTTGTACTCCAACTTTTGCGTTGAAATCGTCCATTATTATTGTATATCTTGTTTTGTCTGTTCTTAGCGCTTTATTAATTTCTGCATAGAATGTTTCTATTTCTTCAATTTCGTGTGTCAATGTTAAGGCGTATACTTAAATGACTTTACAGTTATATCTTTTGTTTATATCAATTACCATTGAGATAACCCTTTCTGATATAGCTTTGTACTGACTGACTTTGTCTACTCTTGTATTATTAATTAGAAGACCTACTCCAGCTTCCTTCTTGTCTTCACGTCCCTTCGAAAACAATAAGTGTCCACTTTTAAGCTTTATGCATTGTTCACCTGCTTTTCGTACTTCAGCTGAACCTTATTATTATTTATTATTATTATTTATTGTCCATTTTATTTTCATTGTTTCTGCTTCTAGTTCAATTAATTTTTCTTCGTCTCCTTATGTTCTTATGTTGAATGTGGCTATATTCCATTCTATTCGTTTTATTCTCTTTATTCTCTGTTGTCTTGGTTTTTTAAGATTGGAGGGTTGTATCAAATTTATGCCCCCCCCCCCTCTAGAATCCATAGAGCTGACTGAGATTTCAGTGCGAGATTCTGACTTTAGTCTATTCGCCTGGGGTATTATATTTTGTAAACTTAACATATCATTTACGGGTTTTTTAGCCTAAATTGCCAAGTTGGTCAAACGGGTTGGCAAGTGGGTAGAGATATAGTTGAAGTTTGGAGTTGGATGGGTTAGGATTTGGAGGTTAGGACACGACTTCCTTTGTTTTTGGGGGTGAGAGAAGGTCATGGTTTGCGTGGATAGGGTTCCCTGAAATAGACCTATTCCTGTCGGGATCCGTTACCGCAACAATTGGCATATTTAAATTAAAATGTGCACATAATTCTTTAAAACCATTTAATAAACACTACAGCTTTTATTTGGCGAAAAACGTAGATCTACTGTGTTACCATGTTTTTTTTAGCGAATTTTGATGGTAACAATCACGTCACCACGGTAACCTCAGTCAGCGTGGTTACACAAGCAGAATTCTTAGCTCGGAAACGCCAAGGGTACATACAAACCTGCTGTTCAGAAGATTTTTAAAAAACTAACAACTCCCAACGAAAACGTAACAAATTGGTTATATATTTTTCAATTGATAACAAATTACCATTCTTTGTGTATTAATAGATATACTCGTAATAATAAAAAAATATTGCATTAGGAAACACTTGATCAAACATTAACACTTAGATGCAGCAACGTTGTCGACTAGCGAACGTGTCTATTAACTTATTAAGAAAACAAAAGATTTACTTATCACAGTAGCTAGTCAAAGTTACTACAATAATATTACTTTAGGTTTTTTTGAGGAGTGCAAACTTACATTCGACGGGCCTTGAATACAAACCAATAACTAAGGTACAACGGTACAAGTCAACCTAACATTACACAAATGTAGAATAAACTAAATGTTAAACTGTATACTGGACTGAAACTAATATATGTATTAATAAATATCTTAAAACATACAAGTTGCTGAAGGCTTAGACCGCGTCGTAGTTAAACACCCAGACTTAGGCTTGGTCCTAATTTCTCCTTGAGAGCCAAAACAAGAAGTAGAACTTGGCCTTCCGCAAGACATTGCAGCTTGCATCTTCAGAGTGGTAAATGTTACCGAAGGAAAAAGTGTAAGTGAGGATATATCTATCAATTGCAATTAGCGTAATTATCGGACCTTATCCTTTTGTTACCGCTTGACTGACTTCGTTATAACTTGGAGTAAGTGTTTGTGTCTTTTCCAAAAAGGTTGATCTTTGTCTTAGAAAATGTAAAACTGGTAGCCAAGACTTAAACCGAATTTTCGGTTCATATTGCATAGATGTTTTTCTATTTCCACAGCTTCGCGGATTAGTCTGGGAAAGTAGAACGAAGTTTTAGCCAACATTTTAGTTTGATCGAAGTTTAGCGTGTGTCCTTGGTTCTACACGTGTTCTGCCACTGCTGATTTTGTAACTATGCGGTGATTACAGTCAGCCATATGTTTTTACTCTAACTTCAATAAAGCTGTCTGTCCTATATAACTTGATCTGCAGGAACTAGGAATTTTGTAAACTCCGGCATGTTTTAGAACCCTTTGTTTGAATTTAGCAGATGAAAACCCAAGTGTTTAGGGTATTCCTAGTCGTAAAGACAGTTTTGATATTATGTTTCTTTAGCACTTTGCTTATTTTGTTTGTCGAACGCATACAGTATGATAAATAAGCGATGTTAGTAGGAGGTGATAAGTCCTTTTTGACTTTTGGATTTATTGCTCTTTCCCATGCGTTTTGGATCTCTTTGAACCCGTATCCATTTTCTTGTAGCGACTACAACAAGGTTTTCTATTCCTTTTGCAGATTTTCATCATCTGACACATGTATAGCTCTTTTAGCTAAAGTATGCAAAAGAGTATTCTTGTGTATGGATGGTGGTGAGATTTGGCGTTTAAGTGTCTATTGTTTATAGAAAGTAAACGCACACTATTGGAATTAGATGTGGGTGCGGCGTTAACGCTTTGTTGTTTGTAAACCTCAGACCTGGTTCAATAACTGCCGCATGTCTAATAATTATAGTTTATATTTAATTTAAGCAGTTGATTTGGAAAATGCCTCCAACAAAGAATCAAAAACAGTAAAATCATCTAGCAAGTGTGGAGATTTGTTGTAATAGCGGTAGTTCTGTATTGATCTATTAGTATTTGACGTTTACATCAACGCAACCAAGCACATAATTTGTGTTGCCACTGACCTCGCAAAAGATGATGATGAATAAATATTTCTATTGGTGTCGATTACGCTCGATTGATCATGCAATAGGTTGATATTGACACGATTGAAACGGCAGCGCGCTGTCGATTTCCATGGGCAGCGAATAAGCATTAGTACGAACGGTTACCACCGATGGCGGATTGTGCTGTGCACAAACAGATGCTACTAACATATTGTCAAATCGTTGTAATCAAGTGTTGTTAGTACGCACGTTGTACGGGTAACACTTTTTAACGATCGGGATCGGTAAGGAGTTGATATGTGACGTGTCTTGTTGGCTTTAAGAACAGGCACAACTTGCAAGAATTAAAGTTTAAAGAACCGATCTACTTTTGCCTTTGACACGGGGATTGTAAACGTGAGCTTAGTTGTGTATTTCAAATTTGTCACCGATTTTGAGAAACAGATTGACGGCGATTAAATAGTCTTGCGGTAGGCTTGATATTGAGGTGCAAGATCAACTGCGTTGTTGACGACTTAACTTTGTCAACGATCCTAGAGCTTGTTATATAAATGATAGTGTGACATTCTATAAATATTAAGAAATGGTTAATAAAGTAGAGTTCATAGGTAATTTCAAATATGCTAGATTTGTAACATCGACAATAGCGTGTCAACATAGTAAATAAAAAAATACTTAAATAACTTTTATTGATATGTAACAAATTGTGTTAGCGACGTATGTAATGACTACCATCTTTTGGATATCGCAATAACTACTATTAAACAAAATATTAACTACCTATATGTAGTTTCCTTTTATAGTAGTTTGTAAAACACTTTCAAGATGGTAACCATTACCAAATGTCGTTAACCAACCACAAAATTAGTATTTTGCGTACCTAGCAAATGGCGGATTTTGGCTTCATTTTTAATTTTTCATTCTTTCTTGGTTTTTATATTTTGATTTGTAATGTAAGTTAGTATTTTACAAAAAAATCTTAAAATTAAAACGCAAATATAAATAAAGACTATTACAACTGATAACATAACAGCGTATACGTCTAGTAGATAATACTGATACCAAGGAATGTCGAAAATGGGATTTTTTAAGTGTCGCGTCCCATTATGCCGCAAAACGTATTCAGTCCACCAAACGGCACGTTCTAATCCTGTCATTGGTTGATCTTCAGCCAAGTCTGCTAATTCTTCAATTTTCTTGCGGTATCTAAATTAAATGTTAGTTCTATAAAATTCGATCGACGTAATTGTACTTACATTGGATTATTAATCATTTCTAAAATAATACTTTTGAAATTTTCTTTTTCTAAGCTTTTATAATCGACTGACAAAGCATAACCACGAATTGTCATTCTATAGACGTTAAAAGGTTGATCTACAAAAAATGGCATACCTAACATTGGTACTCTAGCAGACACACTTTCTTCAATCGATTGAGCTCCACCATGTGTTATAAACAACTTTAAGTTTTTATGTTCTAAAAATAAAGATTAGAAACTCCACTAAAAGCTAACGGCAAATTTTACTTAAGACTTCTGTTTGCGATACCCATTTTGAAATTATAACATTATTCGGTTTGTTCGGCAAATCATCTAATTCGTATTTCCACAAGATGGTATAAGGAAGCTCTTTAAAAGTGTTCAGAATCACATTTATCGTTTTTTGCGGTATATCTTTACTATTAACGTTTGATCCTAAACTAAAATAGATAAATCCTTCTTGGGCGTTATCCAAAATTGTTTGAATATCCTAATAAAAAAAAACTTATCTTTAACGATATTAAGTAAACGTTCATTTACACTTTTTGTAAAGGTTTTGATGGCAATCGCAAAGGTCTTCCTCCAATTGGTACGATGATTGGAGTTGTAGGTCTAACCACGTGGAGAATCGGATCAGAATTTACAAACACCAAACTAACGTTTTTAAACATTTCTATTACGTTGTAGTTTTGACCAAAATGCTTATTAACCAAAGACTGTTGAAATGGCATAAAACACCATTCGACAAACAATTCAAGCATGAATTGAGATACTACAGCTATTATGCGTTTTGTCAACGTTAAGTCACCCGTTTGGTTCATCAAAAAATCCGGATATAAGACTGAATGTGCCGGTTGACCTAATTTTTTATAAAATATATTAGGTCCATCTATTGATAGAACTCCTATAAACGGACAGTTAAATTTCATTGAAAACGCTATTGGAATAATCGTCGTGAATTCAAAAATTACTAAATCGAACTGTACGTTTGGATCGTTTATAAGCTCCTTTACTTGCGGATGTTCTAATTGCTTATCAAATATATTATCAAACAGTTTTACAGTCAGTTCGATAGTTTTAAGAATGTTTTCACTGTTATTTATAATTTCCAATAAGTTATCCTGTAGAATTTTGTAAGAAAAACTGGTATCAATTTCTGTTAAATTTGTTAGCGTTGCATCTTTGATCGGATTTGTGGTTAACACAGTCACTTGATGTCCTCTCAAAGATAGCTCCTTCCATAGCGGTTGGAATATTACTTGATGACTATAGGACGGAGTCGGAATTATACCAAGTATACGAGCACTGTCACACGAATTTATTATTATTGGAATTAGAACAAAAACCGCATACATGATTTTTTTCATGATTATTTCAATATAGCTTCGTTACATAAAAAATATTTTTTTGATAGAATACTATAGTTTATCTGTCGTATCAAAATGTTATCAGTTCAATTGTTTGTTACGCAACGATTAATAAAATTTAAAGATAAGTTATTTTTTTAGTTCAATTTTTACTAAAAAAATATGTAACGTTTTTGTTGTACGGACAGACATGTGGAGAAATGAACCCTACAGCATAAAAGCACAAGAAAAAAAATTATTGATGCCACATGTAAAAAAAGCAAAGTAAAAAGTACAAAGACTACAAACTACGTTAGACAAAAGAAAGTACCTGACTAGAAAAAGAGCAGCAATAACGGATCACAAGAAAGAACAGCAACGAAAGGTTTTTTCAAAAAAAAAGGTTTGATGACCAAATGATGAAAACAAAACAAATTACTCAAAAAAGTAGTAAGATATGTGGCAAGACTGAAAAAAGAAAAAATAAATGGATGATAAGATAGAATGCAAGAACCCTAAGAGGCAAATCAATTTAAATAGGTTGGATTAGATTGCTACCGTATGCTAGAAGAAAAGGGCAAAGAAAAATATTTTTCTAAAACGAAACTATTGTATTATATGGCGGCGTCACGGAAAATGAATGGACAGCGGTCAGAATAGAATATATGTTCAAGAAAGTACACAAAGCTGTTGATTCAAAATTTGTTCAAAAAATTAAAACAATAAATACAATGATGGATAAGAAAGTCCATATAACGATGATTGGAGTATATGGTCCAAATAAAGATGACACTAAAGCAACAAAACATAAGTTTTTGAAAGATTTAGGAACAGTTACAAAAAGTAACAAAAACTAAACATTTAAAACAAGTGATGTTAATGAAATAGTAAAAAATAAAAAGATCAAAAGAAATAATAATGGAGACAGGTCAATAGACTTTTGCGCAATATACAATAGTAACCATTTTACAAACCTAAATATATTGAAATATAACAGACAAGCACCAGCGACAGGAGAAATAATGTTCTAGTAGAAAACTTGATAAAAAAGTATATTAGAGATGTAAAAGATGAAAGAAAGGCAAAATATATAAGAACCACATCTTTGTCAAAGCATAGAGAAAATTTTAAAAAAGAAAAACTACAACAGATTAGAAACAACAAAATGGAAACCAAAAAAAATTACAAACAAATAATTGATAAATTATTACTAGAAGAAGCAGTAAATTTAAAAGAATTAACAGTGGAACAAATATGGCAAATAGAAAGAATCACTTAAGCAGCCAAAAAATTATACAGAATTAGAAACAAAGGCAAGTGAAGAACTTGGTAAAAGAGAAAAGACAAAGCATGGCAAGAGTTCGGAAGGAAGATGGAAGAAGATAGCAGCCAGAGTCAAAATTTTTTCTACAAAGTACTTAAAACTATAAAGAAAAAAAAACAGCAAGAGTTATAGAAGCGAGAAACAACCAAAAGAACTTAATAAAAAGTATTACCAAAACAATGGACAGATGGAAAAAGGATGTTAAAAAATTGCTAGAAGTTAAACCAGCACAAGACTAACAAATAGATCAAAAACAACCAAATAAAAATAAAAAGCAGCAACAAAGCAAAGATAAAATCACTGGAGAAAAAAGTTATAAATAAGATTAAAAATAGGAAAGTAGTGATAAAATCACACCAGAAATTAATTTTGTACATAATTAAATTGACCGATTTAAATCTACTGCATTTTTTATATTAATTTGCAATGTGGAGCCGTCACATTAGATTTGTTAATATATTTTCAAACCCAATTGATTGAATTAATTAATTCTGGTTGTTTAGAGTTACGCAAATAGTTCGCTAATGACCTACCGGCCAAAATAGCCTCTTCTTCTGGTTTGACACAGAAACTGATGTTGTTTCAAAGATTTTAGGTATAGATTGGACACGCTTCTATATTTTTTTTTAAATTCAGAATTAAACCAACAGGTTCGATCTGCACTAAGAGAACCATTTTGTCTAAAGTCGCAAAAAGTTATGACTTTTTAGGGTTTTTTAGTCCACTTACATTCTAAAAAATACAGCATCTGTGGCTTATATGTTTAGATTGGGACACAGAGCTTTTTGACGATGTCAGCCAGTGAAAAAAGTATAAATTATCACTGGTCGCTTTGTCGAATCTTGAAATTTCTTGTTGCATACGTTTTGCGATGCGTCGGAGTTAAGCTACGTTTGTGTAATTTATCTTTGGTTTGTGAATCAAGATAATCAGATTTTCGTTTTGTTTGTAATGGCTAAATCAAAAGTCGCGCCATTTAGAAGGTTATCCATCCCTCACTTAGAACTGTTGTCAGTAATGTTATTGTCTAACTACTAAGAAGCTATAAACAGATGGTAAGAATTAAAAAAAAATTATTGCTTGGAGTGATTTGCAGGTATGATTAGAGTGGATACGCTCTTCGCCGCATTGTTGGAAGACCCCCATAACTAACCGCGCCTCACACATTCAAGAAATCGTTCTTCCTAGTTGTTGGCGTTACATTTATTCTTGTGAGAATCTTGCAGATCCGGCTTTGGGTGGTCTTCTGCCAGAAGAGCTAGTCGCATGCTCTTAGCAACCACTGATAAACCAATATTGCGCGACTACTAGATATACCAATAGGTTAGTTCGCATACTTTAATTTAGTTATAACTTTATCCGTTTTACTAATATACAAACAACGAAAAAAGTTTAAAACTAAATCGTTTGTTAATCGACGATAAATAATCTTGTCTTATAATGTCTTGATTATTATTCGCTATTATTAACAACTTCGTTAAATAACTGTTTCTAACGTGTAGATTATGTTGTTTTGTTTGTGTACTTGACGAAAATGGGGCACATATTTGCTCAACCGTCTGGTATTGTTAGATTAATTTGTTAGATTTACTACTAATTTGTTAAGATAGGCATTAGATTGAGCACTGTATTGTGAACTAAATCGGCGAATTTCTTCTATGACGGTTGGCGTTTGAAGATCTTGTCTGATGACAGTGTTAGGTATAAACTGAGGCGCTTTGTTTATCATTCGTAGCACCTTTGATTAAAACCGCTTTGGTATTTTAATGTTTGATTAATAAACGGTGCCCCATAGCTGGATCTCATATCTTGAGATCGGTTTTATAATTGATTTATACAAGAGCTTGTTATCCTGATTAAGTTTGGATTTTTTTTATCTATATACATCTCAAAGTATTTTACTCCCTCTTGCTGTGGTATAGAACGAATGCATATAAGGAGCTAAGTTTTTCTACGAATTGTAAAAGTTAGATGCACAGACTTGGTTTTGTTTCCTTTTGATCTTTATTTTTTAACCAACTTTTAATAGTGATTGGGTTGGTTTGCAGTTTCCGTTACGCAATGACGGCATCTTTATCCAAAGCCAAAATTGCAATGTTGTCCGCAAAGGTAGCTGTTAGTATTTCAATCAAAGTTTGAAAGTTGGTAGTGTATGTTAAATCCAGTTGGAGGCCAAGCTCACTGCCTTGAGGTACCCATGCTGTTATCGAAAGAAGTTCAGATAATTCAAATTCAATTTTAACCAGAAATTGGTTTTTGTGAAGATAGGATTTTAGAATTATGAAGCAGTTTAGTAGAAGGAAATTGCGTATAATTGTATAATAAACTTTTAAACCATATCTTATTGAAAGTTTAAGTAATGTCAAAAAAATGCTGCTGAAAAATATTGTTCAAATTCATATTTTACGTTGAGTTTTTCTACTATTGGTAAATTTGCTGTACTGTGGAATGCACTTGACGGAATCTGAACTGATGATTGGGTATTGTCTCATTTTTTAAAGAATTATAAGCATTCCCTTAAGAATAATAAGTTTTTCAAACATCTTAGATAAGGTAGGTAAGAAGTTTATAGATTTATAAAATTTTAATTCTGCAGAGGGGTTTTCTGGTTTTAAGATTAGAATGATTTATGCCATTTTCCATTGCACCGGGAAATATCCTGTACGTGATACTGGGTTAAACAGTTGTGTAATGTACCTTATTCCAGCATTAGGCAGCTCTTTTAGGATTTTGGCAGTGATCAAGTCGTAATCTGGCGCTTTCTTGGTATTCAGTGAGTTATGACTTCTGGGATTTCCTTAAGCTTAAAAGGTTTGATTGGTGATTTAAGTTGATAAGCCTCTTACGTTAAAAAGAGCTTGTTTTTGTCTTCTGGTAGGAAAGTTTTTTTACCTTTGTAACCACTATTTTCTTACTTCGGTAATAATTTCACCTGGTGGTTAGGCAACTTACTATTCTTATGCGTATTGTATCTGACCTCAAATGATATTTGTAGCTTTATGTGGGTAGAAGGCGCAATTGCTCGGCCTTCTAGGAAATGATTTCCGGTACATTTCTTAGTTAACATGTGTCAAAGTATGTACGGGAACAATCAGAAATGTTTAACAAATCCTGTTGGATATTTTACGTATAAACGAAGTGATGGAATATTTTCTCAAATGGCGGAAAACGAAAATTTTTGCTACCATTTATAATTTTGACGGTGGCGTACGTTATTTTAATTCTGCTTCCAGAGTCTATTTTAGACCTGCTACCGCTTGTAATTTACTTTGTTAATAATTTTTGTATTTATGTGTAACCAGTGGCGTACCAGTCGATATTTATAATCTACTTTTAAGAGGATTTTTCGTAATAATTAGTTATTATTAGACTTTGGGTATTTTTGAGTTGGGAAATGTGCCTTGGGGGTTTACAGGTCTATGAATTTTCCTTTTCTTCTGACTAGGCATCCTACATTGGTTTATTATTAGAAAAAAAGGTGGCGCATCGGGCTTTTGCTTACTCAGGAAGATTGCTATATGTACTGGGATCTTGACCTATGACCATCTGCGGTGAGGCTAGCCAAAGAGTAAGCACAATATCTGGGTGTAATATTTTTTTCTCCACTTTCCCCTTTGTTACGTGGCAAACGAATGGCGCCCAACGTGGGATCTGTGAAGATTTTTCTCGACGGTTCCGTATAACTGTAGACAATTACTGGTTCTTGTTCTTTCTTCTCTTTTTCTTCTTATTTCTAGTGATGCTGTACTTTTGGGAAATTTTACTCATTAGTTGCTTTTATATTTTCTACCTAGGGGGTGAAATCTTTTTTTCTTTTACGGGAGTTTTGGATATTACTACGTGGGTTCGCGTTTTCTTGTGGATTACGTTATTAGATTAGTTTTTTTAGGTTGGTGATTTTATGTTTGGTGTTACGTGTTAGCATAAGTTTCCGCAATGCCCATTCAGTGGAAATTGGTTGTGAATACTCTAAATAAAAGAGAGCTATTTTATGAATTAGAGTCACGAGGGTTAGATTCGGACATTCCTGGATGCTTTACATTTGGAAGCAAATAAAACGTTTTCTCCAATTAAATATACGTTTTCTTTTGAAGAAGATAAGACTACTGTAGAAGATGCTCTTACTAAATTATTTGAACTTTATGAAAGTTTCCAAGGCAATGTTACTTCTTCTAATTATCTAAGACTTACTTCGTTATGGGTTCATGCTCAACGACGATGTGCTTTACTTACTGTGAGTACGGATGAAGAACGTGTTCTTCGTAATAAACTATTACTTCGTTTTCAAGACGTTTTTAACAAAGTCAACGCAAGGTGTAAAAAGTTTCGAGGTACAATTTTTGCCGATTTTTTCTTCCGTTCTTGCCTCTAGTCCTAAACCAAAGTATACTCATGCTGATGATGGTTTGATTTACTTTCTTCTGAGTCGGATTCAGAATCTGTTCCGATGGGTGTGGTAATAACTGCTTCGTCTTATTCACTGAAGTCTGGGTCTGTTGGTAAGATGAATATGGTGTTTAGAGGGGATGTCTCGATTTCACTATTGGAATTTTTAACTAGGGTGGAGGAGTTATGTATTGCTCGGGGTATTTCTGCTAATCAACTTTTTGCGTCTGCTTCTGAACTACTTGCGGGAAAAACGTTGTTACTTTATAGAACGCGCAAACATTCGTTCACATTGTGGAAGGATGTAGTCACGCTTCTGAAATCAGAATTTCTGCCTACTGATTATAGTGAACGACTACTGGAGGAAACAATAGCTCAAACTATGGGACCTGCGGAATCTATTGTTCTGTACATTGCAACTATGCACAGTCTGTTTCAACGTTTGAGTAATCCTTTAACTGAGGCCCAACAACATCACATTATTCGACGTAATCTTACTCCGTATTTTCAGACAGCATTGGCTCTTCAGGATGTTAGTTCGATCCATGAATTCCTTTAGTTAGAGAAAAGGTTAGAGTATAACCAGTATTTGACTCAATATTTTAAGCCACTATCTTCTAGACGGTCATCTCATCTGCTCGAACCAAATTTAGCTTATGTAGAGTATATTACTTCTTCTTCTGCTTCTTCTGAGAATAAATTGGTTGCGGAAAGGAAAATTGACTTGTTGGAATTGTGGTACTAAAGGACACCTTTCTTCTCACTGTCGTAAATTTCAAATTCTACATTGTTACGGTTGCGGAATGCATGGCGTAATAAAACCTAATTGCCAGCGATGTAAGACAAAAACTTTAAACCGACAATCGGGGTCTCGAATCGAGCTATGAACTCTGATCATTCTTTAATCTCGACAAATACTTTTGATGGTCTAGACAAGAAACGTCGTGTGTTGTAAGATTTTATGTTTGCTAACGCACGGGGTGATGAATACGGACGTATTTAAATGTATCTATTTTTGGTATTTCTTTTTGTGCTTTGCTCGATTCAAGCGCGTACTATTCTGGGGGCACCTGGGTGGAAAATTCTGCAATTGCTTAACCTTTCTATTACTCTGGAAATGATTTCTTCATGTTTTGTGGCTACTGGAGCAAGGTGCTCGGTGATTGGATCTTTGTTGTTACCGATTACTTTAGAGGGTAAAATAAAGGCACTGAAGGTATTGGTAGTTCCAGAGATTTCACAATTGTTGATTTTGGGTATTGACTTTTGGAAGATGATGAGTTTTGTTCCAGATTTTCGTTTGAGACAATGGTTCTTTTGTTTTCCTATTTCTTTTATAGGTATCGATGAACTTGTTTTTAGGTTTCATCTGACATCGGCTGAACAAACGCTACTAACTTCAGTGATTGACAAATACTTCTCTTTTCAAGTTACGGGTCTAGGGCGTACTAACTTAGTTCAACATATTATTCGAACTACGGCTTAATCAATTAAGCAACGGTACTTTCCACTGTCTCCTACCATGCTACAAGTAGTTAATTAAGAACTGGACAAAATGTTGGAATTAGGCGTAGTAGAACCATCAAACAGTCCTTGAGCTAGTCCTATTGTGCTTTTAAAGAAGAAGGATGATACTTATCGGTTTTGCGTAGATTTTCGGAAAGTCAACGCGGTCACTCAGAAAGATTCTTATCCGATTCCTTATGTGTCTGCTATTTTAGATCGTGTTAAGAGTGCTAAATTCCTATCGAGGCTGGCAAATTCTTCTTTCGACTGATTCGAAACCGATTACTGCTTTTACTGTTCCAAATCGCGGACTTTTCCAGTTTACTAGGATGCCGTTCGGATTGCATAATCCTCCTGCAATCTTTCAACGATTGAATCTTGGGTCCGGAATTAGAACCGTTCTGCTTTGTTTATCTCGACATTATAATTGCTACCCCTTCTTTTGAAGAACATCTACAAATTTTTTCACTAGTGTTACAACGTCTAGGGACGGCTGGTCTTACTCTGCGTAGAGACCAGTGCTATTTCTGCTGATTAGAATTAAAGTATCTAGGTTATGTGGTCAACCAACATGGCCTATTGATGGATCCGGATAAAATTTAGCTATTTTAGGGATACCTACACCTACTCCAGTAACCGAGGTACGACGTCTTTTGGGAATGGCTAGTTGGTATCGGAGATTTATACCAAACTTCTTTTTTGTCGTTTCTCCACTATCGTTTCTTACTCGAAAAAATGTTAGGTTCCAATGGAATGATTTTTGTGACGTAGCATTTACGACTTTAAAAGAGTTATTAGTGTCGACACCAATCATGTCTTGTCCTGATTTCTCACTTCCGTTTGTTATTCAAACCGACGCTTCAGATTTCGTTTTAGGCGCTGTTATCTCGCAATTATCTCACGAGGGAGAAAGAGTTATAAGTTACATTAGCTGCTTGCTGAAAAAGAACAAAAGGAACTAGAGTGCTAGAGTCTGTTATACCGGAAACACCTTTTTCTCCTGCTGGTCTTTCTCTTCCTATTACAGACATCTGGTACCAGAATTTATCTCGTCGTATTACTTCTTCTTCTCGCAAATTTAGGAAATGGTGTATTGTCGATGGTCTCATCTATAAGCGCAGTCGTCCTATTTCTCCGTCTGAATTTCTAAATTAATGGTCGTACCAAAAGATCAACAATCAAAAGTGATTGGCGATCATCATGATCCTCCTACGTTTGGTCACGGTGGAGTTAAGAAAGCTCTGGGGCACCTGCGTCAATACTATTACTGGCCTCAGATGCCAGATGAAGGTGGAGTTTTTAAGAAATGTTTTGTTGCATGCATTTTTATTCCTATTAAGCAGTTCTGTTAGCTCTCGTGCACCCGTGTTGACTAAGCGTTTGTTTTTTGGCGTTTTATATCTTTGCTTTCTGTTCCTTTAGTTTTTCTTGATTCATTTTTTGCGGCGTTATTTTTGAGTTTATGACTTTCTTTGTATTTAGGTTTTTTGTTTTCTACCTATTTATGACAAGTTTGTTTTTTGAATTTTGATTTTGTGCTTTTTTTCTGTCTTTACATCACTGCATCGCTACTTCTTAATTTAGAATTAAACTTATTGCAACTTCTAATCTTAATCGTTTAAAGAAAAGACGTTTTTGTAACTTATATTTATAATCATAGATAATTAAGTAAAAATAATTACGTTTTAAAATAATATATTATCTGCATAAACGTGTAAATCATACTTAATTCTATTTCAGACTTAGGTAACGACACAACTGAATTAAACAGATATTTAATCTACAACTTTGTAATTGCATTTGCTTATATCTATAGTTAAGAGCAACACAATTCTAACTTAGATAAAGGTAATTCAGTATTTATTGGTCAAGTTTTCATTGCGCTCATTACCTTCCATACGTTTCCGCAGTTTACGATTACAAAACTTAAGAAGTTGAGCATAATCTCTTCTATTTTATGTTGTAATAAAGATGGAAATAAAAGTATTGCATAATTTTACTGAAAACTTTGTTTGTAGTTTGCGGTTTTAAAAATTTATTGTTTGATGTTTTTAAGACTAAGAAAGAAATATTGTACGTTAACTGTTTGTGTTATTGGTTTGTTAAGTTTTTTTATTATTTTCGTTGCTAAATTCTGTATATTACTAAGTAATAATTAGACAAAATAAAAATATTTTACAAAGACAAATAAATACACTTGTCCACTTAACTGCATAAATTACTAACAGTGAACAGTTGTTGTAGTAAGAACTCGTCAGCTCTGGAAATATATTGACGCGTTTTTTTTTACAATGGTACTGAACAAACTACTGTAGTAAAATACTAAAACAAAAAAAAATTATTTAAAATTTTTATTTATTATTTAACCATAATTACTTTCTTGTAAACATTACAACAATGGATGAGTTTGTTCACAAACTAAAATCATATCTCCAACGCGACACCCGTAACTACAATAATCGTCGTCTTCAGATAGATGTTCCTCACCTTTTCCTTCACAGTCAAAAACAGAAGTTCTACATCGAGAACGAATATAACGCTCTATAAGTTTGATTGGATGCGCTTGTTGACAGGATTTGTGACTACCATTTACAAGACAGGTATAAGCACATTCGCCTTTTTCATTTTGAAAAAAGTGTGATTCGCCGAGTTTTCCACAGTCGTATGGCACGTTAACGGATGTATCGGAGTTGCATTCTGCTTGGACGTAGTAGCAAAATCCAGCAAAACAAAATAGCACAGCAATGGCAAATTTCATTATGAATTTATTTAACCGTAAAATAGACTTATTCGAACTGTAAACAAAGTTAAATATACATCGCTTATATAACATCCGTTTGATACACTGTAATAAAATTATACAAAAGGTTAACCAAAGATTATACAAATAACTATCAATTATATAACATTTAATGGAACATATTTTTGACGGATAAACGTTTATATATTTAGTTTTAAACGAGAAATACAATTTTGTGAGTTGTTGTTATAACACTTAAATTTGATCAGTTTTTTTTTCAAATACTTTCCCAAATTGTTTTATTTCATTATTTTAACTAAAAATGGTAATTTTTTGGAGTTTTAGATAAGATCTTACAGAAACGTTTTGAGATTCCAAAAAATTATGCTACTGACTAAAACGTTTTGAATTGTAAAACAACTTACGTGAACTACAAACAAAGAGCTTGCGAAGCAAAAAAGAACATTTTAGTTCCAACCTTGAAAGAAGGTACTTAATGATTAAACTAGTGAAGCAATTGAACAAACAAAACATGTAATAATTAAGTCTAAACTAAGACAAGAACGTCTTGTTACGAAAACATCAGGTTCCTTAAGTTGGGCAGCCAAACCTGCTACGTGGTTTCCTCGCAACAAAAAAAAACAACGGTTAGCACAGTTTTCCCAGAGAGGGAGTCGCAGGCTTTGTGATGCTAAATTATAACTTAAATCTAAAAAAAGGCGCAAAGACTATGAAAGATTAAATTAGGGAGATATCGTCTAAATCTACTCGTAGCTGTAAAAGAACGAATAACACGACAATAGTAATTATTACCGGACCCCTACCACTCTGCGCCGTCCACCTCTGATGTTGTGACCTCCGGCAGTAACTGAGGCTTTATAAACAAACCACGGAGCTGCAAGAGGCAATAGTCGTTTGGCTCGCAAGACTCCTTCGATTAATGGGACCTGAATCTGGGTGCCCACCAAACGATAAAACCTAAATGGCGTTGTATACGTTATATGTATTCTATTCATTGTATATATGTGTTTCTTTAAACATATTATTTAAACCACGCCGATCTATTACTTATTTTCGTATCGCGTTCACCGGTCACCACCTCCGCCATTACCAACGCCGCCACCAACGTCGCTACTTCAAACATCGCCACCTCGCTCGTTACGTTCCTTACCTAGGCAACGGTAACAATTGGCGCCCAGCACGTGGAACTCACTAGAAAGCAACGCGCTTCTAACTCACGACGACCTACCGACGAGCAACCGCAGCACAAAATGCCTTAAACGCGCACTCGCCTTTATCACGGCTAAGCTAGCTAATAACCAAAAACCAGCACAATTCAAAGGCGAATCGTTTGCAAACCCGGAAGTACTTATCGATGTTCTACAAAAGCACTTCGAAAACAACAAAATCGCTAATCCAACGGCACAAGTAGAAACCACGGCCAAGTGTTTAGAAGACAACGCCGCCAAGTGGTGGAAAACGTACGAAGCTTTTGTAAAAACGTTTGAAGAATTTGCGGATCTGCTACGAGAAGAATACAACAACATACCATTACCATAAGAAGTCAACAACCGCACAATTCTACGGCAGAAAACAAACGACCTTAGAAGGCGCAGCTAAATTTTTAAAAAGAAAAAGAAACTGGCCGGCCGATTAAACATCGAGATAAGCAAACATATCCCACTTCTTATCACGCAACTTCTACCGACGTTACAAATACATTTTATTGATACGACACCCACTTCCGTGCTGGCACTCCTTAAGAAAGCAAAGTTACTGGAAGCCGCCCTGAAACCCATTACAACCGCAGAACCCAAACCTACTACTGTCAAGGTATCAACACCGAAATACATGCCTCCGTTGCCACTTTGTCTATTTTGCCCAGGAAGTCATTTCAATCGAAATTGTCCCACTCAGCAACAACTAGAACCAAGTTCTGGAAACGGAAGACGGGCCGGCAACAACTCAGACCAACTAAACGTCAAAGGACAACGACCCATCGCGCGCATCAGAATAAACGAGCGCGACTTACAAGTCCTATTCGATAAGGGAGCGACGCACAACTTCATAAAAAGATGCGACGCCCTTACCGCCGTGCAACCCCCATCGAATGACTACGCCATAGCCGCTCAAGAGTCTCGGCTAAACATACCTGAGGAAACCGCCAAAAAATTCGTATTGTTATCGGAAGAGGTAGACGTTAAATTTCTCGTCGTCGAAGACCTTATGGTGCCTGTGATACTAGGACAAGAATGGTTACTGACTAAGAAGCAGTTACCGACTTTAACCGGCACTGCATCCACTTTGGAAAAAACCAGAGACAAACGCTATTCTGGCACCGGGACACGACCGTCAGACGCGTCCGACTGATCGATCCTCTCGAAATAGACCAAGGATTCTCCGACGAGCATCAACCTAGTAACTTACTGAAAGACTTCCAACTCGTGTTCTCGACTGGTGGTCCGCAAACGACTACGAGAACCACCAACCACAAGATTCGCTTGAAGAAAGACATACCGTTCCGATTACCGACATACCGGTACTCACCCGACAAAAAAACGGTGCTCATAGAGGCATCTCATTCTGACTACTCGTCACCCATAGTAGTAGTCGACAAGAAAGATGACACGCCAAGATTCTGTGTAGATTACCGGAAACTAAATGAGTTAACTTCCAACTTACCGGTAATACATAAAACGCTCCGCGACCTCGGAACGGGCGCGGTATTTTCCACTATTGACCTGAAGAGTGGATACTGGCAGGTGCCTTTAGACGAATCATCACAACCATACACGGCCTGCTCAAATCCCGACGGAGCCACCTACCAATTTCGGGTGATGCCTTTTGGCCTTAAGAACGCACCGACGAGCTTCTAGAAATTTATGACCAACGAAGTGTTTTTTGCGGAAATTTCTATTGGTGTACTTAGACGATATTGTGGTATATTCGAATTCGGTAGAAGAACACCTACAACACCTGCGATTAACGTCGGTAACAACAACACCAGCTAAGGGTAGCGCTAAACAAATGCAAGTTTGGAGTCGATAGCATCAGGTACCTCGGCCATGTTATCACTTTCACGGGAAACGTGCCACTACCGGAACACGTCGAAACCATTTGTTAAAACCGTCGCGAAAATTCCGCTGGGATGAAAAAGTCGAAGAAGCGTTCCAACAAATTAAACAAAGCATCGCACAACCCTTAGAACTAAGTCGACCGGACTTTGAAAAACCATTCTTCTTGCAAACGGATGTTAGCGGGAGTTCTCTACCAAAAGCCCCAGGGTTAGAAAATCATTAGCTATGCAAGCGCAAAACTACGACCACCCGAACAGAAATACCACGTAAACGAGCAAAAATGTTTGGCAGCCGTGTGGGCCATAAAGAAGTACCGCCCGTGCTTAGAGGATAAGCGGTTCACTCTCAGGACGGACAGCCGAACGCTTACCTGGCTTGATCGCGCTAAAGAAGTCAAAAACAAGCTAATGAGGTGGTCTCTGCTCTTCCAAGAATTTAACTTTGACGTGGAACACTGCCCGGGAGAAAAGAACGAGCAACCGGACCACCTTTGCGGAAATACAACTTCGGAAGAATCCATCGAGACTCACTGGGAACGGTTGTTGCCGCCGTCTCCAAACAGCAATACCGTAGAGAAACCGATGGTGAGGCAGTTAACTCCGGTCTTTAATCTTGTGCGCGAAATACAACAAACCTCGCCGGGAATCCAACGAATCATTGCTGCCTGGGAAAAAGTCTAAGCCAACAGCCGCGGCCCCAAAAACGAAGCCGACACACACATTGAATATAGGGTACACGAGGGCTATTTGTACCACGTGACCGAAGATTTGTTTACGCGAGTCATATACGCATACCACGACAGTCACAATGCCGGTCACCCGGGAGCAGAAGAAACGCTTCGAGCAATCGTCGAAAGGTTCTGGTGGCCACGAGTACGAAGCGACGTCCTCATCTACGGCAAAGTATGCTGGGTTTGTGCAGCCGTAAAAAGAGGGCCGCTTTAAGAACGCGCTGCTAACTGGCCAAGAGACCCGTCACTGCCGTGGGAGGTAGTGTCCGTCGACCTCATGGGACTATATACGCCAACAAAACTCGCACAGAAATGGATCCTTGTAGTAACGGGTCTATTCAGCTGCTGAGTAAAATCATTCCCGATGAAGACGATCACAAGCCTGGGCGTCGTGGAAATACTACAGCGGGAAGTATTCGAACGATTTGGCTATCCTAAGGCCATCGTTACCGACAATGGCTAGTTCTTTTCAGTCACCTGGGATGCTGCTCTTCAAAGGTAGGGATCATTGGACAACGCCCATATGGCACCCCAAGTCAACCCAGTGGAAAGGAGGAACCAAGAGATAAAAAAGGGGTTACGGATCCAGTTATACTAAAAGGATCCAGCCTAGGCCTAGGCATCGGTAACAGTAATAACACAGAATATATATTTATTTTATCACAGGCAATAATTCCAAAAAGGATGAAAAAGGTACATAAGTATAAATTTTCCAAACGTTAATACATAGGTCAAATCAAATATAAACTGCACCCTATACTAGACAACACGCCGTACAATAAACTGATCCGGTCGGTCTAAACTTTGACATTTGACTTTATATTCGCAAATTTAAAATCGCAAAAGCAAATAACAAAACAAATTAAGCCTTAGAGACTCAACGCGCACTGCATACGACTGTGTGAAGCACAAAATGATATTATTAATTGTGTTAACCTAACATGCACGTACGGTCAACAATCGACATGACCACCAAAATACAAATCGTAAAATTTGAAATTATATTACTGACAGTTAGGTTTTATCCAGTAGGGGGTTAGCTAATTCCGTACTTGCATTACCTAAAACGTAATATTTAATCTAGCACGAAACGTACGTACGGTTAGCACAAGTAAATTTAGTTTTCAAAGCATACAATCATGTGAGATAGAGGATGCGCAGCAGCGTTTCCCTTCGACTTAACGTAATAATCAATGGTAGCAGCTCTTCTCAAAGAAATGCAATTTTGAAGGTTTCCAATCTCTTGACGGTGTGAATAATAAAGTTTTAACAACAGGACGTCATAGAAATTTTCCCAAATATGTCACCTGTTCTTTATCTTCACTGATAACGGTCAACGTGAGGTGGGTACGGAAATCCGCTATAGACAATTAAGACAGAATCAAATTAAACCCTCAATAAAGAGAAATATAGCGGCTTACCCCTACTCAGCTTTCACTAAGTAACCACAAAATTAATTCGTATATTCACTTGAAATAATCTAATGGTGAAAGCCTTGTTAGGCGTAAAAAATACAGAGCATACAGAGCTCGTTTGTATTGCACCAGGTCTTAGAGAAAGCGAATTAAATATCCGGTTATAAAATTTGACATCGCCGACGAAAAAGTTGGTGGCGGTCGAGGGACAAATTTTATATTTAAAAAATTTTTCATAATCAAAAATTGATCTACCAACTTTTTAACATAACAATCTTTCGGGTTTGGACCGTGTCCATGCTGTATCCAAAGTTGCTAACGTTTTGCTCACCTCAATACCTTTAATCGGAATCATGGTTTTTGAACTATATTCTCTTTGGTTCCTTGTTTAATAAAAACACGCCCCTTTTGTTTTGATGTTTTTTTTTATATTCGGGGATTACTTCTTTTTAAGGCACTTCTATAGAGTTTAAAATCTGGCTTAATTGACATGTTGATTACCTAAGAGTGGTTCTTTGTTAGATTGTCATTTGCGTCTTCAAGTTTATCCATATTTTTATCTTTTTTGTCTTTATTTTGAGTTGGCTAACATTCTATTTCAAAATAATTAAAACCTTTTTAACAAGATTATTTACCAACAATTGTTTGCTGCTGAGTCTTCTATAAGACATTTTCTATGGCATATCTCAGAACACATTTGTAACCACACTGATAAAGTTCTTGAATAATTTTAAGTTTTGATGTTGAAAAGGTTAGTTTTGGAAAGTCTTTGTGGAAACTTTGATATCATCGTTCTCCTAGTCGTTACTGTCGTTTTGACGAAAAATTTCATTCTATTCTGTCAGAAAAAACGTACGTTCTACCAAATTTTCAAATCTTCTAATCTACTTCCTGAGAGAAAATGTCAACTTACTGCCTCAATTTAAAAACCATCTTGTTTACACAGATTTTCTAAAATCTAGAATTATGGTAAAGGAACCTGGGAGCACAGTGAAAGAGATAAGTTTGAATCTAAAATATTTTAAACACTATGACCGTTAGAAGTATAAAACTAGGTGCATATGATTAGGCTGACTACATATTATTTACTAAAGTTTTACTGACATCTCTATCCTTCTAAGTGTAGACAACACTTTTATTTAAATAAACGTGTTGTACCTGTTTGAGTGTACCTCACCTATAAAGTAGACTGAAACAATCCATGCGTTAGACTGAAACATAGACGAATACAATATATAAAGTATTAAAATAAGTTCATTTCTGAACGAATTTAAATGCCTAAACTCTTAAAAAAGTTTAATTTAGATTAAAAAAATTTATTCTACTAGAAAATTTGCATCGTTGACGTTGTCATCGCTGCCAACATCGTCCTATTGACAAACAATACATGTGTAAAATGCATCAGTGCTGGCCTCATTCCGCAAAACCATCTCAGCAATCACATTTTTTAAGACGTTGTAATTGCAGTGATGCTTCTCTCTTTTATACGTCCTTTTCTGTTTCTTTTCGATGTTTAGACTTGGGCCAACTTTTAAACACTTCTGGACTAGAAACTTTTTTATTATCACGTGTTGTTTCGGAGCTTGGAGGTTTATCTAAATCAGTCACATTATCAACATTATTATTTAAAAACTTAAAACTTAAAAACTGAACTTAACTTACTTAAAAATGCTTGCGCTGAGCTAGCTTGTGTATTCCGTGTAGTAGTTGTTACCGTAAAGAGACAGTATTTTCTGGTCGGCTAGTGACTTCACTACACATAAAATTAGCATCCCACTTAAACAGGAAAATGCTTGTTATATAAAACGCTGAGTTAATATTTGTTGGTGTCATAGCTTTTTGACGTGCTTCACTCACGCAGACAGCAACTTTATATTCGGTAAGAGTTTTTCTAGGATTTAGCATTAAGCAATTATCTACTGCTACGTTGTAATATGTTTTAAAACGGTAATAGACTGCGAAACCCAAAGGTTGAAGTTTATTGGTGATGTGAGGTGCAAATGATAATAGTGTCACCATAGGCTTTGGCTAAATTCAACACTTCAATTGAATGAAGGTTTTCGTGATCATCATAAAATGTTGGAGACTTCTTGGAACTGTTACAATGACAGTTAAAATGCTGGATTACTTTTACAAATAATTTATTGGTTATCCATCCAAAACCGTGGGTTAAGTCTAGAGTGTTTGGTAAGCACCTTAGTAACATACGGTCTTTGAAGTGGACTCGAAGGAATCACCGGAGGAATTGCATAGCCACTTGCGGATATAATGCAACACGTAGTTACAAGTGTTCCTTTTTTTAGCAATTATGCATTTGCCTAATACCTTCTTGAATAATCTCTTTTGGAGGTTTTTGCACTGTTGTGGTAGCAGATTTGTCCATATGTATATTCTCCTTCTATCTGCAAATATCAAGGATTTATTGAAAACCTCCTCCAAATTGTCAAAAAATATTTTGATATTACGTAGTTCTTCTGGTGTGCGAAGACTCAAAGTTAGATGCCTCTTCATGAAACCACCAAACCATTTAAATTCGGTTATTGGCCTATATTATTAACTGCCGCTATTTCTTATGCCAATTTACTGCATGTTTTGGGTGTGAGCCCATAAAGAAATTTTGCCCAATCTGAAGTATACGTGCATGAGGATTCTTCTTGTTCTTTAGTAAACGTAAAGATTTGTGTACTCTCGTTATTGGTTCACATTCGTTTAGAGTCTCGACTCTCTTCGAAAGCAATCTTCAGTTTTCTTGCGTAGCGAAACAGTGTACAAAGATTGACACCCGTCTGCAGTGCAGCTTGTCTTAAACTATGTCTTTCTTGTACTAGTTGCCCTGCATGCTTCAAGTTATCCTTGCTAAAGTTGCTAATGTTTGTCTTTCGTGCTCTACTTCTTACCATTTTGGTAACTGTAAACATAATTTCTATTTAGTAAATAAATACAAAATTGACGTGGGGTACAGCGTTTCACTCTGCTTCAAGGTAATCTGGTTCATTGTGCCCTACTTTGCATACTGTACTGTTATAAAGTTATATTTTGCAAATGCAATAATTTTAATAGTCAGATAAAACGTCGTGAAAAAACTTATGCCTCTTCTGTTACTAGAATATAAATACAAATTTTGTACGGTTGAATTAAAAGCATTTATTTAAGTTAACGAGACTTACCAGAAAGTTCTGGCCTCTGTCACAACGTGTACTCATTGTTCTACTTACTGCTGCAACTGAGTCAATTGTCAAAAAATATTTTGATATTACGTAGTTCTTCTGGTGTGCGAAGACTCAAAGTTAGATGCCTCTTCGTGAAACCACCAAACCATTTAAATTCGGTTATTGGCCTATATTATTAACTGCCGCTATTTCTTATGCCAATTTACTGCATGTTTTGGGTGTGAGCCCATAAAGAAATTTTGCCCAATCTGAAGTATACGTGCATGAGGATTCTTCTTGTTCTTTAGTAAACGTAAAGATTTGTGTACTCTCGTTATTGGTTCACATTCGTTTAGAGTCTCGACTCTCTTCGAAAGCAATCTTCAGTTTTCTTGCGTAGCGAAACAGTGTACAAAGATTGACACCCGTCTGCAGTGCAGCTTGTCTTAAACTATGTCTTTCTTGTACTAGTTGCCCTGCATGCTTCAAGTTATCCTTGCTAAAGTTGCTAATGTTTGTCTTTCGTGCTCTACTTCTTACCATTTTGGTAACTGTAAACATAATTTCTATTTAGTAAATAAATACAAAATTGACGTGGGGTACAGCGTTTCACTCTGCTTCAAGGTAATCTGGTTCATTGTGCCCTACTTTGCATACTGTACTGTTATAAAGTTATATTTTGCAAATGCAATAATTTTAATAGTCAGATAAAACGTCGTGAAGAAACTTATGCCTCTTCTGTTACTAGAATATAAATACAAATTTTGTACGGTTGAATTAAAAGCATTTATTTAAGTTAACGAGACTTACCAGAAAGTTCTGGCCTCTGTCACAACGTGTACTCATTGTTCTACTTACTGCTGCAACTGAGTGTGTTAACATGGAGTGTGTATACCCGCCAACACTCCTCATTTCTAAATGCACAAAATCTAAAAGTCATCAGTGATCAAAATATTGTGATTGTTTCACTGTTCCCTTTGTTTCACCGTGTTCTGCGTTTATCTACGCTATCTAAGTTTTTGTCCAACATTCTTTATAAATTTACACGTAAAACCCTTTTTCACATCAAGTTTTACGATTGAATCTAAGATCTTTGTTTGAGTTTTGATGTAACTTCAGTTTTTACTAAGGTTTTTATTAAAGATTTGCTTATTATCACTATTGCGAAAATTTAAGTTTAGTTCCTCTTACCGATAAGTGATTATCATACACCTACTTCCAATTTAATAAGAAGTTTTACGAACAAGTTTTGGGTGCCGCTATGCGTCTTTCTTTATCTTCTGTTGTAGCTAACGTTTTTTGAATCCTTTGAAGCGTTTGCATTAGTCATTGATATTAAAACATAAAGTCTAATTTAAATATCTTTATAACACGTTTATTGTTAGGTTTTTTCGTCATCTCGAATTGCCTACGTTTTTTAAACATTTAAACAACTAATACCCAGATATCGCATTTCTGGACGTCATTGTGACTCGTAAACACGATGGATTTTTCAGCCATTCCGTTTATCACTAAGCCATCTACACGGACAAATATTTTATTATCATTCTGCACAGAAGCGTTCTGGTATTGAATCTTTGTTTGATGGCGCTTTTTCTCTTTGTCAACCAGAAATCTACTAATTATTGTACTAAAACTTTATTAAACAATGTTTACATGAACCGGGATATTTGTATAATTATTAATCTGTTACCTGTCGTTAGTCATAATCTGTCATATTTTTTGTATTTTGTGTTTTGCCGGATTTTTATTTCTCCGTTGGCGTTTGCTATGGGTGGATTAAATTTTGTAAAAATATTGTCTGTTTAATCGCAAGTAATTCTTTTAAATTTAATTTCACATTGTCGTTATTATTGTGTTTTAAGCGATTTCAATAAAACAAAAATTCTTTATTTGTATTGAAGGTAATTAAATCGTTTGTCTTTGTATTTACTTGCTCACACAAAAAATTACTACTGAATGCCATCTTTCTTTTGCTAAAATAAAATATTTAAACACATTTGGCGAAGGACCGGAACTTTTCAATACTCTTAGCTGTTCAGGGTAAATTTTTGTGGTTTTTAAATATGTTTTAATGTAGCACTGTTTTTCGGGTGTTGTCGCGTCATAAAAATCCACAACAGAAGAGATCCCTCAATAACACACTTCTAAGAAGAGCGGAGAAAATTAGTGATGAAGAACACAAGACGGAGGAAATCAAACACATGAAGGACGCTCTTATAAAAAACGGCTACAACAAAAAAATTATAAGACCACAGAAGAAAAAGGAGAAGCAAGCTGAGGTTGCTGCGAAGACACCGTCGAAACATATGCTTACTTACCCTACGTTGCCGGAGTCACTGACAGGCTAAAGTTCTAGGAAAGAAGAACATTACTACACCTTATAACACAGTGAAGAAAATAGATTAGCTTATACCACCTAATAAAGATCAACTTCTAAGACTACACATCAAGGGTATATACAAATTAGAGTGCATGTGCGGCAAGAGTTACATCGGTCAAACAGGGAGGTGCATTCAGTGCAGGGTTAAAGAAGATCAACGAGACGCTCAACTTAGACGCACGGACAAATTTGCAGTAGCGGAACATCTATATGAGAATGGAGATCACCGGATTGATTACGAGAACGTAAAGGTATCAGCACGAAGCAGACACTATCACCAGCGAATAATACTCGAATCACTGGAAATAATGAAAAATCCTAAAAATTTCAACCGTGAGGATAAATACAGATTAAGCAACACATGCAGATCTACGCTGCGTGAAGAACAGACGTCTATAAACGCAAATCAACAGACCAGAACGTATACGGATCAGCGAAGTGGAGCCGAAAGACGGTATATAACGAGGAACGCAAGACGATAACATCAGTCTCTAGAAATCCTTTGAAGAAGCTGACAGCATGATCAGCAAAACGTTAAGTGAAAGTTTTGTGACGCGGCAACACCCGAAAAACAGTGTTACATTAAACAACGGCCTTGAAAGCTTGCATTCTACTACTTTTATCATATTTAAAGATCATTATTAATATTTTTATTTCAGTTGAGTCTATTCTTCAGCCTTTAACTGCTTGACAAAGTTGTACATTCTTGGTAACGTTGACTTGTACCGTTCGAGTCCCTAGTAATTTATTCGTATTGAAGGCAGTGGTAACTAAGATTTAATCATCGAATGTACGGTTACTCTCTTCGAAAATGTTAAGAGTAATATTTCTGTGGTAACAACACGTTTATCAAAGCGCGTGATATGAAGCGTGCTAAAATTTTGTTTTAATTAAATGTTATATTTAATAATTAACTTTTATGACTCAGTGCGTGATAAAGTGTTCATCTCAAACACAAAACGTCGTAACTGACTAAAGTAGTTGCTTCTTTCCCTATCTCGTATAAAAAGGAATCATTAATTTAATCATTACAAATCAAAGTCATTACCAGGAGGCGAACCGTTTTTATCACGAAATTATTATGTCTTGTACTTAATTGACCAATTCAGGCTGTATAATTCTTCTTGCTGGCGTCAAGTCGGAAAATTTAATTATGAAAGATTCAAAACATAAGTTTATTGCCAAATTATAAATTAAAATTATTATAATGCCCAAATTACACTTGACAATAATTGCACGTGCAATTGCAATTCGCAATAAATTTCAGCAATATTGTCTAGTGTAAGCCAGAAATTACAGCTGTAACGCGTTTCTGCAATTCAGTTTATTTAATTAGGCCATATTCTAATTTGTACAAAAATATTTTTGTTGAAAGTAATTGCGGTAATTTATTGATAATTGCCATTGCACGTGCAATTATTGCCAAATGTAATACGGGCATATAAGTTCTAAAAATGTATGTACAAAAATAAAATTACAAATAAATAATTGGATTGGATAAATTAGTAAAACCGTTGGCGGTAATTTAGCCACTTCCTATGGGTCGCCTGTCGTGTCCTCTATCGGTACTGTCAACAGGTACGTATAACAAACAAGATTAGCCGCGTGCGTAAAAAACAGTTTTTAACTCTCAAGTTAATTAAATATCTTTACTGGTCAATTAATAAACTAAAGAAAATAATTAAAAAAGCGTTAGTTGCTATTTGAAAATCATTTAAAGTAAATGCCGGTTTTCAAATGATACCTCATATGAGGCCTTTACGTTAAATCGGAGGGTGATCTTACGGAAACAACGATATTACGAAATGCGGGTAAGCAACTACAATCAATCAGATAATTTGTTACAAGCTTATAGGTCTTACGAATCTTGCACGGCCAACTCACACAGTCGGAGATAGGGGAGGTTCAAGTTAATAATAATTAAGGGCGCCAGATCTTTTATAATTAACACTTCTGCCTCGATCAAGACAGACGATTCAAGCTATCAACACAACAACTAACGAAGATAAGAACCTACAAAATCGTTAATAATAAAAGAAATTATATATAAAAACCCGTTGTATCGAATGCTGTTATTCGCAATTATGAAAAGGTGGGTATCGCAATCGACTGATGTATAAGAAATAACATCTCAAAGGCAAATGCTGGTCAAAACTTCGTTTTCGCTGTGGATAAGATGCCTTCCAGAATCCTAAACGTTCAGTGAAGGAATTTATCAATATTAATTCTTCATTGTTTTTTTATTATATCGAAGATGTGGCCAAAGCGTGGCGGAACGGCTATCAAATTAGGAAAGGAAATTACAAAAGAATCTTAACAAAACGGGTGTAAATATCTTACCCTGTGACGAATAAATTACTTTAAAAACGTAATGAAGTTATAATTAAATTTTCATTACAGAGGATGTTATTAAAAACTGTTTTTAAGCGAAACAAGCCATTTTATGCTATACTTCGTCGTAAAAATGACAGTCACAAGAAAAGATCGGCAGAGGGCGTCAAAACCAGAATCTAATTTTAATTTAATATACAGGGTATTATGCAATGAAATTTTTTTTTGTACGTAACAAATTAATGCTGGTTCGGTTTGCGGTGAAGTACAATGGTAGGTTCGAATTCTCAAAGTTTGAGTTCTCATGCTACGGAGTTCCTCTTAGTAACGTTTCCAAAAGCGCCAAGGTGTTTTTTACGCCGATTAGACGTCTGTTAATCGTTAGTCAAGATAGTGATATACGGTTTTCAGTAGCGTGACGGGGTACCGTTTGCGCTGTCTGAAATTACGGAAAAGCTTTAATACTGACTCCTAGCGTCAAGGTGTTCTTTTGCGATTGTTGTCGGTGGCAAAGAAAAAACTTTAATTGTATTACAAGTAGCTAAAACTAAATAGCAAGAATTCTAACAAAAATAAACGGTAAACTAAAAATTAAATTAAGAATCAGAAGCTGAAAATGGCATAAAATAAAAATATCACGCTGTAGACGGCTTAATCGATCTTACGAATAAAGTCAGAATTCTGAATCAAAAAGAGAAAAGTTTGAATATAAAATTTAAAGTTTCTTTATGAGACGTATGTCAGCTTTATATAAGTACTGCCACACCAGTGACATCAAATGGAATTTTTGACTTTTGACATAAAACTTGATTACTGGTAAAACGTTGGAAATTTCTTATGTTAAATTTAACTAAATTTAATTTTTTAACCTACATCTTGCAAAAAGTTGTGTGTAATTTTATGCAATTATTATTTGGTAAAATAATTAAAAAATGAAAAATGGTGACAGGAATTTTGTATTCTTACAGTTTTAAACAATTTTAATTATGTTATGTTCTGTTACTTGCATTAAACAATCGGCTACTTTTAGTAGATTTTAGGATCGTTATTAATATTTTACTTTTAGTCAAGCTTATAATTCAGCCTTCAGCTGATTTTGCATTATTAGTTACGTTGACTTATATCGTTCGAGTACTTCAGTAATTTATTCATCTTCAAGACAGTGGTGCTTAAAATTTGATCGTCAAATGTAAGCTTACACCTCTCGATAGTATCACTGTAGGAACAACTTTTTACCAACTACTATGCTAAGAAACTATAAGTACGTATTTCGTTTTATAATAAGTTAATGATCACGTCTCGCTAGTCGAGAACTAAAGTTTTTTCACGGTTGCATGTAAGTATTAATGCTTGATTAAATGTTTACCTTATGCAGTATTTTGGCTTATTACTTGTGTATCTCTTCGCTGAAACAAAACTGGTATTTTGTTGTAAAATATATATAACAAAGTGGTTACTTTTGTCAGAAAAGTATACTTGCTTTTTTGACTTTAAGTTTAATTAATCATTTATTTTTTCTGCTGATTTTAGCATTTTCCAAACGCTATAGCGTGCATTGGAATCACAACAAACTACTAGTAGTGTTTTATGTTTATATTTATTGTTACTATCATTGAATCTCTCCTTTCTAAATTATCAGTAACTGATTACCATTTTTTGCTCAATTGTAAAATATGGTCTTGTCTTAGTCTGATAAGTTTTCAATCTATCTCCTCCTCATCCTTAGTACTTTAACAGTTCTGTTGTAAGCCTAAAGTTTTACAACATCATAATAGTTTATTTTTACATAGTTTTGAAGGGAAGCTAAAATTTGTTACGTACGAAATTTTCATTACGGAATACCCTGTATATTGATTTGAAATTGGATTCCTGTTTTGACGCCCTCTGCCGTTCTTTTCTCGTGGCTGTCATTTTTATGACAAAATCGTGAAGCTGTCAATTGCATAAAATGGTGTGGACGTCTTAAAGTAATTTCAAGGGACACCCTTAATAATGGAAATCAAATTATAATTACATTACGTTCGTAAAATATTTGAGTCGTCACAGGGTAAAATGATTGCTGCCGTTTTGTTAGGATTCGTTTGTAGTTTCTCCTTAGTTTGATAGCCGTTTCCCCACGCTTCGAGCACATGTTCGTTTCAATAAAGAAATGACGAAGATTGATTATTATAGAGAAATACCGTTACCGAACAATTACGATTTTGAGAAGGCGTATTCTCCACCACGAGTCTCGACAAGCCTTACTGTGGGAGATGTTATTTCATGTATACTAGTCGATTGTGTTATCAGCCACCTGTTCTAAATTGCTACCTACAGTATTCGATACAACGGGTTTTTATATAACATTTAATGATTTATTAATACTACTTTTTTTAGCTTCCTATTCTTTGTGAGTTAGTGTGTGATACGATTTGGTTTTCACTATTTATTACAGGCCGCTGGCGGGGAAAACGTTTTCTTGGCGAAAGTGGACACTGGATTTTGGAGTGAGTTATTTGCTTAACTTTTATATCGTGGTCACGAAAGTTACTCACAGAATTTTAATTAATGTTAACGATAATTACGTTTATTGCTTATATAGCAATAAGGTAACCTTAATCATTCACGTAACTGTATCGCATGCTGTGATGGAAAAACATATTTACTACGAGATTTTCGGTGCTGTTTGTTTCGATCTAACTTAAATGTGAATTGTGTGTTGCCGATACTGCGGGCATTCATGTACTAAAACTTCGATATAATCTTGTAAATCTTATGTGTTGCGAAATCAAAGTTTTCTACACTTGTTAACGAAAATTGTTAGTCATTCTAGTATTTATGGATTGAGAATTTAATGTATAGTCGTCAACTTGCTACGCTACTAAATTAAAGTTGTGATATTTGTTAATTACACGTAGAAATCATTCGAGCATGGATGAGTGAAGAAATTTCATATACTCTTGTCAATATTCAACGTTAACACATTAAAGTGGTTATATTTGTTAATCTCTCTTGTTATTTTTCTTTCTCCTGTAATTATCGTTATCTATTAACGAATTTTAGCTACTCGAACATCAGATTAATAAGGATTACGAACCTAAAATTTAGTTACAAGTTTGGACCGTCTGTCGTGATCGAGGCAGAAGTGTTATCTTGGATCAGATCTGGCGCCCTTAAGCATACTTCCTGTAAACCTCCCCTACCTCTGACTGTGTGAGTTGGCCGTGCAAGGTTCGTAAGACATAAGGCTTGTAACAAATTGTTTTCAGTGATATATGTTTATTTGTAAAATTTTGTAATTCTACAACCGGAGTCTATACTAAGATAAGAACGTCTTCTAGGTTTGTGTCAATGTTGTAAGCAAAATTGCAACATTTTTATGGTTTACAATCTGGCTTAGTTCACAAGTTGATTACATAAATCTTTTTGATTTTTTTACGCTCTGATGAAGCTCTTGACGGATGTGGACAAAACGTTGACAATTTCGAATACAACATTGACATGGTCCAAACCGGAAAAACATTCTTATCAAGCAAAAAATACTTATATTTATTCACAAAAAATATTACAATAAAACCGGATAGGTAAAATTGACAGATGGTTTAGAATAGTTGTGTTTTCTTTCTTTTTTAATTTTTTTTTGTATTTTTGTTTTTAAATTTATAATTAAATTTTGATATGACGAAATTACTACAAGTTTTAGTTGTTTATTATGTATTTGCTGAAATATAAATTTTTGCATTTTCTGAAAAAATCAAATTCTTATGTTAAACAGGTTGCTGTAGTTGTTAATTTGAATGGCGTGTATTTGGTTTTATTAAAAAAAATCAAATAAAAACATATATTTAAATTGTATTTTATAAACATTACAATACCAATGGATGAGTTTGTTCACAAATTAAAATCATGTCTCCAACACGACATCCGTAACCACAAAAATCTTCGAATTCAGATAAATGTTCGCGACCTCGTCCTTCACAATCAAAAACCGAGTTTCTACATTTCGATCGGATGTAAGGTTCAATATTTTTTATTGGATGCGCTTGTTGGCATGTTTTGTGTTCACCATTTACAATGCAAGTGTACGCACAATAGCCTTTTTCATTTTGAAAAAAATGAGGTTCGCCGTTTTTTCCGCAGTTGTATGCCATGTTAACGGAAGTGTGAGAATTACATTCTGCTTGGACGTAGTAGAAGTGTCCAGCAAAACAACACAGCACAATAATTGCAAATTTCATTATAAATCTGGAAATTATTTTAAATTTTAAAATGATTTTAAGTTTGAACTTACCTAAATTATAGTCACTTAAAACGGTTAAAAAATCTAACTATACCACGCTTATATACTGTTCGTTTAATACAACGCAAAGATAAAAGGTTACGCAAGGATTTTGTTACACAAGTTAAGATAAATTACGTAAAATCTCAATGAAATTTGTTTTTTGACCGATAGCTAACTTTATCTTTAGTCTATTTCTAAACTGATTCGGTTTTTTAAATAGACTCGTGTAATAAACTGATGTTTTTGTGTACTTTTTTGCAGCACTAAAATAATTGTTATTTAGTACTTTTAAATTAACCCTACGGTAGTCGCATGCCGGTTTGTGAGACCGACCCAACAGAAATGTTAACGTATTTTGGTCCTTTGCGCATTTAACGACCTCCGCTCCTCAGTACCTTCCTAACTTACTTCCCTTAGTACATGGTTGACAGCGTTTATTAGTGGATGTGCACGTTTCGATTTAAAAAATTTATTCGGTCCTCTAGACCCATGCGACTACTGGCGTAACTCGTTTTTCTGTAAACTTTTTTATTGGTGCTTGGTTTAAAAATTATATAAAGTAAGTAATTGTGCCTCTCATTGCTTAACTTGATACTGACAATCAAAAATATTTAGTATGGCTTCGTACAAAAAAAAACCAGAAGCGGTTAAGGTTATTGATGGAGGAAGCGCTAGCGGATGATAACGTAGAGATCTACAATGATGAATCAAGTGATAACGAAGAAGACTTTATTGAAGCGAGAGCAGGCGACAGTCAATCTGAGCAGGACATTTCGGACAGTGAAACTAAAAATGAAAGTTCAAATAATTGCGTTTCTTTCATAGGGAAAGATAAAACAAGATGGGCCAAACATGCACCATCTAAAACAGTACAAACAAGAAAGGAAAACAAAGTTCTTCGTTTTTCGATCTCGAAACTGGCCACGCGATCTCTGAAGACTCGTTTAGAGATTTTCAAATACTTTCTAAGTGATGACATGTTGAATATTATTGTTTTAAATACAAACAAATTCATTAGCTCTATAAAAAACAATTTTAGTCCAGAGAGAGAGATGCCAGGGTTACCGATGCAGTAGAAATTCTACTTGGTCTACTTTATTTTGCCGGAATTCTCAAGGCAAATCGCATGAACGTAGAAGACTTATGGAGAACTGATGGGTCTGGTGTAGAAATTTTCAGATTGACAATGAGTCTTCAACGATTCCGATTTCTGCTAAGATGTTTAAGATTTGATGACAAAGAAACCCGAGAACAGCGACGACAGTCCGATAAACTTGCGCCAATAAGGGATTTTTTTAACTGTTTTGTTATCAACTGCAAACATGGATATAGTTTATCCGAATATGTGACTATAGATGAGAAGCTTGAGGGTTTTAGAGGAAAATGCAGCTTCCGCTAGTACATTCCCTCAAAATCCAATAAATACGGCATAAAAATTTTTGCTCTTGCCGATGCAAAAATGTACTATGCAACCAACCTAGAGGTAAATGTCGGAAAGCAACCATAATTTAAGTAATAGTCCTAATGATGTCGTAGAGCGACTTTGTCAGCCAACTTATGGATCAGGAAGGAATGTAACACTGGACAATTGGTTCACTAGCATTATTCTAGTGGATAAATTATTAGAAGTTTATAATCTAACCGTTATTGGAACTATACGGAAAAACAAACGTGAACTACCAGTGGAATTTTCTAAGCCTCCAGTTGCAAGCAAGTTTGGATTTCGAAAAAAATCTACTCTTGTATCATTTATTCCCAAAAAAGGAAAAAATGTACTGCTAGTTTCCACGTTACATCGTGACGACAACATTGATCGCAGCAACGGCCAACCTGAGATAATCTGTGATTATAACAGTACCAAAGGCGGTGTTGATACTGTGGATCGGTTATGTGCAAATTACAACGTGGCTAGGAACACAAAACGGTGGCCGATGGTAATTTTTTATTCAGTTTTAAATGTTGCCGCTATTAATTCTTTGGTTGTGTACACATTCAACAATTTAACCAAAAAATTAATAAGACGTAATTTTCTACGAGCTTTGGCTTATGATTTAATTCTGCCTTATATGCAAATACGAGTTACAGTTCAAAGTATTCCACAGAGCATGAAAGACAGAATGCGATCTATTTGTGGATTGGATCCTGAAAGTTCAACACTACACAGGAAACCGAGAAAGGCCGATGCTGTTACTGCAGTTCAAAAAAAAACCGAAAAACTCGTTACTTTTGTAGGAACTGTGAAGTATACCTGTGTCTAGAACATATAACGGTTGTCTGCAAAACTTGCTATGAAAATGCATTTTCCTCAGAATAAACGACTTTTTGTGTTTTTAGATAGGATTATTACGTATTCTTTTATGTTATTAAGTTTATTGTTTTTGGATAATTTTTATTTTAACAATTTTATAGAACGCAAAACTTAGTTTGAAATATAATTAAATGTATTTTCTTACCTTGAATATTAAAGAAACATTTCAAACTATTTATATGATTTATACCCAAAGTTTTGTTGTATGGTACCTCTGCTACATAATAAAAAAAAATCTAGGAAAAACTTCGTCGTCGTCGGCAAAATATTCGGTTTTTGTATATCGCGTAGAACATTCTAGAACAATAGCAAACTTTTGGGACTGTTATAGAATGTTACAATATAATTTATTTTATGTAAAAATAAATACCAGTTGTGACTGATCTCAATTTTAGGAGAAAAATCAAATCTCGTCTAGAGCTAGCCACTTTTTTAGAGGTACCGCGCATTTTTTTTATTAGTAAGATTAATAAGAACCAAATAAACAAACAAGAAAGAAGAAACAGTGGGAGAAGAACAAGAGATATTGAATACAAAATTTACCCAAGAGTGCTGTTAAAAAAAGATCTAACAAAAAATCTAACAAACCTAAGACATTAAAGACAAAGACCCACTTTTTGACTCCAAAAGTATCGAGTCAAAAAATTAAAAATACGATGCAAAACATATCTAAAAGCAGTATTTCAACTACGCGACCAGCAAAAAAAACTAGTAGAAGAATAAAACCGTTTACCGCTTATGCTACGGTCGTGTTGAATAGTTGTATGGTTACTCAAAGGTAGAAAATGATTAAAATTTCATTCAAATGGATGAAGTGGTAATGGCATATCTTAATTTGTTTCTACTGCTTCATTATCGTGTGTATTTTCTCCAAGTTTTAGTTAATTTTAATATTGGTGTTTTTTGTGGTTGTTTGTCTGGTGTTTAACGTATTTTAAGAGTGTGGTTAAATTAAGAGTGAGAAAGCATGAAAATTAACTCCAGTTAAGCAAATTGGACAAAAGTGGGTTTACAAAAAGGTAGTATTTCGTACAGGAAAATTACAAATCGTCTTAACCGAAAACAATTCACTATTATGCGCTATTCTTAAGCATAAAGTATAAAAGGTCAGAATTATCGCAGACAAGGAATTGAGAAATAGTGGCAAACAAATGAGGTGCAAAACCGTTTTCGACTTATGGAAATAAGAAACTGATTCTTCAGTACCAGACCAATTGCCGATCAATAGTTAGGTAATATAGATCGTCCAGTAACCCTTTAAACAATTTACATCAAATCAGAAATTTTGGATTGCAATGTTATTGACCACATATTATTCTACTACTGACGGGTAACACCGACATCAACGTTTGGAGTGGAGTAGGTTGCGATTCTACTAGAATCTGGAATGGCATAGAGTAGTGTTCAGTGATACATTCCAAATCTGTTTGGGGATGCACGATAGCCGTATCAGGGTCAGACGAAAACGTGAAGAACAGCTCAATGATTAATTTTCCATTGAACGGCATGTGGACCACACTAGGGATTATGGTATAGGGTGTAACTTATAAAAGTAAATTTATTTTGGTCTTCAACTGAGGCAATGTAAACGCCTTGCGATTTGTTAACGAGGTACAAAACCTCATATTCTTCCATTTCTTCAGTAGTTTGAAGACCTATGTACTTTTCTAGCAAAGTAATGCCCGTCCCCACATAACAAGACATTCTATGGATCGATTCAAAGAGGCTAATGTTAATCTCTTACTACGGCCACTTAGATGCCCCGACCGTGAGCCTATTGAACAGTAACGGTTTTTTCCATTACATCATTTAGTCAATACCCCTTTCAAAAAAAAAACTAAAAATTATATTATTATAAATTACAATTGCAAATATGTACTGTTTCATTTTGTTTATTCCTAAAATAGATAAATTGACTCTAAATTTAATTTTTTTAATTAAAAATGGGTTTTTAGAGCTCTAATATTTAAATGACTCTTTTGCAGCAAGAACCACCAACCGGCACTGAACACGCGTAGAACATTATGGGTAGAAGCACAAGAAACTCTCCGATATGAATTGACCATATTCAAGCGTTTTTTTGGACTTCAGGTTTAACATTTTTGAGTTGGTAAAACTGATGAATTTTAAATCGCGCTCAAAAAATAAAAACTTTTATTGGTTGTCAACAACGACCTCTCTGATTGATGGGTTATAATGAATTCCAGTGATTTGTCAAATCGAGTTGGTAGCAACAATAACCTCATGATAACAACCAAATCTTTTTGTTCATATTTGCTACCAACCCGATTTGACAAATGACTGAAATTCATTATGACCCATCAATCAGAGAGGTCGTTGTTGACAACCAATAAAAATTTTTATTTTTTGAGGGCGATTTGAAATTCATCAGTTTTACCAACCCAAAAATGTTAAACCTGATGTCCAAAAAAACGCTTGAGTATAGTCAATTGCAAGTTGCTTGCGTGAGGAAGTGTGAAGCCAATAAGGAGGAATGAATACATTATTAAATAAAAATGGTGTTGATTTTTATTGTTTTTTCAAATTTTAGAAAAGTTGACATTGGATTTAATGAAAGCGACAGTCAATGATCTATTGTTTCAAAAGAACAAAACTGCTGTCCCTTAGTTCTGATGTTTTTTTTCTAAATTGTACCGATGTTGTTGGCGTCCTACTCGTCGCGGCATTGTCATCTTGAAATCTTTCCTGTTCAGTTGTTTTCTTTGTTCCTCGCCCTGTTTAAATAGTAATAAGAAATGTGTCTCTGCTTCTTGACTTGTCTCAGTCAGGGCAGTTATTACGTCGTCGACGTGATCACATGCAGTTGCGAGATCACAGCCGACACCTTGCAAATATTTGCAAAGATTAATTGTTATTGATAACAATTTGGTGGCGATGTTAAGATTTAGAAGAAAATTTCCACATTGTATCGCAACCAGCAACTGGTTAGCTGCTTGCGAGGTCTCCTTATTTCCCGTATCCTTTAACTTCTCTAAAGCATGGGCTATAGGCAAAAGGATTTTATGAAAACGCATCAAACTATCGTGTCTCTAGACCCATCGTGTTTCGCACATTGATATTAACGTTTTGTGCTTAGAATTTGGCATGTGATTTGTAATAGCTTCTGTCAGTACCGCCGTGCGTAGTGCAGATGAGCGAAAAAAATTTCCGACTGACTTAATAGATCCTAAACAATTGGAGAGGCTTCGTATTTTGCACGTATCCGCAATTGCCAGATTAAGTGAATGGGCACTACAGTGCACGTATAGTGCTAGTGGAAATTTTGTTCTCATTACTGTTTGAGTACCGATGAAACATCCACTCATCGCTGATGCACCATCATAGCCTTGGCCAATTAATCCTTTAGTCTTTATCCTATTCATTTCCAACCGTTTAATTATACATGACGCGATACCTTCTCCAGTAAGATCAGAAATAGGAGAAAATTCTAAAAAATCCTCTCGCAAAACTTTGCTGTCCGGGTCTATATATCTTAAACAAATAGACGTTTGTTCAGTTATGCAGATATCAGTAGTTTCGTCTACCAAAACTGAAAAAAACTGAAGACCGATTGACTTTTTCAGCAATGGATTTTTTAATTATGTTGCCACAGATATCTATAATTTCATTTTGTACAGGAGCGCTGGTATATTGAGCATTTCTATTTCCACTGTTCAAATAAGATTTCAGTGTTTTATCTCCTGCATCCATTCTAAATCTCAAAACTGCACGAAATGTACCGTCATTCGACTCTTTTTCCTACAAAACATTTCCGTGATCGGACGTGCCTCTCAAATATAATTCCTGACGACCGCATAGAATAATAGTTTTGGCAATGGAAACTAATTTCGCTCGATTTTCTTGAGAGTTTTTGGTAAATTCAGAACTTAGAACTTCTTGAATATTGAGTTTTTTACCGTCATAAATTGACAGAAAATTTTCAGCCTTTTCTGTTGCCTTTAAATGATATTTTAAGATGACGTGATGCACGAATGTTTCTTTTGCCTTTTTCCAATTTCGTAATTCTTTTTTGACAAGATAGATAGATTCTGATGACTACCTTTTCCTTCGCTTTCAGAAGCCAAAAAAGCAAAGTATATACAGTATGCACTATCTTCTTTTCTGGAATAAATCAGCCATTGAAATTGGTCTAACCACGTTCTTTGAAATGTGAGGTGCCTTTTGTCATCAAGCTTAGTGGGAAACTTAAAATCTTTTGCGGGTATCCAATCGGATAGATTTTTATTTACGATTTCAGAAATATCCTGATCTAATTGAAAATCACACGGTTTTGCCTCTGATAAAATTGGTTTTGATTTTGGATTGAATTCACCACCACCAGATACAGATTTATGTAAGCCAACACCAACAATATCTACATTCACCAATGAAACGGCAGTAGTGTTCGTGTGGGAGCACAAAGCTTGGGCTGCAGTTGAAATGTTTGAATCATTTGTTCTGGGCTTTTTAGTAAAAAAATATGTGAGCGGAATTTGCTTTTCTTTACGCTTCATTTTTTGCAAGCAAGCAAACAAGTTAGAAGGTAGCAACTGTAACAAACAATAAAACCATATATACCTACCCTCCTACCCATTAATAAATTCTACACATGCAGCGCCAAAATTAATTATATTGCATGCAAGATACAAAATTGCAAACATCGTAATAAACAATATAGAGAGAATACGGCGGCTCGCCACAGTTTACCAAAAGATTAAAATCAAAAAGAAAATTGTCCAAGTTTATTTTCACCATATCTTTCTCTTGAACAATTTTATACTTGGAAATTAAAATTTATAAAAAAATTATTGAATTTTAATTTACATAGAAAAATTGTTTTAAAATTACAAAAAAATCTTAACACATATTACAGAAATCCAACTTTACTCTAAAATAATAATAATAAGTTGTAGTACTTTTCACAATTTTTGACACAATTAAGCAAAAAATGGAAAAAGCATTTAAAACCTAATGTACCGTTTTTGCGTCGTGTTTGTTTTTAGAGCTTCATTCATTAAATTAAATGAAATAAAACAAACTACATATCATTCTGGAGTGATTTATGTAATATCGCAAGTACTGTTTTTTTAATTTTAAAAGACAATTTTTTTTATGTAAATTTAAATTCAATGGTTAAAAATTCTCAAATTTTTGCTTTTTGTATAACATTTTTCAAGAAAAAATGTATGATGAAAATAAATTTGGACAATTTTTTTGGTCATTTTAATTTTTTGGCCAACTGTGGTTGGGTGGTATTATGTCTTGTGTGGTGTGTAAATTTTTAGGATAAAAACCTTAAAACCAAAGCACACAAGAAACTATAAAACTAAAGTAACTTGTATTTATATAATTTCACTTTACTCACCGATTAATAGTTCCGTATGCGAAATCACACAATGTAATGTTTGACACGATTCAAAAAACAAACACTGAGACAATACAATTCACTTTTTGACTCTAAGGCACCAAGGTGGTATATGAAATGAGGAATAAGCGACAAACTGGACGAGGGAGGCAGCTCTGCCCACTCGTTAATTTTTGCGGCTTTAGTCAATCGCAAGCAAAACATTTGATATTGCCGACCACATGCATGCATTTCTGTTTTGATAAACCCTTGAGTAATTTAATATAGTTTGACTTTACCGCTTCCTTTGTAATGTCCCGCACCGGGTCCGGACGTGTTAGTCAGAAAATTTATTGATTCATTTGTCCACAAAAGTCACAAAACATTTACATTTGAATTTCACTCAAATATTAGTTTTTATAAAAAAAAAAGATTTTGTCGCGTATTTTTTGCTTATTTTATCGGGATTTGGAGGGGGGTTGAACCCCCAAAACCCCCCTTCTGTATACGGTGGTGGTGTCTCTGCGTGTGTGTGTGTGTGTGTGCGTCTGTGTGTAACGTTGTACCTACGATAACCCTTGAACCAAAAGTCCTAGTAACTTGAAATTTGGTATGGAGCTGGTTTTTCATATTTTTTCGGTTCTATCAAAAGATGGGTTTGATAAAGAAATCGAAAGTAGGTGTATCTGGCATTTTGAAAAGTTTTTCTTATATAATTTTGTAGGAATGTAAATTATTCGAATTGTTTTTACAGTTTCTTATAGAGTTAATTCTTTTTAACAATTTATTCAAATAAAATTTTTTTCTAACATAAGCAGTTTATTAGATATTTAATTTATAGTTAAAATTGAATTCGATATATAAAACTAGGTTCGAATCCAGCCTACGACAATTTTTTTTTAGAAAAACATTTATATCTTGAAAGTTAAGCAAGATTCGTTAAAAAATAACCATTTTTCTCTAAATTCTTTTGACTTTATATACGGAGTGCTGCATATTATTTAAATTATCTTTAGATGTACCCACGATAACTCTCGAACCAAAAGTCCTAGTTACTTAAAGTTTTGTATGAAGCTGGCTTTTCATATTCTCTCGGCTCTATCAAAAGATTTGTTTGATAAAGAAACCGGAATTGGATGTATACGCCATTTTTAACAGTTTTTCTTATATAATTTTGTACGTATGTAAATTATTCGAATTATTTTTACAGTTTCTTATAGAGATCATTCTTTCTAAACATTTGTTTAAATTAAAAAAATTCTAGCATTAACAGTTTATCAGATATTTAGTTTGTAATTTAAAATGAATTCACAAATGTAATATAGTTTCGAATTCTGCCTGCGACGATTTTTTTAACTGATTTACTAAAGGGATAAGTAATATCAAGGCGCACAAATATGCTAAAAAATCAATACAAACGTGTAAATATTACTTCAAAATGGTTTTATGACAGCATAACTTTAAAAAAATATGTAAATATTCCTTCATCATTCCTTATAGGAAGGTCGTGTAGTGACCACGCCAGTTTTTTTCTGCTGATTTTAGTATTTTCCAAACGCTATGGCGTGCATTGGAATTACAACAGACTACCAGTAGTGTTTTATGTTTATAATAATTGTTACTACCATTGAATCTCTCGTTTCTAAATTATTAGTAAGTAATTACCATTTCTTGCTCAAATGTAAAATATGGCCTCGTCTTAGTCTGATAAGTTTCCAAGCTTTCTCCTCCTCAATCTTAGTACTTAACAGTTCTTTCATAATAATTGATTTTTACATAGTCTTGAGGCGAGGCTAAAATTGTTTGACAGTGATGTATGTATGTTTACTTGTAAAATTGTGTAATTCTACAACCGGAATCTATACTAAGATAAGAACATCTTTTAGGTTTGTGTCAATGTTGTAAGCTAAGTTGCAACATTTTTGTAGTTTGCAATCTGGCTTAGTTCACAAGTTGATTACATAAATCTTTTTGATTTTTTTGCACTCTGATGAAGCTTTTAATGGATGTGGACAAAACGGTGGCAACTTCGAATACAACATTGACATGGTCCAAACCGGAAAAATGTTTTTATCAAGCAAAACATAGTTATATTTATTCAGTAAAAGTATTAAAGTAAAACCGGATAGGTAAAATTGATAGATAGTTTAGAATAGTTGTGTTTTCTTTCCTTTTTTTACATTTTTTTTTGTATTTTTGTTTTTGTTTTTAAATTTACAATTAAATTTTGATATGATGAAATGACTACGAGTTTTCGGTGTTTATTGTGTATTTGCATAAGTATAAAGATTTACATCTTCTGAAAGAATCAAATCTTATGTTAAAGAGGTTGCTGTATTTGTTAAGTTGAATGGCGTGTATTTGGTTTTATTAAAAAAAATCAAATAAAAACATACATTTAAATTGTATTTTAAAAAGGCTACAATACCAATGGATGAGTTTGTTCACAAACTAAAATCATGTCTCCAACACGACATCCATAACTGCAATGATCGTCGTGTTCAAATAAATGTTCGAAGCCTCGTCCTTCACAGTCAAAAACCGAGCTTCTACATTTTGATCGAATGTAACGTTCAATATTTTTTATTGGATGCGCTTGTTGGCATGTTTTGTGTTCACCATTTACAATGCAAGTGTACGCACATTCGTCTTTTTCATTTTGAAAAAAATGAGGTTCGCCGTTTTTTCCGCAGCTGTATGCCATGTTAACGGAAGTGTCAGAATTACATTCTGCTTGGACGTAGTAGAAGTGTCCAGCAAAACAACACAGCACAATAATTGCAAATTTCATTATAAATCTGGAAATTATTTTAAATTTTAAAATGATTTTAAGTTTGAACTTACCTAAACTATAGTCACTTAAAACTGTTAAAGAATCTAATTATACAACGCTTATATACCGTTGGTTTGATACAGCACAAAGATAAAAGGTTACGCGAGGATTTTGTTACACAAGTTTAGATAAATTACGTAAAATCTCAATGAAATTTGTTTTTTGACCGATAGCTAACTTTATCTTTAGTCTATTTCTAAACTGATTTTGTTTTTTAAATAGACTCGTGTAATAAACTGATGTTTTTGTGTACTTTTTTGCAGCACTAAAATAATTGTTATTTAGTACTTTTAAATTAACCCTACGGTAGTCGCATGCCGCTGTGTGAGACCGACCCAACTGAAATGTTAACGTATTTTGGTCCTTTGCGCATTTAACGACCTCCGCTCCTCAGTACCTTCCTAACTTACTTCCCTTAGTACATGGTTGACAGCATTTATTAGTGGATGTCCACGTTCCGATTTAAAAAATTTATTCGGTCCTCTAGACTCATGCGACTACTGGCGTAACTCCTTTTTCTGTAAACTTTTTTATTGGTGCTTGGTTTAAAAATTATATAAAGTAAGTAATTGTGCCTCTCATTGCTTAACTTGATACTGACAATCAAAAATATTTAGTATGGCTTCGTACAAAAAAAACCAGAAGCGGTTAAGGCTATTGATGGAGGAAGCGCTAGCGGATGATAACGTAGAGATCTACAATGATGAAAAGTGATAACGAAGTAGACTTTATTGAAGCGAGAGCAGGCGACAGTCAATCTGAGCAAGACATTTCGGATTGTGAAACTGAAAATGAAAGTTCAAATAATAGCGTTTCTTTCATAGGGAAAGATAAAATAAGATGGGCGAAACATGCACCATCTAAAACAGTACGAACAAGAAAGGAAAACAAAGTTCTTCGTCTTCCGATCTCGAAACTGACCACGCGATCTCTGAAGACTCGTTTAGAGATTTTCAAATACTTTCTAAGTGATGACATGTTGAATATTATTGTTTTAAATACAAACAAATTCATTAGCTCTATAAAAAACAATTTTAGTCGAGAGAGAGAGAGAGAGAGATGCCAGGGTTACCGATGCAGTAGAAATTCAAGCACTACTTGGTCTACTTTATTTTGCCGGAATTCTCAAGGCAAATCGCATGAACGTAGAAGACCTATGGAGAACTGATGGGTCTGGTGTAGAAATTTTCAGATTGACAATGAGTCTTCAACGATTCCGATTTCTGCTAAGATGTTTAAGATTTGATGACACAGAAACCCGAGAACAGCGACGACAGTCCGATAAACTTGCACCAATAAGGGATTTTTTTAACTGTTTCGTTATCAACTGCAAACATGGATATAGTTTATCCGAATATGTGACTATAGATGAGAAGCTTGAGGGTTTTAGAGGAAAATGCAGCTTCCGCCAGTAGATTCCCTCAAAACCCAATAAATACGGCATAAAAATTTTTGCTCTTGCCGATGCAAAAATGTACTATACAGCTAATCTAGAGGTATATGTCGGAAAGCAACCAGACGGCGTGTATAATTTAAGTAATAGTCCTAATGATGTCGTAGAGCGACTTTGTCAGCCAATTTATGGATCAGGAAGGAATGTAACACTGGACAATTGGTTCACTAGCATTACCCTAGTGGATAAATTATTAGAAGTTTATAATCTAACCGTTATTGGAATTATAACAGTACCAAAGGCGGTGTTGATACTGTGGATCAGTTATGTGCAAATTACAACGTGGCTAGGAACACAAAACGGTGGCCGATGGTAATTTTTTATTCAGTTTTAAATGTTGCCGCTATTAATTCTTTGGTTGTGTACACATCCAACAATTCAACCGAAAAATTAATAAGACGTAATTTTCTACGAGCTTTGGCCTATGATTTAATTCTGCCTTATATGGAAATACGAGTTACAGTTCAAAGTATTCCACAGAGCAGAATGCGATCTATTTGTGGATTGGATCCTGAAAGTTCAACACTATACAAGGAAACCGAGAAAGGCCGATGCTGTTACTGTAGTTCAAAAAAAAACCAAAAAACTAGTTACTTTTGTAGGAACTGTGAAGTATACCTGTGTCTAGAACATATAACAGTTGTCTGCAAAACTTGCTATGAAAATGCATTTTCCTCAGAATAAACGACTTTTTGTGTTTTTAGATAGGATTATTACGTATTCTTTTATGTCATTAAGTTTTTTGTTTTTGAATAATTTTTATTTCAATAATTTTGTAGAATGCAAAACTTAGTTTGAAAAATAAATAAATGTATTTTCTTACCTTGAATATTAAAGAAACATTTTAAACTATTTATATGATTTATACCCAAAGTTTTGTTGTATGGTACCTCTGCTACATAATAAAAAAAAATCTAGAAAAAACTTAATTTTAAGTTGAAAAAATAAGATAAAGAAGAATTGGTCTTTGAGATCGATGCGACTATTGGTGATTAACCTTGCTTGGGTCGAAAAAGACACAAGGGCGCATAAAGTTATAATCTTGTTGTTATTATTAACTAATCTTTCAATCTGGTTTGGCAAGACTATAACCATATCGATGCTACTTAGAAAAGACGATTCAGTATTGTAAAAAAATTTGTATTTCAAAGTCATTTTTCATATAATATAAAAATACCAAAAAGACTACATGTATTTGTCTGTTTGAAACAATGTGTATAGATTTGTGCCAAATGTTTTTTGCAGCAAAATTGTTGACATGTGTTACACAAATTTAAACTCTTGTTATCTGTTTTTTTACATAAATGGCATCTACCTATTTTCTTAGATTGGGCTACGAATGACTGCTGTTCTTCTTGTACTGCACTCTGAACAGCTGATTTTATATTTTTTACAACGTCTCTTGCCGGCTTTGCTCTGGGAGCATAAGTTCATCTTTCAATTTGTGGCTTGACCAGTGACATTCCCAGGTTTTCTAAAAATATTCTTCTTTTCCGCAGATTTTTATTTCTCCATGTTCCACTTATTTTTGTGTACAAAATATAAGCATTGTAAGCAGATACCCAAGTAGCAAAAATCAGTTACAAAACGGTTGTAAAACTCTCTTGCAACTATGGTTTCAGTAAGGTATTTAGTTACAGAATCGTTGCTGACTCTTTCCTGATACGTTGTCAATACCAGATTTGGTCAGTTGCAAGGCAACTGCAGTAATATTATAACCGTTTTACAACGTGTCTGAAACCGTTGCAATTACTACATTGTAACTGTTTTGCAGCGTTGCTATAACGGTTTTTTACAAATCATGTTTACCTATTCGGAATCGTTTCTGTAATGGTTTATCATCACGGTTTTGTAATTGATTTGTAACATTGTAGTTACCGTTTACAGCAACTGCTATGTAACTGTTTTGAAAACATGCTTATTACCATTATTTGAAACTACTTTATAACCGTTTTGTTAAGCAACTTATCCAAGATTTTAGTTACTAACTGCATCATAAAGATTAAAACAAAAGTAGAGATAAAAATATATTAATAAAAAGATACAGATGTATAAAAAGTTATAATAAATGTACATTTTTTAAATTTTTATAGTTTCTTATAAAACTAAATTTAAACAAAAAAGATATAATAAAAGAATTTTTACATGTGTTGCAGGTAGGTAGTACCAGTAAACAGGTTTTTACGGCAAATTTTCAAGAAAAGCGGATTATGTCTATTATTTATAAATTTTGTAAATAGTAAATGCATAAATTTTGTTAAGAGAAAAATGTCTTTGTGTTAAAAGACCATGGCGGGTTAAGATATTCCTCACATGTTATAGTTTAATGCGTCTACGTAATTATTAGTTAAATATTTGTATTAGGCTACAAATGCACATGTGCAATTATAATCGATTCAATGATCATAATCTCGACTGGTTTTTTAAAGATTATAGGTTTTCGCAATGGCGATCTAATTTACACGTTCTGATCACTGTGTGTAATATTTGTAATGTCCTTGCAATCAAATTCTATTTTATCCTAGAAGAAAATAAAATCAATTTAAAATTTGCTTACTTATAATTGGCAACTAATTCTTCAACGTTGATTAAATTAGAAACAGTAGTTTAAATGCACGATTAAAATTATAGTAATATAATATACCAATAATTGTACTTACGTAGTTTTGAATTAGAAACACTTTCGGTACTGTTTATTGGATAATGATAATGGACTATGTGTCTTATAAAAATCTCGTAAAATGCACTTCTTCTGTTGCTGTTTGAACGTATAGATTAACACTGTAGTGTAGTTTTAGAAATTCACACTTGTAACCATAGTTTCAAGACTGTTACACTCGAAACTGAAATGAAAGTTTTAATGCCACTAAATTGACACTGTAGTTACATAAGGGTTTAAGAAAAACTTAGTTATAACCATAGTTGTAAAATGGTTATTTCTGTAATAGATTTGAAACCTCAGTAAATTACGAAAGTTGCTGCTACGTTGCTGCAACGGTTTATTTACCATGGTGCTAATGTTACTAATTTGCAACTGGTTACAACGTAACCACGGTTACAAAATGTTGCTTGGGTATGTCAAGAATATTATAAAAAACTATCAAAGGCCACCGGTTTGTTTTTCTTTTTGTCGTGTAACAAGCAACTGCTTTATCCATAGTATTAACCGAACCTTTTGTTTTATTGTAGTCCAATATAATTGCTGGCTTTTTGGCTTCTCCATCAGAAACTTGTTTGTCAGAATGCAATGTACTCTGCAATATGACGTTTCTGTTCTTTTCGGGATGGTACGACACCAAGGTAGTATCAGAAGTAAAGGCAAATTTGGAGGTAAATTTGGGTACATTTTTGGTCTGTAACAATTCTAATGGAATAGATCCTTTATTTTTTCTAATAGTACCAATCATAGTTATCTTGCGTTTTAGCAACATTTGTCCCAGTTGATGCGACGTAAAGAAATTATCGCAAGTAAGATTATGTCCCTTTAGTCCATGGGATAAATCGAGAACAACTCTCATACCCTGATTTTGCTCTCTTGCTTCTCCAAGTGGCTTGCCAATATAAGGCTGAATATTCCATACATATGACGTCTCATTATTGCATAAAACCCAAAATTTTAGGCCATATCTTGCCGGTTTATTCGGCATGTACTGCCTAAATGGGCATCTACCTCTGAATCCGACTAATTCTTCGTCAACTGTGGCATTTTGATGTGGATTGAACAATGTTGGCAAAATTTCTACCCACTTATCCCAAAGTTCTCTAATCGCCGCGAATTTATCACGAGCTCTTCTTTCATTGCGCGTAGACTTATTATCAAATCTAAGAACCCTGGAAATTTTTTTAAAAAATTCTAAAGACATTGTTGCCCGAAAAATACTTCGTCCTTTCCCGGCATGCCACAAACTTTCCGTTGATTCGTCATGAGATTTGAAAACACCAGACAAAATTAGTAAACCTAGATATGCATCTAAGTCTTCCATATCTAAATCTTTCCACTTTTCTCCATAGACACGACGAGCTTCTAGGTTTGTGTTTTCTAAAATTATGTTTCGAATTGATAGCGTCAAAAATAGAAAAAATGATGTAATTTCGTCTTCTATTCGAGAAATAGCATATCTAGTGGGTCCAGGCGTTAGATATATGACATTTTGTGTAGAAAATCTTCCCCGATGCATTAGAGGATCTAAAGACCACTCAATCGTTTTGTCTTTAGACATAATAGTTTGGGAATTTACGGTCGCATTTTTGGGTTCGCTATCATCTGACTCAAGTTCTTCTGTTTCCGAAACGTGATCTTCAAATTCAGAACATTCCTCTTCATCAGATGGTTTCCATTCTTCATATGAGTCTTGAAATTCACACGATTCTAAGCCAGACTCATCAATTGCTTTCTGCATTTCGCTTTGCGTCAAAGCAGCTGAACGTTTCATTTTCTGAAAATTTATGACAGAATTTTTTTATATGAATAGCGTATAACTGTGGGTACAACAAAACAATGTAAAGTAAAAAGAGATAATTATGATTAGTTTTATATTGTAGTAAACAAAACATTTTCATACCTTTCGTGGTGGTAAAGAAGCTGAAGTGCAGGCTTCCTGAGAATCCATACTGAACACACACGACGAATAGATAAACAACGTGACACTAAACGTAACAGTTACAAATGAAAGATGCAGGGTGCAACTCCCACTACTTTTACCTAGAAGAGGGAATACTAAAGAAGATGCGCAAATGCAAGTTTCAACTTGTAATGATGTTTACGTATTCGGGAGAAAAATGACCCCAACATCTTAAGTGTGTAAATTTTTATAGCGTGGAAATTCGAAAATATAACGAAATATATAAAACGTTAATAAGCACATCTTAATGTGAAAAACTAAGTCAATAAATCTTAACACCCTAAAATAAATACCTTAAGCGTAATTCTAGAACGACTTTCACTTTGGGTCGAAAATGACCCGAACAACGCACCAAGGTTAATAAAATCGTGCGACTACCGCAGGGTTAATCTAGTTACGACGCTAATTAGACAAAATTTTTAATAAAATCAAATAAATTACCGTTTGCAAAAAATGCACTCTATTTCTCGAGTTTACCTTTTATACTTTTTGTCGTCGTCGGCAAAATATTCGGTTTTTGTATATTGCGTACAACATTCTAGAACAATAGCAAACTTTTGGGACTGTTTTAGGATGTTACAATATAATTTATTTTATGTAAAAATAAATACCAGTTGTTACTGATCTCAATTTTAGGAGAAAAAACAAATCTCGTCTAGAGCTAGCCACGTTTTTAGAGGTACTGCGCATTTTTTTGGTATTTGTAAGATTAATATGAACCAAATAAACAAAGAACAAAAAAAATTATGGGAGAAGAACAAGAGATATTGAATACAAAAATTTCCTAAGAATGCTGTTAAAAAACGATCTAACAAAAAATATAACAAACCTAAGACATTAAAGATAAAGACGCACATTTTGACTCCAAAAGTACCGAGTCAAAAAATTAAAAATAAAATGCAAAACCTATCTAAAAGCAGTACTTTAACTACGCGACCGCCAAAAGAGAAGAGTAGAAGAATAAAACCGTTTACCACTTATGCTACGGTCGTGTTAAATAGTGGTATGGCAAAAAGAATTTAGTTACTCACTCAAGTGCTAATGGCATATCTGAGGTTTTTAATTTGTTTCTACTGCTTTATTATCGTGTGTATTTTCTGCAAGCTTATTTAACTTTAATATTGATATTTCTTGTGGTTGTTTGTCTGGTGTTTAACGTATTTTGACAGTGTGATTATGTCTAGAGTGAGAAAGCATATAGTTGGTTAACGTAAAGATAGTTTTTCGTACAGGAAAATTACAAATCGTCTTAAACGAAAGCAATTTACTATTATGCGCTATTCTTAAGCATAAAGTATAAAAGGTCACAATTATCGTAGACAAGGAACTGAGGAATAGTGGCAAACAAATGAGGTGCAAAACCGCCGTTTTTGACTTATGGCAATAAGAGACCGATTTTTCAGTACCAGACCAATTGCCGATCAATAGTTAGGTAATAAAGGTCGTCCTGTAACCCTTGAAACAATTTAGTGTCAAATCAGAAATTTTGGATTGCAATCTTATTGGCCACATTTCATACCACTGTCGGGTAACACCGACATCAACTTTTGGAGTGGAGTAGGTTGCGATTCTACTAGAATCTGAAATGGCATAGAGTACTGTTCAGTGATAAATTCCAAATCTGTTTGGGGGTGCATGATGGCCATATGAGGGTCAGACGAAAACGTGAAGAACGACTCAGTGATTAATTTTCCATTGAGCGGCATGTAGACCACACTGGGGATTATGGTATGGGGTGTTGTAACTTAAAAGGGTAAATTTTTTTAGTATTCATCGGAGGCAATGTGAACGCTCTGCAATTTGGTGGCAGAACCTCATATTCTTCCACTTCTTCAGTAGTTTGCAGACCCATGTACTTTTCCAGAAAAGTAATGCCCGTCTCCACATAACAAGACATTCTATGGATCGATTCAAAGAGGCTAATGTTAATCTCTTAGTACGGCCACTTAGATGCTCCGACCTTAAACCATTTTCCTTTACGTCATTTAGTCAATACCCTTTCAAAAAAAAAAACTAAAAACTGTTTTATTATAAATTGCAATTGCAAATATGTAATGTTTCATTTTGTTTATTCCTAAAATAGATAAATTGACTCTAAATATAATTTTTTTTTATTAAAAATGGGTTTTTAGAGTTCTAATATATAAATGACTCTTTTGCAGCAAGAACCACCAACCGGCACTGAACACGCGTAGAACATTATGGGTAGAAGCCTGCAGAACTAAGCACATCCTTCACAGACACAAGAAACTCTCCGATATGAATTGCAAGTTGCTTGCGTGAGGGAGTGTGAAGCCAATAAGGAGGAATGAATACATTATTAAATAAAAATTGTGTTGATTTTTATTGTTTTTTCAAATTTTAGAAAAGTTGACATTGAATTTAATGAAAGCGACAGTCAATGATCTATTGTTTCAAAAGAACGAAACTGCTGTGCCTTAGTTCTGATGTTTTTTTTCTAAATTGTACCGACACTGTTCTTAACCTATTTTATAGTTGTGATTTAGATGGCGTTACTTGTTAATATATCATTGTTTCGATCCAAATTCAATTTTTCTACCTTCCGTACTGATTTATAGTTTTTTGTTTATTATGAGTGGTATTTCTACCACAAGATGGGGTTCCAAAAACATTTTAAACAAAGATTTTTTTGAAAGCCTAGAGTTTAGTGCTACCATTGAATAATAAATGTAAGAAGAAATGCAACTTAAGGGGCGATATCGTATCGACTGATTGGATCGAGATCTAGAGGTCGCCACGTTTGTATTGGATCGAGATTTTTCAGTTCTTGCGTGTCTGTCGACTTGTAAACTTCGGTATTGAATTGAAAGTTTTTCTTCGGTTAACATTGCGATACGATTTTTAAAATTCTGGTAGTAGTAATGTTTGTTTGAACTTTTGTTTAGTTTAAGTGTAAATATGTTTTTGATTTATTTTTAAAATGGGAAAAGTTACAAATCACGGTTGTGTTTATATTAATTGTGCAAATAATAATACCGAAAACAAAGGTACTAGTTTTCTTAAGTTTTTTTATTAGTGATAAAGTGCGTGCTAAAGAATGTTAGAAAAACTGTGGAAATATAAACATTGCCACAATGGACTTGGAAGATTTAAAACAAAAGAAGATTTGTGAGAAGCATCTTCGGAGATAATGTATAACAACAAAAGGAAATTTTAAACACACTGCAGTTCTTGTTCTACACCTTCAATCAGGTAAATATTTTTTAATTTTTTTTTTGCTACCAAACGTTTATAAATTGTTTAAATTAACATCGGAGAATCTCCTTGTCCGGATTCTTCTTCTTGTTGCATTTAATTGTACAATAACTTAAAATAATTACTGTAAATCAGTGGCTGCGATCGCTATTATTTTCCACGATCAATGATCGCAATCATGGTATTTAGAATTAATTAGTAATCGACTGTTGCTAAAAAGTCGCTCGTGTAAAGTTAGCCATAAATTTAGCCATAAACATTCGATTTTTGTTTTCCGTGATACAATAACGTTTGGAGTATTGAAAATCAACATACCTAAGTATTTTTTAATATTGTTTCTAAACAATAAATTAATTAAAATTTATTCATATTTAGATTTTAAAAAAAATATTTACAAAAATTCACAGAAAATAGATACTACTGTGATGTTTTTTTTCGACATGACGTGCTATTTGAATTCTGATGCAAACTTACGAACAAATAGTTTAAAGCATTAATAAACAACATATTAAAAAATAAGTGTCGTTCTTTCGTAAATTAAATGTTTCTATTTGAAATTGACCCTGAAAAGATTGTTGAGTAATTAGTCATAACTCGTGTTGATATTTGTCTCAAGCATAAGATTTATTTATTAAAAATAAATTTACAATTCTTTTCAAATACGTATTATCATTTGTAGTTAATGCTTATTGTTTTTAACTTCTTGTGTTTTTATGATTTACCTTGGTGTTTATATAAAGCTAGGTTTTCCCCAAAATGCTGAATGTGTGACACAAATTTTACAAACGTTCTTTCCTAGAAGAGTTTTCTAATTCTCTTTGAAGAGAATGCATTGTTAAATTTCTGTAAACAAAAAAAATATATAATTCAATGTTTAAATCCATGTAACTTTTTTATTAAAAAATCTGTATGTGGTTTAAAATTCTTACGAGGAAAAGAGCAAAAGGGTTATTTACCTACTTACACAAAATTTTACGATTTTCCGTGAACTACCTGCATACTTAAAGTTTATTATACATTTATTAAAGTAAATATTATCGGTAAAATCGTGTTATATTAGTCTTATTTGTTTATGCGATAATTAAAAGTATTGATTTCTTTTCCACAACCGCAATTATTTTATAAGCGATCAATAATTGCGATCGTTATTGTACAGACGCTCGATATCGCGATCATTATTTTGCATAATGATCGATTCATCGTAATTGCATAATCGTTCTGGCCATTGCTTTAAATGTTTTTTGTTGATGTTGGCATATGTCGAATAAAAATATCGTTTTTCTGTAAATGTTAGGGCCGCATTTCTTTAGCACCTTGTCTAATAAAGACTTAGTTTTTTAAAAAGTAAAAAAATTATAAACAAAATTTTTTTATGTTTAATTTAGCATGCTGAAAGCACTTCAATACAAATCCAACAATACATAAAATATTTTTACAATTGTTTAAAAAAAATCGCAAAAATTTTGAAAATTCTAATACTAATTGCATTTTCAAAACTTTATTTTTAAAATACTAACTTAAATTTTTTTTTACTTTTTGGGCTTATTTAGTATAATTTTTTTACAGAAGCTGTGATTGTTGATATGAACATCAACCTAAGATACTCAAATGTAGTAGTTTCGCAAACATATGGAAGAAAACGTCGATTGTTATTTATTGATGGCGATCGTGAAGACGAATAAATTTATTCTTTCTACAGCTCTAGTTCACTAAACGAAGATATAAGTAGACAAGCAATAATAAGTAATTTTTTTAATATATGTTTTATAGTTGAAGATACGTCCTATAATATTTTGAAGATACTGGAACGACCACAGTGTGTTCTCAAATTCGTCAAGCCGTTAAGTTTTAACGAAACTACGCAACATAGTGATACAAATGGATTCTCTGTCAAAAATCCTTTTAAAGGAATTGGTCAATTATTCTTTCAGAAATTTAACATTAATTTGAATTTAAAATTATTTAAATTACCAGTCCACTAATAACAAACTTGTTTACATATGTTTTGAGCTTTACAATGATGATGCTCATCTTCAGAAAAGTCTACAAAAAATATTTACAACTTTTTTAAATACAAAAAATGTCATCAACATATCTTTTCCAAAATATTATTTTTTGTAATAAAATTTGGTGTTCAGAAATATATTTACTTTTTAAATTGTTTAAGAAGATTTTAGTAAAAATAAGTGATAAATTTAATAATCAATTTTTTAAACAAAATCTAGGTCTTTCAATGGGTTCTCCTTTATCACTTTTCTCAATTTTTTTAAGAAATTAAGTAAAGGTAACGATTTCAAGATTTCTTTTTCTAATGAAATATTTATTTAATTTTTAAGCTACTTAAAGGTAGTAAAAATAAAGCTATTCAAGCTGTATAGTTGTTTCTGAAAGGTGGTTTACGGTTCCTTTAAAGCTTCTTTAAAGCTTTGCTAGTACCACAAAGAGCTGTATAAGTCCGATTTTAATGCATTAAAGGAGCTACCTAACAGCAACATAACTGCGGAATTTTTTTCACAAGCCACTTAAAAGTGTTCTAAAGAGTAACTTTAAAAGCTAAAGTAGTTATAAAAAAGCCAGTTTTAGCTGCAATTTGCTCACTGGGAAATTCTTGAATTACTCGAGTTCATTTACATTAAAATATCAAATACAATTTTTTTGTTGAACGAGCAAACCAATTTTAATTATGATTTTAAACTTAAATTTTTTTAGATTTGTTTCTAAATTGCACCATCTTTCTTTTTTAAAATAATTAACATTTAACATTTTGTAAAACTTACATTTTTTTTAATTATCTAGTTACAAATTTTCAGATTTGAGATTGTTCGAAAAAATGTAAGTTAAAAAACTTTTTGTAATCTTATCTTTTTATAAGTTGTAAATATTTTTACTTTTTTGAAGATGAGCTTCATTATTTTAAAGCTCGAAGCATATGTAAAATAGTATATACATTTTGAAACTTAACGAATTTATTATTGGTAATTTGAATAATTTTAAAAATTGACGAATAATAACAATAAATCCCCATAACAATTTTCTTTTAATTTAATTTGCATTGTTTTAGTTATTTCTATGTTTTCGATTTATATTTTACAAAAATAAATAAATATTTGAATATACATATTTTTTTGTTTTCTTAAATATGAAGCATGATATTGTTTAAGTTTATTTGACAATGACTTGTGTCGTAACAATACAAGCTATTGTTTATGATACTAACCTGTTTTGAACAGGTAAACGGTAAAGTAAACACATATATAAGAAAAGGTTCTTACTCGTACTTCATAACAAATAAGTAAGTTCGCAAATTAAAAACCACGATTTTGCAGATGGCAGCAGGTCCTAGTTTATTAGTTTATGAAAAGAGGGGGTACAGACGGGTAAAAAAAAGAGAAACAAGAGAGATAAAACTACAGTACGATTTTTAACACACTATTTGCGCCTCTTCTTAAATTATTACTCAATGGTGCTACTGAATTGTAAAATACTGTTAAATGAGAATGTGCTCAAAAATCAAGTTATATTTGATGTATAGAGTATTAAGAAGTACGTTTTACACTTAAAGAAAAAAAATTACACACATTACTTTTTTCTGTTTTATTAATGATATTTAAAATAGCTATTTAGGGTAATACACCGATAATAACGTTTTTATAGATGTACTAGAAAATTACGGCTTGAATCCGATAGGCAAAACTGACATTCCTTACCGGTCACCGTTTAAAGGTGTGATTAACGAACTCGTCGTCAAGGCGGTAGACATCTGTTAGCAGCACAGTATACTAAAACTGTTTTTTAAATAACTGATTTGTTTTCTATTTTTTGTTGCATTGTTTTTTTATTTATTTGTTTTTATCAGTATCAATGTCAAACAAATTAAATAAAACTAATTAAGTATATCATTCTATTACAAATGAAGTTATCGAACAAAATAAAGTGCAAATACATTTAAACTTAAGTAAAAATCTAATACTATTTATAAAGTTTCTACAAAGAACAGCATAGCGTCTTAAGAAAACAAAATTTTGTTTAATGTAAACTTATAAAAAAAACACTGTATATGAATATAACTACAAAGAATGAACTTGTCCGCAAACTAAAATAATATCTCCAGCACGACATCCGTAACTGCAATAATCATCTTCTTCATGTATATGTTCGCTACCGTGTCCTTCACAGTCAAAAACATCGTTTTTACATTTTGAATTTGCGTATTTTTCAGCGTTTTTGGTTGGATGTACTTGAGCACAAGTCTTGTGACTGCCATTTACAATACAAGTGTAAGCACATTCGCCTGCTTCATTTAGATAAAAATGAGACTCGCCATTTTTCCCACAATTATATGGTATATTATAGGAATTTTGAGCATTGCATTCTGCTTGGACGCAGTAGAAAAGTCCAGCAAGACAAAAAATTACAGTAATTACAAATTTCATTATATCTGCAATTTTTAAAATGTTTATTTAAATTAAATTAAATTTCGAACTTACCCGGACTATAGCTACGTGAAACTAACGAAAAATTCAAACGTACTTCTCTTATATAACATTCGCTTCATCAAACTTGATTCTAAAAAATCAAATGAGGAGTTTGTTGAGCAATTAACTTTAAATTATGTAACATTTTATTGTACCTGTTTTTTATATCAATAAATTAATTATGCCTATATCTTGTTTTGTTTAAAATTTGAATTATTTAAACTGGTTACTGCGTATAAAAAAGTGGATTCTTTGTATCGTAGTTGTTTTTCTATCAGTTCTGCTTATAAAAAAATCTAATTTTATAAATATCATGTTTACGTAAGTCGTTAAACAGCAAACGGTTTTTGTTCAAACCAAAACAAATTAAGAAAAATAGGAATTTACTATAATTATTTTTTATTACTATTGTTTTTATAAGTTTGGTTTGATATTTGTTGCGTAGTTGCTGTTATTAATATTAGCATTAATGATTAAACGAACTTATCTAGAGGTGTTCAATCATAATTATATAAAGGTCCTTTTACGTAATGACCATATAGTAATTCTTTATTTATGTTAGATACGCAGGACAATTTTACAGCCACCGGTGTAATAATAATCAAATTTCATCATTTTGAAACTACCTCACTTTAAATTGGTAAGGGCAAAGGAATGCGATAGAGGTATAACTTGGGTATAGAATAATATTATCTTTAGTAGTTTTTCAAAAATAAAGTAACAGGGTTTGTATAGTTTTCGTGGTGTATGAATTTTGATTTGGGCGTAAATACCATTATATAACTAGGAAATTACTACTGATTTTGGACTTCCGTTTTTGAGGTTGAAGAAGACACCACGTGAACTTACGCTTTGCTTAGTCATATCTACATTTTATATATTGTGAATCATCCTCGTTGTTAATGGGTAAATTAATTTCGATTTTGATGTGTTAATTGTAAAAGTTTCGCTGGGCAAGTTGGGATACTTCTACGTATCTGACACCTAGAAATTTGTTAACTATTTCTCAATTACTTCTTTCGTTTGGCTTGATATCTGTTTACTACACTTTCAGCAATTCTAGAGGATTTGTTCGGATATGCCATTAGCTAGTTGCATATCAGGAAAAAACCTTAAGTAAGAGGAAAAACAAAAAAGAACATTGTCGACCATAAAAAAGTGAATGCCTGAATTTTATAAGCATCTGAATCAGTATGCTAAGAACAGTAAGTGAAACACCTTTTGTTAAATTTGAAAACAAACAAACCAATTTAGTGGCGTTCTAAAAAAAACTAGTTTGTTTAAATGACCATAAAAACAGCTCATATTCAGTTTCTTCCTTATTTATTAATCCAGAAACCAAACCTGCTTCTGTCTTTTGTTACATGTCACTATTTTTGCATTTTCTATAAATAATAATTCAAAGTAAAATTCACGCCGTTACTGGTTTGCGAACTCCACTATTTGTAAAACGTGTAAACGTATTTGTCAGAGAGAGATATTTTGTTAATACGCTATACGTTTCATTGTAAATAATTCTTCTTTCTGCTTAAATTTTATGGTCGACTATTTCTATTACGCTTTTAGCAATATGCTGTTGAAGGATTGGCCAGCGTATTTGCAGGTTGCTTGTCATTAAAATAAAAATTTAAGTACTTTCTATGAAAAGCATCTACAGGAATTAGAAAGACTAAAGAACAGTCTTTGGTGACAAGTTTTGTTACAGCTTTAAAATGATTAATTTTTGTAAATATATTAGGGTTTTTTAAATTTAGGTTTAGTTTATAACTTTTCTTTCGCCGTAAACCTGCTGCTACTCCTGATCTTTGTACGTTGATTTATAGTATATTGCATAGTGTCGGTGCATTTATTGTCTGCCCTGACAAACAACCAGCTGTTCAGATGTTAAATGCCTTCTAAAAGCAGTCAAGGATCTAAGCATTTTGGGTTTTGCATTTTGTTTGAAATCGTGGACGGAGCGCTTTGCAGCTTTCAAATTTTTGATGGCTTTCCCAGATCAGAATCAAATGCTGCTTAAATTAGTAGCGATAAAACAGCGTCTTAAAGACGACTGGGCAACATAAAATTCTAGCAACGTTAGTCAATTTTTCTGTTTTGAAAATGTTTTTCTCTTAAACATCTATAAAAATGAGGTTAGAGATTTTCTTCTTCAATCCTGCCAAAGCTGCACCAAACCAAAGTCTTGATATTAGCTAGACGCTCGTCTCGTGGTACCAACCTTTTGGAAAGAGTTTCCTTTTTTTCAAAATTTAATTTCGGTGGCTACAACTATTATAGATTTGCAGGTGGTTTAAATTTCTGTAGGATGCTTTTCTTTTTTTAGGCGTGTGTGAAAAATGCCACTAAATATGTTCACCAGGAATGAACAGCAACGCCTAACTGAAGTGATTCCATACAAGGTTGTCCTAAGGCGACCAACACTTATTATAAAATTGATGCAACACCTTCAAAAGTAGCAGTTAGAAAATTTCCTAAAACCAAGACAACTGTCAAAGCAATAATATATGAAAAAAGTGGATATGGGGTAGTTAAATATCCCTTGTCAAGACATATTAAGTTTACAGCATCTGATGGATTATCTTCTTCTTCTTCTTTTCGAAAACCTAGAGGCTTGTTATACCGAGTATTGCTTTTCTTGGAAGGCTGAAGACCAGTTGTCTTTTCATCGTTTTGCAGGTCTTCCTGGTGGTCGTTTAGATGCTGGTCTATAGTTTTTGGCAATTTTTGCAAGCCGGTTATTATCCATTCTGGATACGTGTTCGTTCCAGAACCTTCTGCGAGCACGTGTCCATCTTACGACATCCTCCACGTTGCACTTTTTATGGATGTCCTCGCTTCTTCTTAGATCTCTAATCGTGTTTCCCGAGATCGTGCGGAGTACCTTCATTTCAGAAGTGCGAGTCATTCTTTTAGTTTCAACAGTATCGGGCCTTGTTTCTGTTGCGTAAGTCATAATTGGCTTAACACATGTTTTGTAAATTTTTACTTTAGCTTCTGTTGATATGTGCTTGTTTTTCCATATAGTTGTTTTTAGGGCTCCACCTATTCTTGCTGATTTGTTAATTTAATGCCTCACACTAATCTTGAGGTCTCCGTACGGTGCTATGGTGGATCCTAGATTGTTGAACTCAGAGACTTGTTCAATTACTTTGCCATTCAGTTCTAGTTTACGTCTGCGCGGATCTCTCGCAATCACCATGCATCTTGTTTGTAAGTAGAAATTTTCATGTTTAATTTTTCAGCTTCTTGAACGCTTGTAATAACCACTGTAGTACGTCTTCAGTGTTTGCAAATAGTGTCGCGTCGTCACATAGCATACGATCTTGATATGGTGTCTTCCGAACTTGTAGTCGTGGTTTACGTTGCAAACTTGTTCAATAATTCTATACATTATTGTTGAAGTTGAATAATATAAGGCTGAGACTGTCTCCTTGTCGAACACCCATGATTAGCTCAATTTTTTCAGTTGTCAGAGATTTTGTTTTAATTATAGTTGTGTTATTCGTATTGAGCTGCCTTATCGTCTCGATAATGTTTGGGTGTATTCCTTTACTCTTTAATTCGTTTACAATATTCGTCAAGCTTACCCTATCGAAAGCTTTCGTTAGTTCTAAAAAGCATATAAACGCTGGCTTGTCAGATTCTATTGCTTTTTCTGTGACCTGCCGAACAATGAATATTGCATCAACAGTCGAACGATTTTTCCAAAAACCTTGTTGCTCTTCACTTATTGAGATATCGTTGAGAATGCGTTGTTGCAAAAGACGAGTAAATAATTTCATGGATGTATCCAGTAAAGATATTCCTCTGTAGTTAGATGGTTCTAAGGATTTTCCTTTTTTGAGCAATGGTATAGTTATGCTGTCGTTCCATCTTTCTGGTGTTAGCGCCTCTTCTAAAATTTTGTTATACAGATTAGTGAGCTGTTTTCCATTTTTAATCTGGGTTAGTTGTAGTATTACTTCTTCTTCGGATATTTTTTCTAGGCTTTCTATGTCCCTGGCAACCTTTCTTTGTAATCTTCTTTGTTGATCCGTTGGTTCGATTTCATCTTGTTTTCCTGAGTACATGCCCTGAAAGTAGTTGGTCCATTCGACTGCCGATATGTTATTTAATTGTACTGTTTTGTTTATTTTTCTTTTCCCTGCTCTAAGCATTTTCCAAATGCGCTTTTGGGTTCCGTATAGGTCACTTTCCATTTCTTTACTAAAGTTCTTCCAGTATTCGCTTTTTATTTCTCTTATTCTGTTATTCACTTTATTTCTTATATTTATGTAGTTTTTTGGATTCTTGTTGGATATGTATGTCAAGTGAGCACTCTTTTTTTCTTGCGCTAGTGTTTTTCCTTTTGGTTTAAACCATGGTTTTTTGTTCGTATGTTGTGTATTCGTATTGACAGTTTTTGTTCCTAACGCCTCAGCTGCTGCTTGCTTTATATTGTTTAATAGGATTTTCCACGCATTGTTTACAGTGTGATGTTGGAGGATAGGTGCATTATCTATTTTATGAGCCAGTCGCAGCCTGTAGAGATATTGATTACTTTCAGATTTAAGGTATTCGATATTAAATTTAGTAGTAAAAGTTTTTGTTTTTGTTTCTTTCCTTCTAGCGATTGGTTTTGCTATGGTAATTTGGTCCATCACTAAATTATGATCCGATCCTATGTTTGCAAATGCGAGAGCTCTCACATCTAATATCTGCTCAGGTTTGATCATTTTGTTTGTTATTATATAGTTTATTGTGGAAGTTATCCCTCTACTGCCTTGAAAAATTATTTTATGTTGTGGTTTATGCTTGAGATATGTGTTGTTCATCCTTAGTTCGTTGTAGGCACAGAATTTAATGAGCACTTCTCCTCTTTCATTCGTCGTTTCCTCGTTAAATGTATTCTTGATTCCTGGTATAACGTCGTTTCTTATTCTTGCATTCAGGTCTCCCATTATTATTATTTTTTCTTAGACGTGTAAGTTGTCTATTAACAGCTGCATCTGTTTATAGAAATCAAGTGCTTCTTGTTCAGGCCTTCCAGTGTCTGATGGATTGTTAAGAAGCAAATTCGATTATCTACTTAAATTTTTAGGAAAAAAAAACAAATGATAAGTACTAAAAACTAAAATTAATAACACTTGTCGGGTTATTATCTTAGTTCATCGTACAAAAAAGAAGAAAAACCTAGGAAACGATAGTAAAAGCAAAGAATTTTTTCAAAGCTTGTATAAATATGAAGGTTTTTTAGGTTTGGATTGTGTCAATGTTGTAAGCGAATTTGTTTACTTCTATAAAGGATTTTATCATCAATCTATATTGTGACCTATGATAAAATAACGTACAGCAACAACAAATTTTAGAACATCTTTTATTATATAACGATCATCGTCTGAAATGAGTGTGAAGACGGAACAACTAATTTTATCAATATAGACTAAACTGCAACTTTTCGTGTTGCCCCATGAAATGTTTAATCCAATTATTATTACGTCCATTATAGTGCTTTAAATTTGTATACTTTACGCCGTTATAGCATAAATAATGACTCACAAAGTCCTTGATTGCGTGCTTCTCTAAAATAAATTTGTGCAGATCATGTGCAGTTGATGTAATACAAATCGGGTCGCGCAATAAAATTAAGTTTTGATGTTTGGAGTTTAATTATTTTTTTTGTCATCAAAAACATTTTGAAATTTAAAAAAACGCATTATTACTAAACACTTTTATTAAAATTCCTCTCACACTCCAGTATAGACAAAAATTATTTCTTAAGCTTTTAACCGGTGGATTTGTTCACAGTTAAAAATCATATCATCAACTCGACAACCAAAAGAGCAAAAATCATCAGATTCATAAAAATCATCTTCACCTTTTCCAGCGCAATCAAAAACCAAATGTTTACATTTTGAACGGATGTACCGTTCCATATTCTTGACTGGATGTACTTCCAGACAAGATTTGTGACTTCCATTCACAATGCAGGTATAATCACATTCGTCTTTTTTGTTTTGATAAAAGTGTGATTTTCCAAGTTTTCCACAATCGTATGGTGAATTAATAGAATTTTCAACGTTGCATTCTGCGTGAACGTAGTAGCAGAATGCAAATAGAAAAACCAGCACAGTTAATGCACTTTTCATTGTAGATCTGAAATTTATTAGATATGTGTAAACAATTTTGTAATCACGACTTACCTAAACTTTGAATAAACAATATTAAATGCTTTTTTTAAATATGTTTTTCTTATACACAAATTTTATCAAATAAAATTGACCTTTGATAAAAGGTGATAAATACAATTTTTTTATTGCACAAAACATCTGATTACAAAATTTCTGTAAGTGATTTAATATGCAGGTTATCAATAAATTTTGGTTTTAATTTGATAGGTTATTACAGTTACGTTACGTTACTAAAAACATAATATTGTTTTAACTTTAATTCAAAAATATAGTTTTGGTGATTTTTCTGCAAAACAAAACGTCTAGTTTTTTCAAAATTTTTTTTGCCAAAAGAAATGCAGAAACATGGCTCTGAATCCGGAAGCGTTACACTACCGCCGAATTGAATGTACTTAGATTGGATAGAACTGTCAAAATGTTGTATAACTGCGTTAAATAATAAAACATGCTAGTTGAATTAAAATTTATTTTTATTTAATTTAGTAATAAAAACTTTTTTATTAAAAGTGGCGCCCAACATGGGGCCGGTTTTACATACGATTCGTTGCATACTTTTTTAATAAAAGTAATCTCTTGTAACATAAAAAACAAATTGTGTGTAAAATTTAACATTTTTTAGTGTTATTTAACAAATAACATTTATTGGACTACTTGCCAACTGAATAGTTTTTAACCAAAAACGACTTCTGATCACTCATACTGGTTACGCAGGCAAGGAAAAATGGTTCAATCAATGTTGCAGATGCTAGTAATGTTTTTAGTGTAAACAAATTGTTCACGGTTTAATAAACTAAAAAAATTAATACTTCCACGTATTTATTTGCATGATTAAAATTAACAAAGACCGCCCGCATATTTCTGACGACAACAATTTCTATGGTTTACTTATGCTCTTTTATTGAGTTACTATGACGTACTTTTTTAGCAAAAATCAATTGCACGAAAACGCAAAAAAAATTGGAACGACAAAATAAATTAATGTTCTAATTTTATAAGCGAATCTTGCAAATATACAAGGCATTCGCGTAAAAAGTGTCGGAATCTAACAAAACATAACAATACGCAAAAAACAGTTATAAAAGAAACAAATTGTGATTCATTGTTTGCAAGTGTAAATAGAATCAAAAATAAAATTATACGGTTGTAGCGCAATTAGCTATATAAAAACAAATTGTTCACACTGTAAAGACAGAGAGTTAAACTCCGCTTCTATAAATTCTTGTTCATTAAATGTATCAGACTTAATTCTTTCGGCGCAACATAGACCAATATTACGTTTTGATACTTCTGCCGCATCCCCCATATTGATCTCCTTCTTTCTATATTTCTACATTCTTCCTCATCAATAGTTTCATCCTTTATTGTCTCTCTTATTCCATTTTCCCATGTTAATGCTGATCTTCTTCTTTTTTTTCTATTTCTTGGTTCATACTTCATAGTTCTTTTTGGTCATCTATTTTCCTCTATTTTCATTACGTGTCCATACCACAGAAGTTGGCTTGTTTGTACCCCATCTATAGTCATATATGTTCTTTTTACACGCCTTCTAATTTTTTGATTTGGTATACGTTCCAGCCAGCATTCTGATTTATATTTCAATATCGGTTCTACTATTGTTTTGTAGATTGTCATTTTCGTATTTATTTTAATTTGATTTGACCAAAGTAATAAATTGAACATTCGTACACAGCTCTGACCTTGTTGAACCTTATACGTTATTAAATCTGAGGCTAAACTCTATTTCGTAGGAACGGAGCTACGTACGAGTTAATCCACATGTAGGAAACTATGAAGTTGTTAGTTAGATAGTAAATATTACAACCGCGAATTTAAAAAAATGTATTTGAGTTATACGCGGCATAATATTTCTAACTGTACTACACAAGTGCAAAAATTTGTTTATATAATTGCAGAAACCATCTTAGAGACCAGTAGACAGCTGTTTCGTTCTATTTGGACTCCTTAGCACTAGAATATTCTAATGCAGTTTCCACAACTATATAAAACAAATTGCCATAGTTTTATTCCAGTGCTGAGGAGTTCAAATAGGACGAAACAGCTGTCCACTGGTCTCTAAGATGGTTTCTGCAATTATATAAACAAATTTTTGCACTTGCGTAGTTTATACTCTTTATATTTCCTTAATTTTCTTAATTGTGAATACGGGTCTTTCTGCTCATCTCCTATGCGTAGGTATTCTGTTTTACCTTTGTTCATATTCATACTCTACTCTTCGTATTTTTCTATAATTTTTCGTAGCATGTAGTCAATGCTTTCTTCGCAGTTTGCAATAAGTACTTGATCGTCAGCAAAGAAGAGAGTTGTCACGCATTTAACCCCGATATCAGTTCCCATTCCTGAACACTTCTTCCTCCAGTTCTTCAAAGATTTTTAAACATATATCTTGAACAAAGTGGGTGACAAACAGCATCCCTGTTTGAGAACCATTTGTAACTGTAAATAGTTTCAACATTTTTTTCCTAACTTTCACGACGCTTTCTGTTCTCTTATATAAGTTCCAAATTGCAGGAATGTACGTTTTACTGAAACCAAATCTTCGTCAACACATCGAAAAGTTTTGCCAAGGGCACTGTATTGTAGGCTTTCTTAAGATCTATAAATACGAGATGTGTAGGTTGATTTTGGGCTCCGTTTTTCTATTATTTGCTGAAGGGTAAATATTTTACCCAAGCATGATCTTCCCGCACGAAAACCGTTTTACTCCTCTAAGTTTTCATATTTCGATTCAATTCTTTGTTTTTAGAATCCTGCCATACAACCTTCTCATTGAACTAGTAACACTCATCCCACTATTATTCCCACAGACTTTCTTGTTTCTCTTCTTATAAATTGAATTGATATATACCAAATTCCAGTTTGCTGGAATGTCTTCACCCCTAATCAGGTAGGCATTAAACAACGCGGCTATAATTTCCAACATAATATCTGGTCCATGTTTTATTAGTTCAATGGAAATGTTTCACGGTCCAGGATGCTGTTTTGATTTCGCTTATATTTATCTCTTTCATGTTTTCATCTACTGTAATCTTGTCTATTTTTCCTTTAAATTGTTCTCTATTTTCCGTTAATAGTGACCTATAATATTCTCGCCATTCTTCTTCTTTTATCAAGTTTATATTTCCTGTCTCCTTTTTGTCCTTTCTTAGATTTTTTATAGCCTTCCATGCCTGTGTTATTCTAGTTCTCCCTAAACATATCTCGATCTCTTCGTTCTTTTTATCCCACATTTCGTTCTTGTTTTTTACCACCATCTTTTTCACTTCTCTATTGCATTGTGCATATACCTTTTTGTCTTTCGGGTCCTTGGTACGGAGCTACATTTGATAAACTTTCTTTTTACTTTCTATTAGATTCTTCAGTTCTCCTAACCACCATTCTGGCTTTTGTTTTTGGTATGTATGTTTTCTTTATTAAGTTGACACTTATTTTCTGAGTTTAGTTCTTCATGTCTTATTCATTAAAGCTTCGTGGCCAATCTTAATTTATATAGAAACTCTAAACCAGTGAGTCACTAGCGGTATGATTCAGTAAACGGGCAGGAACGTTTTGTTGCATATTATTTAGCGTTTGACATCTACTACACGTAGTTTAATTTGGTGGAAACTTTGACCGTTCAATCGTAAGTAAGATTCTTTTTTAAAGATTTTAGATAAGCTTTTTCGCTACTAAACTACCTGCAGGTAAAATGGTCACTACGCCATGTTTTTTTTGCTAATTTCAACGTCAATTTTAGCAAGTTAACGGAGGCTTGAAAACTTTCCTGCAAACACAATTACAAAAAGTAAAATTATTTTCTTTTGTACTAATGTCCAATACTTAGTGGACTAATTCAAACCCGATACAATTAACGTTGGGTTTATGACCTCAGTAGTTACTTCTAAATGGAAATTTAACTTCGACCGATTGTTGCTGTAAAATTTATTTCTATGCGGTTTATTTATGTTACACCTTTAGCGTTATTAATTCTGTTTATTTTTGTAACTGTGTTACGTATCTGCATTTTTTTAGAGTTTAGAGCTTTATTAACCATGTTCAGCTTTTCGCTTTATTAATTATAGTTTTTAGCTGCTTTTGGTGTAACTAAGATCATTTTTAATACTCTATTTTAGTCGAGTATAATTATTCAGCCTTCAGCTTATTTCGTAGTTGAGTAGTACTGTTTACGTTGACTTAAACCTAAGATCGCTGGTAGCAAATTTAATTCTTCTTAAAAGTGTCAGAAGTGTATTACTGAAACAGCAATTATGCTAAGGAACTTTAAGTGTCGGGGTAAGTTTTACGTTCTTATAATAATTTAAACGCTCACGTCTTGCTATTTAAAAACTTAGGTATTGCGATTGCATGTAGTAGTTAACGTTAGATCGATTACGGTTTAATTGACTGAAGTTTGTTATTGATTAAGAGTGCCTAAGATTTACTGATTTTTTATCTATTGGAAAATATGCAACCAATTTGTTGCGTACTCTTGTTATTAAGTTGTTTACTTTTCTCCTCTTCTTAATTTCTTTGACAGTGGGTTTGCACATACGTACTCTTGTCGTCTCCAAATCCAAGGTTGTACTAGTACGTAAAGGATAGTGTCCGTTTCTTTCTTTTTTTTTAAATTATAATCGCATTCTCAATCACGCCGACTCACTGGCATCTTAGTTAGCCGTGGTTACGTAGTTGTTACCATCAGAAACCGCTAAAAAAACGGTTGGTAACAAACAAACTAGTTAAAATTAATAGTTTAAAAGATAAAAACGAGAATCAAGAAAAAACAAACAAATAATTCAAGATACAAAAAAAAAATAGAAAATGTAGAATACCTCAACACAAAAGCAACCTATTGCGACTCCAATAATTAAAATGTGTATTTGTTTATATAATAGATCTGAGACAGTCATTACACACCAAAGTACAGGAACCCATAGTATATAAGCTACCTGCTACGCTACGCTGTTTGTTTACTCACATTAAATAACATGTTAGACAGCATCCTAAAAAACATAATTTACACTAGTGTTTTTCCTTTAATTAGTACCGAAAAACAAATATAATCTAAGATATTTATGAATCCATAAATTTGTTATTAGATTTGTTAAAATTGAAAATAGAATGCAAAACTGATATCGCATCGTAGCACTCAACTTTTTTCCTTCTAAAACTGCACTCAAACATAACAAAAAAAGCTATAAAAGTAGATGTCTGAATCCAATTGAAACTTTTTTTCTTCTGCCACCTGTTTCTGGTAGAATTTTTTTGATATCCTGCTCAAATAAAATTTGACGACCACCGCTCCGCACCTGGTTAACCCTTTGTAACCGTTATTTTGAACATGAACGGCCGCTATTGCAGCCAACCATTTTTCGTTTAAACCACTTAGCAATTACCCACTGTGTCCTGGCCATTCTAACGTGTTTGCAATCAATATGTTTCTCGTAACGTTAAAAAGTCACCTACCAGATTCTAAACCATCTTGTGTTATTTGCCATCAAACGTAAATGAGTTAACTGATTAATAAATTGCTTGTGTTAGAGTAACTTTGTTAAGATGTTGGCTTGATACACCTACCAGTTTTTGAATCATATTTTAAACCACAAACGTAGGTGAGTTGGCAAATTAGTAAATTGCTTAAAATTTATTGAGACGTTTGACACTTTTAAGAATTGAATTTGTTTTTGAACGTGTTTTCTGCAATTAAAAAGTTACGATAATTCGTCTTTAGCATCACTCGTCTTAATATAATCTAATAGAAGCTAAGTTTTATCATTGGTAATTAAATTTTTTGCAAACATTGTCATTGCAGATAAATCACTAGTCAACATTAAACATAACATTTAATAAATAAATAACAGCACGTGTGTAATAACTTGTAAACTTTAATTGTTTTTAACAAAGTGATTGCAACTAAGACTTACCTGAGTGATTTGAACGCACTAATTAATTAGTCGTTCCGTGTAAACGTTAATTAACACAATTTTAAAAACTATCATTAGCATAAAATTTTTGCACGTCATTTTACCGTTGCTGAAGTGCATTTAGGGATATAACCAGTTTTGTTATAGAATTTGAACTTGGTGCGCATTTAAATAAAACTGCACTAATTAGTCGCAGTCATCTTTAAGACAGCCTTACTTTGCGTCTTCTATAATATATCAAGGTCGTGCTTAAACACCAGTTTAGGTACCCAAATTAAAAACCCCATAAAGGAAAACCAAGCGTACCAACCCTACATACATTATTTTCCATTCGGTGCTTGATCCTCTCACGTTGGGCATTAGTCAAAACAAATATTTTTGTTTTCTCGCATACACGTCTTGCGTGCTCAGTCACTCAACTGTTCTATCCAATCCAAACGCTAAAGTACCTCAAGAGCTTCTTCTCCACTTTTATCAAACAATCTCTCATTCGTTTGTGTCTGACCCTGGCAACGACTTGGGTTTTATCCGGGGTCAGGCACAGACAGTGATCTTCTAAACTATTTCTCCACTTATAGATTCTCTTTTCTGTTTTCCTTCTCATCAGTTCTGCAGTTTTACTTTTGACTATCACCGTTAAGTCGTCTGCGTATCTCAACAGCGTGACATCGTCCGGATTTGCCAGCTCCAATATTCCGTCGAAGTAGAAATTCTACAGAAGCAGTTCTAAGACCAATTTCCGCGGGATCCCAGTCGTAAGTTTTATTTTTATACTTGCCCTGACGTACATCTAGCTTTTTCTGGGGTAATTTTTTACTATGCTTAGCAACTGCACGATGCTCGATCATGGAACGCTCTTAAACGCGTTCTAAACGTCGGGAGTTACCAGGATGCAGCATCTTCTGTTCTGTTGCCTTACCCTTCTTACTTTATCAATATTTTTAACCCCCCCTCCTAATTGCGTTCATAGTAACCTGCTTTTTCTAAAACTAAACTGGTCTTGGTTTATTTTGTTTCCCTTCTCCATCCACTCCTTCATTCTTTCTCCAACTAATATTTCTCATAGTTTTCTTAATACCGACAGGAGACATATTGGCCTAAATCATTTCGCTCCTTCGTGAAGTTTATTAGATTTTGGGACCAGCGCCAAACTCCCGGCGTTCCATTTTCTCAGCAAGGAACCACTTCCAAGACATTTATTGACGCTTAACGTCTTTAATCACTCGACAAGTCGTACGTAAAATTTGTGTTTTTATCCTATCGGGCCCCGAGAATGTTCTCTTCTTGCGTCTTACGGCATTTTCCAATTTCACTCTAGTTGCCACCGGTGCCTCGTTGATCGGCACTTTTTTCCACTTGATCTTACCGTGCTTTAGACACGGGTTCATCGTTAGACGCAATTTTTCTTCGGTTCTCATACTTACTTTTATTTTTATACCAAATTTTCATGTCACGATCTTGTATCCTTTTGCCCATGCATTTTCTGTCTGTTACTAAACTCTTTCTGCTTTTTTCATTTTGTACTTTTATTTTTCTCTCTTCTATTTTTTCTTCTATATAGACTCTGCCTTATATCGCTTTTTATTTTTTTTCTATTATCCTTGCCATTCTTCTTCTAGCTCCCATGCATTTACTTTTAACTTTTTTGCTATGTTCATCGTCCACTTTTCCTTTTTACTTTAATTTTTACAATTATGTTCCTAACTTGCCCTCTCCCAGATTTTATCTTAACCCTAACGTCTGGTGTGGTACAGGTGTACCACGCGCGATTTTAAAAGTGAATATCTATAAAAGTATATGTTATTTTTTTCTGGATCTCTCTTACATCTAAGTTTGCCATTGACAACGTGTTTTAAAGCTATTTTGGTTTTTTGAATTTGTACTGAACCCGCGCTTTCGCCCGTTACAAATTGGACCCCTTATTTAGACTGGTGTGGTACAAGTGTACCACATTATAATTCTGCACATTTTCTATGGAAAAAGTGTGTGATAACTTTTTTTATGGTTTGAATAAAATGCAATTATTTATTTATCAATAATGTTTGTTTATGTAAATCAAGTACACGAATTACATCGCATAGTACTATAAATAGCAAACATTGGCTTTTTACAAATTAATGACAAATTCCCTTGAATGTTTTATGACCTTTTTCATCTCTCTCTTGTGCCGTTGGTGTCAAAACTTCTCTTGTAAATAAAGCATATCCCAAGACAGCTTCCATGACATTTCGGACGTGACATTGTCTCTGAACAAATGAAAGCTTCGAGCGATGAACTAAATTTTCATGACATAATTGCATTGCCAGCCTTTTGATGAATAGTTTCCGATGACTTTTATTCTGTTCCGAATGTAACTCTTTGTATATGATGAACGCAGTCAATCCCATAATATCTAGCATATTGAAAAAAATACCAAGGACCCTCGATTGGTCTTTCGTTTGCATGTGTAGTTTCCCAACATGCGATCCATTACATCGACGACTCCTTTGGTCTGGTTGTAGTCGTACACTATTTCCTCTTTTCTTTTCACTTGGCATTCTTTGAAGTGACTGCTGCTCAATAAAAATTGTTACGGTAAGAATTAGGGGTAACTAAATTTAAATGGAGCGATGACTGCGGTAGCTCGGTTCTTGTAGGCAAAATGGGGTGGGTTAGAAATTGTGAGGGGAAATATTTAAATCAAAGATGTCGTGGTAGATAAAATTAGTCAAATAGTGATTAGAAATTGTTAGAAATGGGCGCCACACAATTTGTTTAGTTACGGTCCTGTTAAGTAAATTGTAAAAGTTTAACAGGGCTCTAGTAGTAGCGAAGGGTTGCTGAAAGAAAAACGGGAAAAGTTAAGCAATAAATAGCAATCAGTAAATTTAATGTAAATATAATGAATTTAGAATAAATGGCAATTTACAAAATAATCAATAAAATATTCAATTTTGAATTATGCAAACAAAATATGCGTGAAGTTGAGTAAAACAATCGATAATGGATTTCAAATATTACAAAAAAATACAGGATCTAAATTACCTTGTGTTAAAACAAAAGTAGTAAAACTAATTTAATTAAGTTAGGTTCGCAAAACAAACAAAAAAAAAAGAAATTAAATTTGGGGCAGCGATCGAGATTCGACAAGACAGTAATTACAAATTTGAAATACAAAACAAAAAAAAATCTTACCTTTATTACTTTGCTGATGAAACTCCGTGCACGGTATTTCCAGTCGAAGTTTCCTTAAATAAAATATTTAAAACAAACAATTGGCCGTCGGCAAATAACAACCGAGAATTGGAGTTAGGTTCAAGTTTACTATCTCGTAGATCAGGAGTTGCGTAACCAAATTTATGTAGATTCATAGGTCAGTTACAATTACGTTATAAATCAACAAAATTCAAGGTAAATCAGATAACAAATTCTTATATAAACCAAGAGAAATTAAATTAAGTAAATTGAGCCAAAGTTTAAATAACAAACGTGAATTTTAAATAGTAAAAAAAAAATTGTAAAATTTTAAAGTATAAGAAAAAGTTTTTGAATTTCTAAAGTTGATTAAGCAAGTAGGATTTTGATTAAAAGTTCAATGTAGAAAATCAAATCTTTGAGATTTGCACAAATATGAATTAATTCACAATGAAAACGAAGGTTAACGGTTGGTTTTCCACTTAGTCAGTTGCTGCAATCGAAGTTGACTTCTCAGCGTAGCGTTAGTGGAGTTTATAGATGAACGGAGTATTTTAGTAATTGAAGGAACTCTCATACGTGGAGAAAGCAATCCGTCGTAGAAGACGTTCATAGAAATTGGAACAATTTCGTCAGAAAAAAAACCGCTGTAAAGAGGAAAGGAGAGAAGCGAAGTTAGATTAACTAAATAAAGCAAAAACTAAGTACTTTACCTGGGTATAATAATCCAGCGTTAAGAAAAGTAAGTACACTTTTAAAATTTAAAGTATCTTATAGCCGTAAATATACGATTTTTAGTAATTTTAGGAAAGAAACAGGTTCCGTAGATACACTAAAAGTTAGGAAGGTTTCAACGTAATATCCGGTAAAATCACCGTGTTTAAGTAAACGTTAGTACTTCCAAGGTACAGTAAATTTTTGAAGTGATCTCAACAAGAGTTTGTCAGAAACTGATTAAAGAAGGAAACGAAAGAATCTAAGGTCATAATGACGTAACACGATAACAAAATAAATTCGTCAGCAAACTCGTGAGAAAGCACAATTTAATCCTCCCTCAATTTTATATTCCGGGTAGTCGGTCGGGAAGTTGAGTTTATGTTAGCAAGGCCGGTTTTTTGTTGATGTTCAGAGATTCCTTGTAAATCATTTATTCCAGGGATCGGAAGGGGCTGTAGTGAGACGACTTTTTTTGGATGGTAAGGGTCCGATTCTTAGCATCAAGGAGCGCTGCATAAGTCCCTCTATCTGGCTACAGAACATTATTATGGGAATCTCGTTTAGGGTCATGGGTACCGGATATATCCCAACAGCGGTGGTGACGGTGCCGTCTGCCATTTGGACAGGTTCCGGGGTGGTAGACAAGGGTTTGATTCAATGTTCGACGAGGAGTTGCCAGATGCTAGGGCTAATATACGATTTTGCGGCTCCGGTGTCTATCAAAGCCCATACTTCTTGTTGACAAACCGTCATTCGTGCAAGTCGATTACGGACTTAGAATTTATTGTCGGCGGTTCGGGTTTAAGACGATTTTTGATTACGCCCAACCATTCAGACCATTCCTTAGGGCTAGTTCTACCAGGTTGCTCTAGTGGGTTTTGGTGGTCCGGTGGTTGTCTTATGGTGGCTATGGAAAATGGTCCTCGGGTATCGATAGCACATCAGCAGTCACGGGAGAGAACGTCAAGTCTTCCGCATCTAGAGCAAAATCTCTTAAAAGGGTTTCTGCAGTTACTTCGACGATGTCCAGGTTGACCGCATCTCCAGCACACTTCTTGGTGGGGAACCTGTAATTGCGTTATGGGGAACTGGATTAACGGCGGGGGAATCCTGGCGGAAAGAGTCGGAGTTCTTGGAGAACAAGAGATGTTTCTGGTATGGCTGCAACGGGTCGGGTTTCGGTGAACTTAACGTGATGAGCGGTAGGAGGCGGTTGTTTCTCTTTTGGTAATGCCTCGTAGTGGCTAGCCAGCTCTAAAAGTTCTTCCAAGTTAACGAAGTCTTTTCTTCGAATGTAAAACTTGTATTCGCTTCTTAGATTGTCGTAGATGCGTTCTAGTTGACTCTCGGCCGACATCTGTCCATGGCGGCGCATCAGCGTCAATAGACCGGTAACAAACTCGAATGCGTTCTCTCTGACTGTTTGAATCTTGTTTCGGATTGCCTCTTCAAGCTGGTGTTAGTACAGATGTGGAAGGAATTGGCGTCTAAAACTACTTATGAAGTCGGCCCAGGATGTCCATTGACTTCGGTTGTTACGATACTATAACAGTACTCCATCCCTTAATAACTCCGGTAAAGCTAGGAGAAGTTCTTGGTCACCAATTTGGTAGCTGTTCTGTAATTCTTCTATACGTTCTAAAAAAGATACAGGATCGCTTCGGCCATCAAAACGTATGTCCCATTTCCGCACTTGGTCGCAAATGTGGGCTTCTATGGGAAGGGGTACGGGCGGAGGGTTATCGCTCAATGGACCGGCTACGGCTTGGATCAAATCAGTTGCCTGAACACGGGTAGTACCTTCGGAGGAAAACGCGCCGTTACCTGTACGTAAGAAGTGCACTAAGCAAGATCGTAGGTTCTCGACGGTGCCTTCAGATTTCAGTTGGAACATTATAAGTTGGTTGGTAACCTCCGCTTTGTTTAGGCGGTAGACCCAACTCACTCTTGCGTCGGTTTCAACAGTTTCGGTCTTCTTTGCTTCTTCTGCCATTATACGGGACGATTAATAAGCTCGGGCGCCAGTCAACTCAATTGACACGGTATCGCTATCTATTCTTGTAAGCAAAATATAATTCTAGAAAAATAAAAAGAAAAACTTTTGGAACGGAACCACTTCGATCTGTAAAATAAAAGAAATAAATTACTGCGGTCTCCGGAAATTCTCGGCAAGCTGAAAATAAATGTATTAAAGTCCCTGCTCGGGCGCCATGTAATCCTTCCCCTATCGCCACTAAGGTTGGATGTAGTTGTCGGGTGTCTCAGCGGTGCCCAGGGTTCAATAACTCGCTATATCGCTTAATACATTTATTTCAACCAACAAACAAAAAAATTAAAACAACAAAACTAAATAACAATTAAAAAAAAAATAAAATAATTTACAACGCATCTAGGCATAAAATAATAAAAAAGCAAAATTTAATCTCTGGTTATATATTTCCCAGACGGGACGCCTTTGGTAGGGGACGGTACGGCAGGGTCCTGTACTGCGCTTGAAATAAAGTCAGGTTAATTCTTTTAAATTACCTATCTTTGCCTTTAATCGTGTTACGGCCGGTGGTATTTTAAGTATGTGGCTTAGTGTAGTTTTATTGGGATTTGGGGATTCAGCACCGCTGCAGTTAATGTGTAAGTAGCGTAGAATATTTAAGTTTGGTGGTTTTAACCCTAAATTTAGTTGTAGGTGGAATTGCAGTCCGTTCTTGTTTGTTATTAACTTCCCCGGTTGGCAATTTCTATTTCCACTCGAAAACTTAAATGTTACGTATTAAGCGAAGATAATACGATTTTAATTACTCATAAATTACAAATTATCAACTTTAAAATGTAACATAATAAAGCGTGAGATTAGTAACAACAGCAGATTCCCACACGTCTAACTTAAATGAATCAGACAGTACCAAATTTAGAAAAATTTGCTCAGGGCGTAACAAAATAATGCCTTTGTTCATTTTCTTATAACCACTAAAACTATCGTGACATTTTCTCGGAACGCATACTTTCTGTGCCAATTTCATCTACCTTCTGTGGTTTCAATTGTTGGAGAATGCACGATTTATTCTGCCGAAGTGTTTCAAGGAGCGAGAGACCCTTTGAATTAAGATAGTTTACTAGCGGCATGCTGGTAAAAAATTGTCCATCACGACACTCCGACCTGAATGGAGGTATTTGCTCACCAGTTTGATGACGATGTTTTCATCAATATTTGTTTGTCGTTGCCCAGAAGATGGTTTTCCGGTATATATTATTCCTTTGAGCGGATATCCATTCGCTGCGTTGCATATCTAAAAAACTGTCATGCCGTATTTGGCCGGTTTCGAAGGGATATATTGTATGAATTTCGTACGCCCTTAGTAAAGAAATAACTGCTCATCTACAGTTTTGTGTTGCATCGGATAGTATAATTATGACAAACGCACGTTTATCATTTTGAAAAGTTCGGATAATGCTGCAGTTTTGTCTTCCTTCTGCCTTTCAGCTCATAGCAGCGTATTATTTTTAGTCACTCCAATCATGAACAAAATGCCGATGAAAGAATTGTGTTCACGGTCCAGCAACGGCATCCACACACGTTGCTGACAATTTAGATTCAATATATTATACTCCTCGGCAAATGCAGCACCCTTGCGATTTGTATGGTGCAGAACTTGTTGTTTCATGTCATCAGTGAAGACTGTGTTGAAAACATCCATTTCTGTCACGGTAACATTTATTTGTCGTGCGTCAATACCAACTCGAACAAAGGTAAACAACAATAAATATATTTATTTATCATTTTACGTGTACGGATATGTAAGTCTTACCTTTTTTACGCATAACGTTTTGTCTCGCAGTTTGTGTGACTCGCCATGGCCTCGATTGTCATTCGGTTTGATCGGGAGCAATAAATTTGTTTACGTTGACATCTACATCATCGTCAGACAAATCGATTGGGTCTTCTTCACAATTTTCTTCCTCCTCGATCTCCAATTCCTTCTCACAATCGGAAGCTGTGTCGTGATCGGGCACCCATTCATGATCATCACTCGATGGCTCCTGATCATTATCATCATCACCGTCACTGTTTTTGATAAGCATATTTAAATGTGCACCGGTTAGCCTATGAAAAATCAAGCGTAGATACTAGTGAATCAAAATGAATCAAAAGAAAGCAAACACAAACAAAAAGCAAATACTTTTCTAGCTGGAGTATGCCACTAGAACTCTATGGCAAACTTTCTAAATAATCATTGTCGCCTCTGAAACCAAATACTTCATTAACACCACACAATACACAAACACTACATATGAAATACATTTCAAACCGATTTCGTATCGGATTGCTATTTTCAGCTGTACAGCCACTTGTACTAGCCACCGGTTTATCTGTTTCGATACTCACTTTACTGTGAATGGATCCACCAGCTGCAAGCTCAATTAGAGTAGCATTCACCAAGCTTCTAGAAACGTCCACAAAATCACTATCAGTCTTTTTGTCACGTTTCAGATTACGTCGCGGGAGCAAAATAAACAAGAAAATAACACGTAATTTCAACAAGCACTAAGCTTAGACTGAAATAAATGTTTTATAACCACCACCATCCAACAGTACGATCGTGTTTTTATCCGAACACAAAGGATCTCCATACAAAATGCTTAGTAGTACACATGTACTACAACCCGTCTAACTGTGTTGTTAAATGTACCAGTCTGGCTAGAGTTAATACTACCATTCTTTCTTTCAGGTTTTTTTAAATTTTTCATTCGTTTTCTATCTCTTGCTGTTTTCATTCCTACATTTACGTTCACCTTTATTATCTTTATTCCATACCCAGCATAAGTACCTATGAGTACTACCTTATTGAACCATTTTTCACTAATCAAAGTAACGTCGATTGCTGATTGCTGGTTTCTCGGTATGAAATTTGGTGCACATCCCCGGTTCGCTACGACAAATCTGTGGAACGCTGAAAATTCCGAGATGACTTCTCTTCTACAATCCGTAAAGGTTGATTCTTAGGTAACGTGCTTAGAGTTTACGTTTCTTGCCAGTATGATCGGCGGTTCTTTCTTATATTGGGAAAAACGTAAACTCTGAAAATAGTAATATCCTCTACCTCCATTACTATCAAGCCTCGTTCTTTTTTTGTTTTTTTTTTACTTTTCCTTGCGTACCGCGTCTTTCTATTTTTATGTAGAAACTAACTCCATCCGGCCGCAAGTTTCAATCGCTGGTTAGGTTCCGCAACAATCATTACTTCTACTCTAGATTGCACCGCAGTTTGTTCTAAAAGATTTTTAGTCTCACAGTAGCCCCCAACGTTTTTTTGTAATAATCTTTTTACTGTTCTTTTAATCACGCCTTCTATTTTCTCCATTTGTTATCTTAACTTTTCACACCTCATACTATCTACTCCATGGCGATCTACGCCACATATATAACAATTAGTCTTATTTCCATAACTTTTTGCTTCGTATCCCTACTCCCCGCAGTTTTTTCTTTTTTTTTCATGTTGGCAGTAACTTTTTTTGTTTTTGTACTTTTGGGATCTAAAACATTGATGCGCGTTTTTTTTTTAATTCTAAACTAAACCTTAATCTTTCTCTTTGTAGAAACAAATACCCTACTTTGCTTGTCGCTTTCACCGTTATCCTTTTTCGTCAACTTTTTTCTTCATTATCTTTAGTATCGTCCACATCCAACACCTTTAGAGCCACATTCACACGCTATTCTTACGTTTTTTGTTTTTAAGCATTTACGCACACATTCCTTTATTTTTTCATTTTCATCTTCCTTTCTCTCCAATATTTTGACTGCCACCTTCCCAACTTTCAAGTTTCTCACTTTTCAAACGTCGACTTTCTTTCTTAGTTTTCTAATCGTGTCAGCGTAACCACATACATCCTTCCTTAATTTTTACGAACATCGTATTGCGTTCTATTTCTGCTCTGCTCCACTTTTTGCTTCCTTCCTCTCCATATAGCCAATTGCTAAAACCGTCCTTCCTATCAAGATACTCTATCAAGATACGGACTCATAACGGACGTTCGTGAAAATTATTAGTTTCTCTGTAAGGAGAACCATAGAAAAAAGGATGTAAAGAAAGTTGTTATTGACTATTAAACTGCAAACATTTACAAAAAAATTAAGAAAACAATTTCGTTATTATATTTTTTTAAACGCAGCGATCCCCAACTATTTTAAGCGTAGTTAATCCAAATTAATTTAAATTTTAGTGGCAGTGCACTTGTACAGCCAATTTTGACTATTTTATTTAAGATTTTTGTGTATTATGCACACCTCTCGACTGATATATAACTTACAAAACCAAACAACAACAAACGGAAAAATAATATATTTATCAGTGATCGTTTTAATGCATCAAAATGTTTCTTTAATAGAATCTATTGGTGTGTTCCAAATGAATTAGGAGAACGGTGAGTTTAAAGCATACTAGAAGTTATTCTTCAACATCCAAAAATAAGAATTTGTTGCACTACGTTATTAGCTAATGTTGGATTGCAGTATTGTAGAGAGTATTTTAATTCCTATTAGTGAGACAAAAATATAACTAATAATTATTTAAAAAAATTATAGTAGATAAAAAAGAGCACAAGCAATAGCAATACACATACATAAAAACTAGTTATATATTCTATTTATTTTAAAACTTTTGTACACAACAATTTAAAGTAGAAACATACAAAATGAGTTAAGGTTTAGAGACAATGCAGAAAGTGCATTAAATTATTAGCGAGTAAATACCCGGTAAAGTTTACTCAGTTGCAATAGAACTAAAAATTTTCTAAACTAAACTGTTAGATAATTCAGTAAGTTATTTCATATCTTCGAATTCGTTTCCCGAGAGCTTAGCACTAAAAGTACGAAACCGCTCGTTGGTTTGCGCTCTGTGAAGTTTTATCGCTGTGCCATGAAACAGAAGTGTGCAGTCGCGTCCAGCCAATTGCAATCTACGTTTATATTCCATCAAGTCTTTGAGAACAGACCATAAACCATGATATTACAGTAACAAAAAATGTTCTATTAGCAAACGAATGCGTCAAGCACTGAAGCGGAGCAAGTTACTGCATGTAGAGTTGACATGGACGATCAACGTTTCGAAATGAAATTAGAATGTCAAATAGTAGCAATGCTTACTCCACAGCATTTGCTTGCAAAGGTAAACATCATCAACGATACTGTCACAAACACAAATTGTCGGTGCTCTATCCTGAATAACCTTTCTGAACTGCACGATGCAAAACTTGATTAAAGTAGATTAGGAAATTCTCCCATTTCATTTCAACATGTCATAGTGTCGCGCGACGTTTCGAAAACTTCATTAATGCATGCTGAGTGCATCGACGTGCATTTTAATTACTTTAAATAAAGCTTCTTTCGCCGAATGACCAATGACGCGAAACCGCTTAGTTCTAACAACTTCCCAGGTAAAAGTAATTTGTGAATAACAAAGTGACTGAAATGTATGAAACTCTTGAATTCGCAAGAATAATTTCCCAAGGGTTTTATTTACCGCAGGAAGTTAATGGCGGTTTTCGACAAAAACAAATACATTAACTAAGAAAAAAGTTACTAACTTAATATTTGTTTATTGCTACGGCAAAGTAATTAAAGTATCGTTTATAATAAAAAAAAAAAAACGCAGCGTCCACGATTTTCTTGCCATTAAAAATGTACGTCCGTGAAGTAGAAAATTATAACCGAAGTATCTTATAACCGCCTTAATATCCGTCAGTAGATCAGCTTTATATCACAGTTCCGTTTTGTTCCATTCGTTTACCGGTTCACTAATCCGATTTGAGTGGCATTATCTTTTCGTAGCAGCTGTCTCCAGACAATTTCTAAGAATTCACCTTAATTAGGAAGTAAGTTCATTGTATAATGCTAAAGATTTTTATTTCTGGTATTTATTTAACCACGCCGCTTTTCCGACCAAACTTGAGAGGATTATTCGTTACCTTATTGCTTGACGTCTTGCTAAAAATAATATAATTCTTAATATGTAATTTGTGGTATGGTATTGTAATAGATTTACTATGTAATAAAAATTAAATCAAACAATGGACATAAAAAATTAAAAAAAAGATGTTTTATAAAAAGAGTCAGTTACAAGTTTCTTGTTGTTTACGGACCTTACACGGCTAGCTTGTAATAGAATTTAAACAATTGCTATATGAAAAAAGAATGGAAGGGGTCCAAGTGACAAAAATTATTTTATGGGCACTAGCCTTGCTGAAACAGCTCTTGTTTAATCACTGCAGAAGGTTTGAAGCTTCCAATAAATATTTAAGATCCGTAAAATCGGAAGAAAGAGGATATAAACCAAATACAATTAACATCAAATTTGATTTACTGATCTTAGAATAACAAAACGATATAGAATTAACAACAAATTAGGTTTGCAATTTGTACACACACAAGAAAGTAGTTTAATCTAATTAATTATAAAGGTTAGTTGTAAGAACGCCGAAAACATCGGCAACTTACAATAAATCTGTACATTTGTAAATCACAAAGACACATAATTTTTTTTAAAATTAATAATAATTAACAACAAAATTATGTTACACTAACAAGAATAGAAAAACAAATCTTTGTAAAAATTACAAAAATTATAATCTACTAAACGGAGAGCATCAGCGTAGTGACAAGCAAATAGTAATAAAATCCGACTTATCCAAATCGGGTGTTAAACATTAAGAAAACGTTTTTCCAATGACTCACGTTAAATCCATCCATCAATCATTTCAATATAGCAACTAACAAAAAAACTTGATTCTCCACAACTGAGTAAATTCAACATTTCTAAAGAAAAAAAAGAAAAGGATGTGCCATCGATCTATGCTTTGTAGTAATGGAATCACCGTGTGTGCATCGTAAAGGAGTTAATTATTTGATCAATACTTCGTTTTTGGAATATTTCTACAATAGATACGTTTGTGATCGTAACCCACCAAAGAGGTGTTTGAAAGTCTCAACCTTAGATATAACTGATAATGACCCAAATTATAGGTGCCACGTAATGCTACGAAATTGGCATAAAAATTAATTAATACAACAAAAAATATAAAAAGTTTACCCTGTCTTGAACAAATTACTCAAATAATTATTGTCTTCATTATACATACGCCACAACAAGTGGATGTTCTAAGAAAATTTTGTTTAAATTTACGGAAGCATATTTCGTGATTCACTATAACTTAAAAAATAAATGAAATGCACGATGCTTCTTAGCATACACAGGGCAGTACAATTTAAATTTAGAGCTAAAAGATAAATTCTGACAGTTTTTCTAAGTTCAGATACTGTGTTATTGACCTATAAATATACTCAGTGACATTAAGAAGTGTTACACCCAAACGGAATAATTTCTTGAACTTGATTTTTTGGCGATAGCATTTCTACATTTAAAGCTTGTTATGGTAACTATGTCAACTGTTTACTTTTTGCTTTTACTTCATTTTTCTGTTCGGTTTGTTTTCCATAATTTGCGAAATACATTGCCCATTTTTTTAGTTTTCTCTCCCTTACCAATTTCCCAAAATTATCTGCCCTCAGTCTTTTCTCCAATTCTATTTCCATCTGATTCAAAACACCTTCCAACTTTGGGCACTTTAGGACATGCTTTGCATTATCCACTTTCAGGTTTCAACACACGCATCTTTCTCTTTCTTTCTTTTCTATTCTTGTAAGATAGGAACCAAAACTCCGGTGTTCCATCAAAAATTGAACCACATAGTGGTTCGACTACGTTCCTCCTTATTTTACCAACTCATTCACTCTGGTAATTAGCCCGTGCGTTTATCTGCTAACGTTTGCTTTATCTCATCTTTGTTGCCATTCCTCCATCTTGTTTTGTCCGTATATAGATGATGTTCAAAATCCCTCATTTTCTTTCTTATATTGTCCTTAATAGGCGATATCCCGGTGATGCTTCAACCACAGTCTAGGTCTCAAATTAGGGCTACATGCAGATAAGCGGAGCATACCACTCCTACATACATTTTTTTCCGATAGAAGCTTGGTCTTCCCACACTGGCCACGAATTGAACCAAACCGAATGCAAAACTCGATCCTCGAACACAGCCGAGAAAAACCTCATCTTAAAATCTGAAAAATTGCGCGAGCACCCGAAATTACACGAAATTCAATTTTGTAAAAAGCCCGACGTAATAAAAAACCGATCTCTCCCGATCTTACACGAAATTCAAATTTAAAAAAAAACGCGGGGATATTAAAACCCGATCTTATCGAAACTTACACGAAATTCAAATTTGTAAAAAGCTCGCCGTAATAAAAAAAACGATCTCTCCCGATCTTACACGAAATTCAAATTTAAAAAAACGCGGAAATATAAAAACCCGATCTAACCCGAACGCATTCAAATCGGTTAATGGGTGTGGCTGAAAATAAGTAGGAGTGGTTTCGACCAATCACGTTGACTGGTAATAACTAAAGATGGTGCCAGTGGGGCGTCATCAATTCTGATTGGTTTAAAACAGGAGAAGTGGAGGGGGGAGTCTACATGTTAATTTCTCATAAAAAAAGTAAGAGAGGGGGGAGTGGCTTAGAACCGGCAATTCCATCCTATTCTTTACAAACCTTTCCGTTTTCTTGCATACATTTCTTAGTGCTTAGTCATTTTACAGTTTTCTTTAATTCGCGCGCCCAAGTACCTTAAAGCCTTCCATTTTTGATCTCCAAACTCTACTCCTATGCGTAAATCTTTTTTTGTCTGTGTCCGATCAAGGCTACCACTTCGGTTTTATCCGGTGCCAGAGACAAACCGTCCTTCTTCAACCAGTTCTTTACTCTATAAATCCTCTTTACTGTCCTTCTTTTTACCTGATCTGCGATTTTAGTCTCAATTACCATTGCTCACCCCCAATGTCCTTTTGCGTTGTGGTTTTATCCCGACGAATTTTTCAAAGTTTATTTTGAATTTCGCGGGTGTTAAACTAACTCAACGTATTTACCATCGTTTATAGCTATCTACAGTTCATTTTAATCACATAGTAAATTTATACTATGAGATGGCTCTGCCATCAAACACCTTTTCAATACGTAACGCCAGTACCTGTAAGTACTTAGCCTTTTTTCTTGCATCACCTCCCATTCACTCACTTTATTAATCCATCTTTCACTCACCAGAGTATCGTCGATTGATGATTGCTGGTTTCTCCTCACAAAAGTTGGTGCACGTCCCGCGTTCTCTACGACAAGTTCAAAGAACACTACTAATTCAGCGACAATTTCTCCTTTCCAATTAGCACAAATGTAAAAGTTACGTGTTTGGAATGGAAATATCATTCTACATACAAGAACTGCTAACATTTATTCAAAATATAGAACCAGCAAATGACGGGTTTGAAATGTTTGAACTAAGAGGTGAAATTCAAAATTACTATTAGTACTGGTCTTCTACGTTCCAAACTAAATACAAAAACTGTTATATTAAAACATTATTGTACCGTTTTCGTGCTGTAAATGTTTTTTAACGAATGGAAAGTTATTAATTTTGTTTTACGTTTCTGACTTTGAATAAAACAACTCGTAAACTAACGCTATTCCTAGTGATGTCTACATTATATGTATTGTACATCATTTTTGTTGTTAATGATTAAATCGATTTTGATGTGTTACTTGTAAAATTTTTAGTGGGGTAAGAATTCAATTTTATTTTACGACGCGATTTAATTTTTTCGTATTATCGCACCAAGTTGGGTTACTTTGACGTGTCTGCCACCTTGAAATTTACTAAATATTTCCCAAGTACTTGTTTCTTTGGTTCAATAAATTGGAACGTGTACGAATGCAAGCATTAAATACCCAGTAGCACATCTACAATTGTATCAGTAAAAGTAATTTGGAAGTTTGGTGCACTCTATTTTTAATATCATTGGATGAACTATTTGCAACTTACTTGTGATATCACTATACATCTATCTATTACACTTTTTGCAGTTTTAGGAAATTGTTTTGGATATGCCATTAGCTGATTGCATGTCATTTAAAACCGTAAGTAACTTCTCGTCTATATCTTGTAATTTGTGTTGTTGTTTAAAAAAAAATTTAATTATTTCAATTATTATTATTTCTGCAAAAAATTAGGGAATCGAAATGATTAAAAATCTTGTTAATAATAACCGAGATTGTAGTTTTATTGATCGGAGGCCGGTCTTTAAAAGCAAAACTTCAAAGCGCAATCAGGTTGTTTCAAACTCTGGAGATACCCACTGTGATGTGTGACGAAAGCTTATCTTGTGTAGGAACGACAACACAAAAATTATCCAGAATAAAAAATTGTATTAATAGAGTGATTTTTTTATATCTTAAATTCAACTTTGAGAGCGTATAACTATTCAGTGGTGCATTTTAGAATATAATTTTAAGAAAAGAAAAATGTTTTAATTTGGATTTGTAAACTCATTGTAGAAGACTTGGTGATGATTATAAGCGACTTTCAGCTTAGACCGCGTCGTAGTAGAACACCCAGACTTAGTCTTGGTCCTAGTCTCTTTTTGAGAGCCAAAACAAGAAGTAGAACTTGGTCTTTGCCGTATTGTCGTTCGTGAACCCAAACAAACTGACGTTTCGCAAGACATTGCAGCTTGCATCTTCAGAGTTGTAAAAGTCACTGAAAGAAAAAGTGTAAATGAAGATGCAAGCTGCAATGTCTTGCGAAGGGTCAGTTTGTTTGGGTTCACGAACGACAATACGGCAGAGGCCAAGTTCTACTTCTTGTTTTAGCTCTCAAGAAAAGACTAGGACCAAGTCTAAATCTGTGTGTTTAACTACGACGCGGTCTAAGCCGAAAGTCGCTTATAATCATAAACATAACAACCGCGAAAGCTTAAGATTTTATATTTTAGACTTATACAATGCGAAGATACTGAAGATGCATCAATAAGTAGCGCAGTCGAGGTTTACAACACGGTTCCGGTTACGGTTTAGGTCGCGGTTGCGGCTTACATTGATGCCCATAAAGAGTTTGTTGTTTTTAATAAATAAGTAAATACTACTTGCTTTAAACCTTAACTAACAATAAGCCTGCCAATTGCTTCGATGCCAACAGTCTATCACAAGAAGAACCAAACAATTTTGTTTTGGCGTTAAAATAGTTGTAGAGCGCGAGAAAAGCATCTTTCGTAAGCGCGATTTTATATAAAATTAAAAGTTTGTTATGCATATATGTAGCAACCGCTACCGCGATCTAAAAAAACATACCAAAGATGCATATATGAGTAAAGTTTAAGTTGCGATTGCTACATGGATGTCACATCTATGTAAAATAAACCTTTAAGTTTTCATGAGATCAAACTTACTAAAATGCTTATCTTTACTGTTCACTAAGTGCACAAACATACCAAAGATGCATAAATGAGTACAATTTATTATTATTACTGTTCTTAATATTTTTCGCTTGCTCGACAAGACCTAAGAGCTTTAAATTTTAGTTTGATTACATAAACAAGCTAGAAACGATTGCAAAAATGAAATACATCCGGTTTACAATAAAATTCTGATTTTTGAAACAGAACCATATCTCCAAGCACATCATTTTTAGTCGTAACCGCAACTTAAACTGAAATCCTGACTTAAACCGCGACGTAAACTGCGATGGGGATTGAACGACATTAGTCAATTCTAAAAGTGACTCGCTGCAATCAAACCTAAACCGCAATGTAAATGGCGACCGCGGTCATCAATGCATCTTCGTTACAATTTAATTCTCTTTATTTTATGAAAAATTTTAATACTTTGCAACAAATCTATTTCTTTAAACTCTAGAGATTAGGTAATGTCCTATTACATAATGTGCATGAGTTTTCTTGTGCTGGTTTTAATGAAAGTTTATGGTTGTTTTCTTTCTGTATTGTACTATCTTCTATCGCAAAAAAAACGTTGCTGTAAAAACAACACGATTTTTTTAAAAACTGTGTTAGCATAAAGTACAAAAATATTCACATTAGAATAATATAACCAAATAGGCAAAGACTCTGACGACTACAGGCAACTAAAAAATATGTTGCTAAAATACAAATCATTTAATAAATTACTTTTTTTACAGTAAAAAAAAGTGTTATTTTAATAATTTTAGTTGTAGTCGTAGTAACCAAAAGTCAAAGTCAAAAAATGTTTCGAAATTCATACGATTACGACGTGACTATATGGAGCCCTCAAGGGCGCCTTTTCCAAGTGGAATATGCAATCGAAGCTGTAAAATTTGGTTCTGCTATAGTTGGCCTAAAAAACACCACCGACGCAGTTTTGGTTTCGTTGAAAAAAGCATCATCAGACTTGGCCGCGTTTAAAAAGAAAATTATAGAAATCGACGAATACTTGGGCGTGACGTATTCAGGACTTACCGCAGATGCAAAATTATTAACTCGGTTTTTACGCAACGAGTGTCTTAGTTATAGATATACGGAAAACGTCTGTATACCTGCTGAGCGTTTGTTGGAAAAACTCAGTAGGAAAATGCATGTAGCTACACAAAGATACGACCAAAGACCGTTTGGAGTTGGAATGTTAGTTGCTGGGTTTGATTCTAAAGGTCCTCATATTTACGAAGCGTGTCCGTCAGGAACTTTCTTCAATTGCAAGGCAATGACTTTAGGAGGTCGTTGCCAAAGTGCTCGTACGTACTTAGAAAAAAATTTTAGTAGTTTTCCCGATTGCAATTTAGAAGAAATTATAAAGCACGGCTTAAGAGCGCTCCAAAGCACACTGCCTAAAAATCTTAATTTGACTAACCAAAATGTTTCCATTGGCGTTGTTGGTGCTGATTGCGAATTTAAAATATTTTCGGATGAAGAAGTTTATAACCACTTGTTGTTGATTGAAGGAGAAAATCATCGTCCAGATTGTGACGAGTTTGATGAGGAAGACGACAATAACGAAGTGTCATAAATCGATACAGATTTTAGCTTAGCAATTTTAACGTTTTGCTCGAAGGTATACGATGTATTTTAACCATAAACCAATTTTATCGTTTTATAAGCAAGAATGTTGTGTTATGCAAATATGTTAATCGAATGTTGTGATTGAATTTTGATTAACAGAGTAATGTCATTAACCTTAAGGTGCGTTTTTCTTCCAATACAAGTTTCTAATTTTATTTATGTTTTAAATGAAATTTAATCTTTAGTAACATTTAAATTAGTTTTTATTACACGTCGATAAAACATTTTTTGCAATTTTAAACTAAAAATAATTTTTTTTTAAAGAATAGTGTAAATATTTAAAACGAAAATGTGTAAACACATTATCAATAATAAAAGTTAGTTGTTTTAATATTATATTTTTATTTTCAAATGTACGTTCTTATTTAGCATTTTAATATACTCTAGAAATCACAAAAAATAAAAACGTATGAGTTACTTTGTGCTTAATTGTAACATCCGTTAATAACAATAAAATCTGAGACTATTAACTTAAGAATTTTCTTTGTCCGGCTGAATTAAAGACAGAAAAACTAAATGTATTACATTACAACTACCGCCGTCAAAAACGCAACATGATAAAAGGTATAAGAACAGGTGAACCAAAATATTTGAGAAAAAGTTACAATGTAACAAAAACTACTACTACTCTTCCCAGAGCATAAAAAAATCTCGACGCTTCAAAAAGCTTAAAACTGGACTGTACTATAAAGTAGTAGAAGCAGTCAACTTTGCTACAGTTTTGTCTCAAAACATTTAGCTTATACTATTAGGACGTAGAAAAAGTACGGTTTGTTACTCGGTTAGAATCAAAATTTTACACTCGTAACTCTTTACGCTCGCGTCCGCTCGCGTTTGAAACTTTTACTAATATCTAATATTTGTTGACATAGAATTAAAAAATAGTAATAACAATCTTACTAGACATATACATACCAATAGATATAGAAGTGAAAGAAATAAGAATTAGCAGAAACACGAAGGTAGACCAAATCTAATAGAACTAAACTACAAAAAAAATACGAGATATTAAAAGCAACAAAAAAATATAAAACAAAAATTTACATAGAAGTTGATTACACCAAAAAATACAAGAACAAAGAAAAGAATTGATAAACTATAGAGGGGAAGAGACATCGCACAGTAATCAATCTTAACAAATTAATAATAAATGCCTAAACAGTTACAAGTAGTAGAACTACCACAGATTAATGAACGAAAACGACAAAAACAAAGATAAACATTTATCAAAAACAAATAGTCCCAAACCAACGGAATAAAGCATATACAGTAAAAGAAACATTCAAAGAACAACAAAAGAAAGACAACTTTCAAGTTTCAACTCAAGATCACTAAGAATAATAGAAACAAAAATTGAAATCAAGAAGCAATGAATATAATACGAATACATATTTTAACAAAAATAAAATCAGAATTTTATATAAAATTATAACAAATGTATTTATAATAGGAGACAGGAACGCCAGAGTAGAAAACGACAAAAATGCAAACAATAGACAAATGCGGAAAAAGCAACTGAACAAAAACCGAAAAAGAATTTGGCATCATAGACTATTCATTTTATACAAGAGAAGCAAAGCAGTAAAGAAGAACAATTAGAAACACAACATAGATTACTAATAGCAGAAACATAGAATAAAGTCAGTAAAAAAGATTACTGTCAAGTAAAAAAAACTGGTGTGGTCACCACACGACTTTCCTATAAAAACTTTTGGTGCGAGAGTTATCGTGGGTACAACGTTACACACAGACACACACACACACACACATACAGACACCAACCATTTTTTTGTCAAAAATACGTTTTTCTGATTCAGGAGAACTTGAAACGTAAAATTCTTCAAAAAAAATTTTTAAAAAAATTGCGATCGCTATACTTTCCTTATAGGAAAGTAAAATCAGTCAACAGCAAAAGAATGAATATCAATTAAAGACAAATTTACAATTGAAAAAACCAAAGCTAAATAAAAAATAGAAACTTGTTAGAGAAATAATAAACAAAACAGCAAAAAACATTTGTAGAATAACAAAGTAAAATAAAAATTGCAAAAAAACAACCTGGTAAAAACTCAGTTAAACGACGTTAACCAAAGAAGAAAACTGAGCAAAGGCAAGCTACCGATGCTAAAAAATCTCCAGTCAGTAGCAGAAGAAGACGAGAAGAAGTAGAACAACGTTTGATATAACATTCCTGAAAAAGATAAAAGGAGATAGTTCAACAAATGCAACAGACGCACTGATCAAAGTTAGAATGCGATTCACATCAAGAAGCTGGCAAAGTTTGCATTTAAGAAAGTTGACATTGAAGCGACGATACGTGGAGCAAACGCACGACACACTCCAAGCAGGGACAAGAAGAAAACGTACAGTTTGCTGCTCTCGACTGAGGAAGGAAAAACTTATGCAGACTTGCTTAATGGTGCCAAGAAAACCCTGTAAAGCAAAACAACAAGGATTCTCTTAAAGCGCCGAGAAAAACCAAGAAAGGTAACCTGGTTCTAGTTACAGAAACAAAGCTGAAGTTAAGATAAAAAAAGTTAAGCAAAAAATAACAGAATGGTGATATATATATAAAAGACATAGATGAGGTCACGATACTTAACGAAGTATAAGATGCTTTCTTACCAACGGCTGCAATTACTGACAAGAACGCCATATAAGTATAAAAACTGCGCCCCAACGCCAAAGGGATGCAAACTGCTACAGCAATAACGACACACTGAATATTATCCAAACTAGAACCCTTTGCTGAATACTGGAAAGGAAACCCGATAAGGAATGAAACAGATGCTGGGGCATAGGCTATAATGCAAAACACTGTAAAGAGATTGATCGGAGGAGCTGTTGCTTCAACTGTGGCAAAAAAGTCATCTAAAAATAAAATTCAAAGAGGAAAATAAATGCGTACTCTGTAAATCAACAGGTCACAGTATATGGACGAAGTTTTGTCCTAAATACAATAAACATCCAAAAAAAACAAACAACCGTGAGTGGAAACGAGACACCCGCTAATTAAAACAATGACAGATAACACAACTGTTAAAGTGATCCAAGTCTACCTGGGCAGACAAAGAGCGGCACACTTTTTTTTGTGCCACGGCTGTAGAAAACGATATCAACGTAGTAATGGTCATTAAACTCAATGTCAATAAAGCAAAAACCACCGGAAGAAGAGTAGATGCAAAAGAATATGCTACTAGAACGCTATTGGATGTACTCGTGCTACAATTTTCCCAACCCAACCGTAAATACCAACATTCGGCCATAATCATTGGTTATTTTAGTGCGAAGTCTTAGGAATGGAGTGAAAACAAAGAACTTTCCATCAGCAACAGGTAATCTGTCGTAGACTTAATCATAGCTAATGACATAGTTGCATCAAAATTCGTAAGCTAGGTAGTTTCAGAAAATGAAACCTAAGTGACCATAGATACATCCAATTCCAAATACGTGGTCAGCCCCCTTCGTTCAACCGCAGCAGCCAACCACTATGAAAAACTTACAAGTAGGACATACAAAAACTATTTGACACTTTTGAACGGGTAATGCGCGATTGTAAAAAATTACTCCAGAAGACATGTACATATTTATAAAAACAGTTTGTGACGCCAGTATGACCAGGTCAAAAAAAAATTGTCGAAATGGCATTAGTATATATAGGAGTGCAAAGAAAATAAGAAGCATGTTACGAGAAACTCAGGCTTCTCGAGTTGATCTGTCCAAAAATAAACTGTCACACCGGTCCTCTCATAACAAAGTAAAGCAACGGCTAGCACAGCTTCTTCGGAAAGGAATCGCAGGCTTTGTTATGTGTGATTATAACGTGAATCTAAAAAAAAGGCGCCAAGACGATGAAAAATTAAATTCGGGAGATACCGTCTAACTCTCCCTGTAGTAAGAGAAGAATAAATAACACTACAAAAGTAATAACACCGAATATATATATTTATTATATCACAGAATGAAGAAAACATATAAACGTAAGTTCTCGACAAACTTTACACGTAGGTCGATTGAATTAGAAGTTGCGCCGAGTGGCAAGCAACACACCGTATAACAAACTGCCCTTGTCGGACTAAATAGCTACATAAACATAGCGTCTGAATTTATAATTACATATATTTTGAATTGTAGACAAACAAAACAATTTAAGCCTTCGAGATTCGATGGGCATAACTGATAAATTCGCGAAGCACAAAAATACAATTAATTGTGTTAAGTTAACATGCACGTACGGTCCTAAATGACCTAGTCCCCGAAACACAAATAAAAAAATTGAAAGTAGTAATACTTACAGGTAGGTTTTACTTTAGCCGGACATTAGCTAATCTCCGTACTTGATGTACCTAAAAAGTAATATTAAACTCAAATTTGAACGAACATATACTTTTAACACCAATAAGAAGGTTTCTTTAGCATCCAATTATTACAAACGCAAGTGCGCAGCGTTTTCCTTCGACTTAACCAACTAATTTTCCCATGTTTGTCTTAATTCTTCGCAAAAGAAAGGATTGTGCTGGCGGTTCTCAACAATTGACGGTGGATATGATAAGAACGTATCAATACTGCGACGTCATGAAATATTTTGAACAAGGCCACCTGTTAGTTATCTTCGGTGATAATGAAGAACATTTGGTGGCTACCAAAATCCGCTCGTTTCAACCTTCCAAAAATAATTGCATATTAAAATAGCAGCGTGAAACAATTTAACGGTGAAGGTTAACCCGGGCGTAAAAGTCCAAACTCGCAAAATGATCTAATGCAAAATGAAGTGCAAAAATGCTGTCTAAAATTTGACAGTCTCGACGCAAGAGTAGAGAAGTTCTGACAAATTTCATACAAAGAGAAATTTTCATACTCGCGAATTGAACTACTAGTTTCTTTTTTTTAACGTTACAAGCAGAATACAAAATTTACGCTAGCCACAATGGAAGAAAAGAAGTGAATTAAGAAAAGCGATCTTGACAGCGAAAGATCTTATTTAGATGGAGCTATGTGAGAGCATAAAGAATGAGCCGTGGGAAATAGAAATAGCAACAAAAAAATTTAAGTTTTGCCGATCTAAAACCGCGATCAAATTGGAAACCACGGAAGAAGCGGTTAGGAATTTATTTAGCGTAAACGAAATCTTCAAGGCGGCAAGAAACATAAACAAAAATAAAGCGCCCAGGCCCTTATTGTATTCTTAGTGCAATACGATAAGATAATCTTAAAATAGCTAAGTTTTGAAGCACTTCTCTATAAAATTAAGTTAAATCGTAGTTGAACACCCATACTTTTTAAGCTTGGTTTTATTCTCTCCTTGAGAACCAAAACAAGAAATAAAACTTGGCCTTTGCCGTATTGCTGTTGTAACCTGCGTTTGGGGATTGCGGCAGTTATCTTTTTATGACAGACCCCGTAAATAGATTCTGCTGGCTGAATTTTGTTTTTTTTGTTTTCGTTGATTGATTAGTTCATGATTAGCATCAGGAACGTTTTGCTCGTTATTGTAATGCGTGTGATTTAAGTTTATTGGTATTTCAAGTTGTTTTCAATCATTACTGGTATTTTCTTTTGAATGCATAAAGTTCCGTGGTTTTGATTTTGATTTAGTATTTTACTTGTTTATCTCAGTAAAATAACAATTCTGTATAATTTACGACTTCCTTTTGGAATGTAATTTGATCCATTTTTCGTGGTAGTTATACTTTGTTTATGTTGGGCTATTTTTATTAAGCGCTATCATAAGACACCTGCAAATAATAAGCAAGCTAAGCATTCTTGATGAGAAATGTTTCGGTCGAAAGTCTACGTGATAGAATTCACGTGGCTAAATATAGTTCTCATCTTTGTTAAGTTCGTTTGTTTAATGCTCTATCTTTTACGTAGATGTTACCGCGCAAGTAGAGGAAATTAGGTGGGAAGACGAAGTTTTAAAAATGGTAAAGTTTGGTCTTTGGGGATCAATCGATCGTTGGTCGCAATTAAGAAAATCCGGATACGGAGATGTAGTTGAGTGGTGAGGGTGTTTTACTACCCTATCGTTAGGTAATGCCGCGGAAGTGGAAATCGTGAAAATTAAGTGTTGTGGTGAAAATGTTAATTTTTCAAATTTCGTAATGTACGGTTTATATAGACTTCACGGTTTCCAAAAATAAACAGTCTCGTTTGTGGGATTTAATGTTGAGGTATTGTGTGAAAAAGAAATCCTAATTTCGCCGTTGTGCGGTTATCAAGTAATTTGTGAAATAAGTCTTCCGTCGGTGTTCTATTGTTTGGGGATTCCATCGAACCCGTTTCCAACTACGGTACTCCTAGAGCGGCCGAGTTCAATCTAACGTAGCTTCCGGCAACCACTGTAATCCACAGTTCACCTGGTATCTACAATTAAATAAAGGTATTTATCGATTTTGGTTATTATCGTGAAGTGAACCGCGATTGCAATGCAGTAAAAGCTTTGAATTTGAGCCGATTGAATTACGACTAACGTTAAATTTAATTATTTCGAGTAACACTTAAAAGGTGTTTACGTGAAGTTAAATTGGATTAGTTTTTTTTTTGGTTTTGTGCGTATATAGAAGTAAATCGTATTCCATATAAAAGATAATGTAACGATTTGTAAAGTATAATTTGCTTGTACGTTTAGTTCGAAACAAGTTCGGACATATATTTTATAACTTGCATTTTTAGTTTAATCGAATTGTTTGTTATTTATGCGGTCAAGGCCTTGAAATTTATTTGTGTTTTGTTTTATTTGAAAACGTCGAGTTAACGCTATTATAGTAGTATTTTCTTTTTATACATTTTAATTTTTGTGTTTTGATTGTTCATTTTTGTTGGTTTTGCTTAAGATTATTTCATTACTTTTATTCAAATTTGTTTAATTCTCTTTATTACTTGTTTTTTTTTCATATTCAATCAATAAATGTTAAATTGTTAAATGTAAAGAGCTTTTATTCATTCAGCTGCCGCATACGTAATTGTTGTTTTTAAGTGTATTTCAGAAAAGTTACAACTCAAGGTAAGTTCCGGGGTTGTAACCAACCAGATGAACTTTCGGATAATCAGGGGTCCGGAAGCTACCCTCATCATGACCTTGATTGGCGCCCTTACCGATTTTTGAGTCTTTTACCGTTTTAGTTCGATTTTCTGTCGATCTCGTTACCAATTTATCACGGAATTTTAAATTATAACCCACCCCTTCTCCATTGAGCTAGTGGCACAACACCGTTTATGTTACCTCATTTCAGGCAGTGACATTGTTTTAACTTTGGCATGTAACACTGTTTGTGAACCTAAACAAACTGACGTTGATTGTCACTGAAAAAAAAAAGTGTAAGTGTCGGTATTTATAACATTAGTATCAATTTTGTTGTAAAAACTCAACAAACGTATCAACATATCCGAACCAAGTTTTTGGTTTTAACGCAACATTTTTCATAATTTCAGTTTCAAAATAATCTATATAGATATTGGTTGTAACTGGAGAGAACGGTGAACCCATTCTTCTACTTGTTTAAATAAGCTGTAGTTATAACTGAAATAAATGTTCTTAAGACAACTTCTTCAGTAATTTCATACTTGAGCAAAATCAACGCTTGATCGACCGGGATTTTAGTAAAAAGAGATACCACGTCAAAAGTGACTACGAAATCTTCTTTTGTTACACGCAAGTTCTAAATGTTTTTTTTAGAATTTTTAATGTAAGTTTTTGTATTTTCTGTCAATGGAAATAGTTTTGTATAAAGATAACGTGTTGACGATTGAGTTAGTAAATTGGTGGTACGTTTGCAGCATTTGAAAAAAGCTTTAAGAAGACGAAAATTTCCTAAAAAAAACAACGCTACCACTGAAAGGAATGATAAATACTAAACTAAAATAATGCCTCGAGAACTCATATTTTCAAAATAAAAACAGATTACTTTTTTAGGTCAACAGCTTTCCAATGGGTTTATCTCTGTGACTCATTATTGCCAACATTTTCATGAACTGGTTTGAATCTCAGACAATACAAAAAACTAAATTTAAACCTAAGATATGTTTTAAGCATGTAGACGATACGTTTGTGATTTGGAAACACAGTACTTGATAACTAGATTACTTTCTGCATCAACTGGACATAATAAAGCCATTCATCAAATTTACCATTCTTAATCATTACCATTCTTAGACGTTTACTCAAAGAAAAACAATAAAAGCCAAATGTCTTACAACGCATTGTGTGGCGTTTTTTATTCTTAGATTCAGTTAAACTATACGATCTCAATACTCTCACGTATAATAGCGCTTCAGCTTTGTTTCTGGCAATTTATAGCTTATTCCAATTAGGCGATAATTGCAGAGTTTCTAATCCACAAATTTTTCAAATCATCAAACAAAACTTTTATGTTGATGATCTTCTGACAGTAGCTAATAGTTTTGATAAAACCCGTGATATCTGCTTACAACCTACTCATGTTTTGGGTTCAGAGTGCTAATATTTTGGAGCCCAAAAGCGTACCACTACGTTGGGTCTCCTTTAATCTTTTTCTACTAATCACCTAATGTACTCTATATCTATGTTTGGTTCCACTAAAGGACTAACAAGTAAACGAATCATTCTGCTAGAAGTAACTCAGATTTTTGACTTACTAGGTTCTATCGCTTTGTTCTATTACAGCTGAAATTATTTTGCAAAAACTATGGTTGCAAAAATTATCATGGGACAACCCAGTCCCTTCGAACTAAAATGTCGTTAAGTTAAAGTGAGGGATTTCTTTTCAAAAAGGTACCAAAAACCATCTATTTGGTCTTATTATTTGAGACAGTCAATTTGTTGTTGACAGCCCATCGAGTCAAAATGTCTAGACACAGTCGTAATTTTTCCCCTAGGTCGCGTCTTGTTATGACTGTTCTTAAACTCGTTTAACTATTTCGTCAAAGGCGGCATCAAAATTTCGTTCAAAGATTGCCTCTTTCAACTGTCTGAGGGAAAGGTTAGATAGAACTTCTAAAAGAAAAATCCTAAGAAGTGCCTTCCGGTCTGATCACACGGCGGCATTGTTGAGAATATTTGCTGAGATTTTGGACAAATCTGTTTTTTCGGACTCCAGAGAGACGGAGTTTCGTCCAACTTTTGTTACTCGTAGACCAAGCGTGGTAGGATTTAAAACCTTCATTAAGATAGTTTTTCAGCTGTTTTAAAATTTTTTTCGAGCTTTGGAACGATTACAACTGTGGATCGTTGTAAAGACGTGACGGATTTGCTAGGACTCGACCGATGTACTTGAGCAAACAAAACAGATCCAATTGTGATCTGCTGGCCAGGAGCTGACAACTTGTCAGCTATGGACTGAAGAGCCATTTGTACGCTCCGAAGAGCATTAGAGATGCCCGAATGTTGCGTAGACATTTCTTTAAATTCAAGTAGATTTTTGAAATATGAATTGTATGCGGGTCAACACATCCATTACCTCTTCTAAAGTAGTTAGTTGGAAAATGTTGGAATTGGCATTATTGTCGTCGTCTTCACGACGATGTTTGGAAGAACGGGATTTAACCTTTTTAGTAGAGGTTGAGGGAGTAGTAGATGTTACGCGCGACAGAGGGGCTTTTTAGAATTACGATTAGTGGTTAGTGTTGTTTTAACCGTTTTAGCCGTGCAACTGGAAATTGTTACGGTATAGGTCTTCGTTGCTCAGCTTTAACCTCTAGGAGGTAAGGTTCTATAAAAAACTCACACGAATAAAAAATCGCAATTTAATGAATACATTAATAAATAAATAAATATAGCCCGATTTTTATACCATGTATCGTAGCTTGTTCACAATTTAAAAAATATCAATTATCTAATGGTTTAGTTTAAAGTAAAAGATTTATTTGTTAATTGAAAAAAAACCAAAGTCGTTTTGTGGTAGTTAATAACCAGTCCAAACTTACTCAAAACCTTCGTCTGCAATAGAGTTGCAGATATTCAAAAACTGACTGCCGATGCGGTTAGGCGCCATGTTCTCACCAAACCAAATTTTGTCGACTTACTTTCTAAGGCAACCACGTTTTAAATTCTAAAAATCTTGATGTTATGGTAACAGGTTCTACCTTGGTTTACCTAAGATGCGCCATGCTGGCTTAATTCCCACTCTACTAAAGCAGAGCTCCTAATATAAAGATACAATCCTTGTGTACACGGAACCATCGTTTATATTATCAGACATCTCAAATCTCACCAGGCTCGAACGAGTCATCTCACATTGTATCCAATTCTTTAAGAAAGTCGTTTTTTACAACCTTTTATACGCATCGAAACTAATAGAGCTTAATTAAAACTGCTCAAGCGGAATTGTTTCCACATAAACTTTCACTTTTAAAAACCAGTTTGTCATTGCTGAGATTCAGTCCATTTTTAGATTTCGAAGGTATAGTTTGCGTTGGCGATAGGCTTCAAAACTCCAAATTTATTTTCGACAAAAAACATACCGTGTTTTTACAAGAAAACTGGTACTTATCAAAACTTATCGTTGAGTGTAAACATATTCGTTTGCTGCACGCGAGTCCTCAGATGCTTTATTACGCAATATATTTTAGATAATTTTTGGTTAAACTATTACCAAGCAAGTTGTACATTGCTGTGTTAGATGCTTTCTATTTACACTAAAGTTAACCGAACCTAACAACTTGCCATCTTTACGCGTTCAATCATCTCATTCCTTTCATATTGTGTGTCTTAACTATGCCGGTCCGCTGATGGTCAAAGATCGCAAAAGTTGCGGTGCCAAAGTTTCACAGGGATATATCCCCATCAATTTGATTTCAAACTGTAAACTTGAGTGCTAATCAAAAAGATAACCTTTCTCTGATTTGTTTGAAGTTAAAAACAATCACCCAAATCCATTCTGGCAGTAACGATGTGAATCGTGTGATTTCAGTGTTTCTTTTGACGTCTTCTTCTATTAGAACAGTGAAACTTTATTATTGTTTTGTGTTATATGTCTCTGTTTTTTACCATGCATAATGGTGGAGTTGTTATTTAAGGTTTTTATATATGTTTTGTTATCCTAAGTTTCAATTGATAATATTGTTACAATTTTCAATTGCTGGGGGGCATGTTTGAGATTTTCTTTATACTTTGTTTGAGATATATTGGTTTAGCTTACAACTCATCTACCACTACCTGTGTGGTTTTAGTTGCGTTAAGCCATTTGTAAGGTTAGACGTTACATTTAATTGTCAATTCCTTTTTGTAACATCATGCAATAAATTTTAATTGCAACACAATTCAGTACTTGGCTTCTATTAATTATTTTTTAATTTTAATTAAACACACACTTCGACCAACAGTTACGCGACATCTATGGCTGTTAATAACTAATCAAATACATTTTTAGAATATTGCATTATTATATATAAAACTCAATTAAATAATCATATTGTTTTAACACACACAAGGAAGTATACAAAACACATTGCATGGATTGTAATAAACTTTGTTAAAGTTAAACAAAACAAAAAATTAAAAATTATTTTAAAAATACTGATATTAAAATTTGTATAGAAATAGTGTTTGTTATACTAATTTTTCTAATCTTATCAATTCTAAAACAATTTTTTTAAGTAAAAATTAGTATTCGCCGACAGAAATTTTTACGTTTGGTATTAAATAATAAATTAATTTTTGTTTGTGTCAATAATAATTTTAGTTGTACATGGTCACTTAGTATTGAGTATGTCGTTTATGTAAAGATTACACTGTAATGGTGAAGTTGTAAACGTTAAAAGCACACATTCAACTCGATTAAAATTGAAAAATCTACGTTAGTCCATATTTAAGACGAAACAAGTTTAATGGATTAACAAAAAGTAAATATTAAAGCATTAAACGAATGGCTTTTGGAAAGCTTCTAAATTTAAGCTCCTTATACGAGTTGCAACTTTCCAGAGCTTAAATGTTTTCAAAGACTAAGCACGTTTATGTTTGACCATAGTTCTGTAGTATTTAACAAAATTTACTTTTGGTATAATTAAAGAGAATGAAGTAAACGTTTAATTACTTTTAAGCACGTTAATGTGTTCTTAGAATTCCACTTTTTTTTCTGAATAAAATTATTAATATGGCTGCGCCTTTTAATTAGCAGAAACGTTTGAAGTGATGCTCTACAAAGTGGACAGGCACAACATAATAGACTTAATTATTTGCGTATTAATGGAAATCCTATTACGCTAATGACATCAAATTTAATGGTACAAATTATTTGCATTATCTTTTTTATCAACGCGTAGTTTGCTTATTGAGTTTGATGGTCAACTCGAAATTGCTCTTAAGTTGAATGTTAAAGTTTTTAAAGTTACAAAATGCCAATTGACTTGTTAAATACATACACACTTACTTATAAATTGAAAACTAATATTTTTAAGATTTTGCTAGAATAGCGGTTATTTAATAGTTACATTGACATTTGTCGTTTTACAAACTAATTAAAAATCATTACCTGTAGTTCAACAATTTAAATTTAAACTATTAATTTGTATAATTGCATAGATTTTTGTTCAATCATAACAAAATAATACTACAATATCTCTTTGTGCAGTTCTAAAAACACATTATGAGTTATCATATGTTAAAAGTGTTTTAGTATGATGTTGGTACCCTGTATAAGATTTATTTACGTCTCCATAGTTAACGTCACCGTATTGAAGATACCTTTACGATTTGAATTTGTTTCTGAAATAATAATTTAGTCACGTAATTTACTTCTAGCATCACTCAACTTAATTTAATTTAGTAGAGGTTTGATCTTTTATTAGAACTAGTTTTGCAACACCCCTTATATTGCTGCCATTGGAATTGTTTCGCAATTAAAGTTTAAAAAAAGTAGTTGACACTAAATTTGTGATTATACAAAAATACAACTCCTGAATATGATGAGGGAAAAAGCAAAGATATACGATCAATGTCTTTGGAAATGAAGTTGAAAATACCATCAAAATGTTACATAATAATAAAGTCGTAAGAGAGAATGACAAAGTTGTAAAATTTTAAAGACACTAAATAAGATGGGCGTTACCAAGATGACAAACTTGTGCAAAAAGGTATGGATTATAAGTATCTAGCCAAAGGACTAAACCAAAATCTACTATGATTACAATTTAGTAAAGAGGCTCAACTAAAAAATGCAAGAATTGTAGAACTATATATACAGGGTGTTCCACGAGGTACTGTAAATAGTGAAATGGTATGTTGTTTAGGTCAATTTAAGTAGAAAACGTCCATAGGTCCAATTCGCCATAGTTACACAGATACAAGTGTTCAAAGTTTATAAATGCTCACACATTTTTTGAAAATTATTATTGAAAGCAGAATATCGAACTACAAAACAAACATAAAAAAAACAAACGAAAAAAATCACATCAAATGCTCAAAATGACCTTTTACTTTGTATACTAAACTTTTCACATGACCCCATAGATAGAAGTCCAAAGGTGTGAGATCGGGCGATCTCGGTGGCCAAACATGCGGGCCTCTACGCCCAATGCACCTATTGGGGTAAGCAGCATTTAGATATTCGGTCACATGCCGACTGAAATGTGGAGGAGCTCCATCATGTTGCAGAAACATTTGTTGTCTTGTTAGTAAAGGTACTTCTTCCAAAAGCGGTAGCAATTTATTCTGCAAAAAGTTAGCATATGCTTCTCCTGTCAGACGTTCCTCAAAGAAAAAAGGTCCAATAAGTTGATCGTCAATCATGCCAAACCATACGTTAACAGAAAATCTGCGCTGACAGTTAATTTCTGTTGTGCCATGTGGATTTTGATATGACCACAAATGAGAATTACGTGTATTGTTCACTCCATCTCTAGTAAATTGCGCCTCGTCGCTAAATAAAATGAATGCAACTAATTGCGAATTTACCTGTAGCCAGTGGCAGAAATTCAACCGGGCAACAAAATCTCCAGGTTCCAGATGCTGAACCTGTTGTAAGTGATAGGGATACAAAAGCCCATCATGTAATGTTCGCCATACTGACATACGGAGGAGTCCCCTTCGAGAAGAAATTCTTCTAGTACTCAACCCTGGACTCCGATCAACCATCTGTAGAATGTTTTCCTGCTCATTCACATTTAACTGCACAGGACGGTCAGATGGAAATGAACCATAAGTCCGTACATGTTGAAACACAAAAGAAAAGGTTTGGTAATTTGGTACCCTCCTGTTGGGAAATCTTCGTTCATATTCCCTAACGGCAGATCTCGCATTTCCATCACAAAATTCATAAATGTAAATGATATCAGCATACTCTTCGTTAGAAAAATGAGAAGGCATTTTGCATTTAAATTACACTTTGTTTGATAAAATCGACTGTGACATTAGTAGAAAAGAAAGCAATAAATGACATATTGTTCGGCTTTTGTTTCCCAGTTGACTAAGAATAATTAATTTTCAAAAAATGTGTGATCAGTAAGTTATAAGCTTTGAACGCTTGTATCTGTGTAACTATGGCAAATTGGACCTATGTTTATAGGACGTTTTCTACTTAAATTGACCTAAAGAACATACCATTTCAGTATGTACAGTACCTCGTGGCACAGCCTGTATAATTTCACCTGATGCTAAAGTTCTTGCCATAAGAGAAGATCCCTACGTCATTACCTACTGATGTAAGAAATAACATACCGACTATTATATAAGCAAGACATAAACTATGTGTAAAACAAAGATGGAAGCTTGATTGCATGCGTTATGAATAAAGTTATTCAATTGACTTCAATCAAGTTGACGTTTTGTCAAACAACGTTTGCTGTCATTTTCGTTTCGTTTTGTATCTTTGGTTATTATTATTTTGCATTATTTTATTTCAAACTGTTCTTTTTAGAACAAAAACATGTCGGGTTTTATACAAGGTAAAACATTACGCTCTCAGTCTCGCCAAATGGTGGTTAATTTACTTGCATACTTTCAACAAGAAAAGGATAATGGGGGTCCTTTGATCCCATTAACGTCTGTTCAAGAGGTAAGCTAAAGAAAGAAATGATTAACTTGCATTACAATAAATTATTTACAGAGAGTTTCAACTGCATTGGGCGTAAGCTTAGCTTCTGTTAAGCGGATAAAGTCTGAACACAAATTGAATCCAGTGTTATCAAGTCCTGGAAAGAAAAGGTCACGAAGGAAGTCAAAAACTGTAGACTTGCCAGAATCTTCAAAAATGATTATAAGAAACACGTTGTATACGATGTACACAAACAGTAAATTCCGATGAAAGCAACCTTCATAATCTTTCTAAAAACTAACTTTTTCTAGAACAACATGTGACTGTGAATTCCCTAAACAGCGAACTCAAACATAAACATGTTTTGTTAAGTGATCGCACTTTAAATAGAACTCTGCATGAAATTGGTTTTAAATTCAAGAAAGACGATCACCGTAGATCCTTAATGGAGACTTCACGTATAGCCCTTATGAGGATTAAATTTCTAAAACGTTACATAGAAAATCTAAACTCAGAATTTCCACGTGAAGTAGTTTTTATGGATGAAACTTGGATATTTGCTAAAGGAAGTATGGGGAGATCGTGGCAAGATGATTTTTTAAAAAGTGTACGTAAACCTGAGGGCTACGATGGTAAACGATTTATTGTCGTACATGCCGGTACAAAATCTGGATTTGTAAAGAATGCTTCGTTATTGTTTTCATCTAAATCTCAGCATGAAGATTATCATGGAGATATGAATGGTGAAACGTTTAAAAAATGGATTGTGGAACGTTTACTTAATAATTTGAAAGAATCATCAATTATAGTGTTGGATAATGCATCATATCATTCCATGTTACTAGAAAAAATGCCTTCGTCAAGTTGGAAGAAATCTGATTTAATTTCTTGGCTAAACAAAAACAATATTTCGTATGATGCTAACATGTTCAAAAGTGAATTACTTGACATAGCTAAACAACACAATAAAGAAAAGAAATATGAAGTGGACGAACTGTTACAACAACACGGACATGAAGTGCTACGACTACCACCCTATCATTGCGAGTTTAATCCAATCGAACTAATATGGGCCCATGCAAAGTCATATTACAATAAACACATTGGTAGGGATGGGTATGGAGATGAAAAAGTAATTTCAATGTGGAACGAAGCACTACAACAATGTACTTCCGAAGTATGGGAAAAGTGTGTGATTCATACAGAAAAACTAATACAAGAGTGGTATAATCGAGAAAAGTTTTTAGACATTACAGTGGAACCTTTAATTATTAATGTTGGTTTAAACGATTCAAGTTCATCGGAATCTTCAGATAGTGATGATTAAAATAAATGAGGTTCATAGTGTTTTTAAAATTGAACATTTTTATAAAACCAATTGTTACTCAAGATGTTGCTCATTTCGTTGTTTTATGTATTAAAATTACGTTTAATCTGTATTATACATGACTTCACTGTGCTTAAAGGTTTTTTTATTTTAAATTACTTCAATAACTGGATTTTACAAAAAATGTAATAACTACATATGTTTAAATCCAAATTTCACTTTAATAAATATAATTAATCAAACATAAACGAATTGCAGTCATTTTTAATAATATTTATTTTAATATTAGTAATCTCAAATTAAGCGAAAATTAATTTTGAAGGTTAAACGTGTTGTGACAGCAAAATTAAAATTCTTATAGGTACCAACTAACCAGGATAGCCAACACTGAATTTTTAATTGTAACTAATAAACTAACACTTAATTTGACTAGTGCGTTAATCTTGATTCATATGAATACGATGATGACGTAGGGCTCTTCTCTTATGGCAAGAACTTTAGCAAGGTTAATTAATACAATTTTAAACACAATTATTAACATGAAATTTCAACGCGTGCTATTAAAAAAAAATCGCTTATTTTTCTCAAACTGGAAGCTAATTCATTTGTCAAAGGCATTAGTTCTATAATGGATTTTAAATTTAAATGATTCCAAATTAATAGTATTTGGCAAAAAGACGATTTATTTGCTGATTAAAAAATCGGAACGTTTTTGAATTCAGAAAAGTTTTGCTCTGTGGATGAAGTGTTATCCATTTATTCATATTCTGGTAAGTAGGCTGAAGCGTTTTCATGTCTACTTTGTAATTTTAATTTTTTTTGTAATCTTCCGCATCTTCATATAAGGCGTAGAGCGTGTTTAAATGATTTTAAAATCTTGTTTTTAGTTAATAAATCCATTTTGGTCAAAAGGAAACTGATTTGAATGGTGCTGATAGTTTACAAAGATAAATAATAAATTAAACCTCTAGAGATAGATAATTAATATTTGATATGATTATAAATAGACTGCAGTCGCTTGATTTTGAGTACTCAGATATGGACAAAAAGTACGAGCGTGGCAAACAATATCTGAATATTTTTTGATTCTTTGATTCTTACGAAAGAATACGTTGGCCTTAATAATCCCTATGGTTAAATACGTTGGGTTACATATAAAAACACAGTACAGGATAAATATGTGAGGAAGGAGGCACTTAAAGAAAGACAGATGTTTTTTCTTTACCCTCGTGTCTCTTGCGATATCTCTTGTTCTGATTGAATCTGTACCTGGGCGTTCCTTTTGCATTCACAAATATGCATCAAAATAAAAACTCGAGTTAGCAATTTTTGATTGTTGTATTGGTTTGGATCAAACTTTGTTCAAAATTCGGTACAATACGTTAATGTTGTAATAATAACGTAACTTTTTTTATCGAGTCGTGTATTTAATACAATTGAAGCAAGGTATTGAACTGTGGACTGTATTTTTTTGCCACTTACTGTTACAATTGAAACTTGAACACTACATTTGACGAGTCACTACTGAAATCTCCACAAAATGTATTCTTCTACTACTTCGTTAGTGTTTGTACAGCCTTTGCCTTTTCCACATAATACAACAGTATAAATACTGGAATCGGGTATACTGCTGTACGTTTTATTAGTATAAAGTGCAAGGCCGCAATTATATTAGACCAAATACATAAGAAAGCTGAAGGAAATACAATATTTTATTGATAACGATCTAACGTAAACCAAAACAAAAATACAAAATCAGTTACAGAACTTGGCAAGATCAGAAAGAGGAAAAGAAAGAATTGCGAAAGTGGGATACCAAAAAATCTTAATGAAAAATAGTCGGTGAAAGTAGAGCATGAATACAAAAAGACTAAAAATAATAGAAAGCAGTACTCCTAATCCAAAACTAACAAAAACAATTTATAGGCGTTAAGAACATTATATGACGATAACGGCAATAAACAGAATTATAAAAAAAACAAAATCAGAAAAAACGAGACAAAAAAAATTATCAATTTTAATCCGATCTGTGATAGAATAAGCGTACTAAACCTAATAAGTCACTAAACTTTATTAAATGGTTATGCAGCAACCGAGAAAAAAGGTTTAGAAAAAAAATAAATTGCATGGAGAGTTAAGCAAGACTAAAAGTAAGATACCCAAATATGACCTGACAATGGTTATCGGAGATGATAACGCAAAAATGGAAAAAGAGAAGTGCTATAGAAATATTACGAGTCAATAGTTTTTAATGCAGAACCAAATGAAGATTATAAACACACAAATCCATTACAAAAAATCTCGAACGGTAAGAACCAATTAGCAGAAGTTAAAACAAAAATTAAAAAAGAAGCACCGATACAAAAACCAAAAAAGAAAACAGTGAAAAAACCTTAACATACAACACGGCAACTGCTAAAAACTTAAAAGAACAAAAGAGAAAAAGAAAGAAAAACACAAAAAATCAACTGAAAAAAAAAGGAAGCACTAGACAAGAAGCGGATAGTGGCAGAAAAACAATACAAAAACCACAATTTAAAAACCTACAAAAAAGAAAAAGAAAAAACAGAGGTATGAGCGCAATATAAGGAGCTATTGAGATCAAACAAAAACAACAAATTAGTTTAATAAACTTAGAAAAGAAGAAGAAAAACAAAATGTAAGAAAACCAAGACAACAAGAAATAGAAGAAGTAATCGGTAAATTAATAAAAAATGAATGTCCCAAAAAAAGGACATCCTAGCAGATTTTTTGAAAGAAGAAGGTCTATTGTTTTTGTCATGGCTAACAGATATAATAAATAAAGTATAAAAAAAACAAAGGAATGCCATCAGTTATCTATCCTATACATAAAAAAGGACACTTACGTATGTAGTAATTTCAAAGAAAGGAAAGAGTCACAAACTACAAACAAGATTCACCGCTGTACATCCTGTTTATTGACTTTCTACAAACGTATGGCAGAACTATAAGAGAAAAAATATATGATACAAAGGAAAAATTTGAAATTCTCAGAAAAATAATTCGAGTATTTCAAATGACACTGATTAATACGAAAAGCAAAGTAGTAGTCAGAAAAACCCTTTCAAGAGAGTTTAGAGTAGGAGTGGATCTGTGACTCACTTTTGACCACACTTTTTAATGTGTAATTATTTTGAATAAGTCAGACAATAACCAATAAAAGTAAAATAAAAGTAAAAATAAAAAAGAACATAAGATAAGGAAGCAAAACTACCAGAGCATAAACAAAACTGCTATAATCTAAACATGTCTCTTTAGCAGCCAAGTTACGCTTTTATAGAATAATAATATGTTCTGCTTTCCTCTACGATACAGAATTGTAGGTAATAAACAAGCAAGAAGCAAAAACCATTAAAACCTAGGAAAAACATGTTAAGAATTATTTATGGAGGAATCAGAGGTAAAGAAAAAAACTGAAGACGGCAAACCAACAAAGAAATAATAGAAATTAATGGAAAAGCAACGATAACACAAAAAATTAGAGCCAAAAAGGGTCAAGTGCTTGGGGCATATAGAAAAAATGTAGAAAAAAAGAATTTAAAAAAAATGTTATTTGCTCAAAGGGAAAAAAAAGAGAGACTAAAAAAATGACTGCGCAGCAGTAAGAAAAGACTTCAAAAAACTAAAAAATATAAAAAATACAAGCTTATAAGGGTAAAAAAGTCATGAATCTTGTGAGACCGTAGCCCTGATTTTTTGCTGAACTGGTAAGTTTACAATTTTTTTGCAACTAAAAATCGCTTAGTATTTTTCCGCGAATAATTGTTTTAATTTTCTCTGACATTTGTTACACAAACAATTTAAAAATTTGATGACTAAATCTAAAAAGTCAATGTACAACAAGACTTAAAAATTGGCGCCTGAGCAGAGACAAACAGTTTTTGTAATTATATTAAAGATAAATAATTACCTACATAAACTATTGTAAATCAACAAAATTTGGTTCAACCTTAAATTATGGTTTACATGATGCTATTTAAACACTATTTTATAAGCTTGCTTTCTTTTATTAATTAATTTTGTTTTCTAAGAAATCTTAACAAACTTTTTGTATGTGTAAAGTTTTAGTATTACTTAAAATTATTTAAAATCTGTACTCGTTTTAGAATTTTTGTAAAATTTTACATGAATAAAAGATAAATAATATTTCAGTCAAGCGTCTGTTAATTGTTTATAGATGCACGATTTAGTTCTCTCTGGTTAATTCTAATTATACTTCATGTGCAAATACAGTTAATTGAGATGCGGTAAATGCTATACACTTGTGTACAACTTTTATTATAAAAAAAAATTAACTCTAAGATATATTAATAGTTCTTACAAAGAGTAACTTAACCAAGATTAAAGTTTTTTGCTAATAAAGTAGGTACGTTATTAAAATTTTATACGAAGTCAAAAAGAGCAGCTTTTTGTTTAAGTTTTTTATAAGCAACGTGTCGACATTAATTAAAAACTTTAATATCAAAACTAAGTAGAGCAAATTAATATTTTTTGGCGAGGTATTTGTTATATATAAAAACGTTTAATGTGCGTCAAGAAAAAATTTGCTTAATTATTATTATTTATATTTTTTTTTCTTATATAACTCGAAATTAATTTTAATTTTTAACAATAAGTTGCTAATAAGTAAAACAAATAAAATATTAAATTACTTCATATAGTTCATATCTAAGTTTTAAGACGAGACAAAAACAACTATTATCAATTATCAGGTTATTAAAGATAGTTTATATTTTTAGACATATTTTGAAGATTATCAAAAACTTGACGAAATAATAGATTATATTCAACATAAAAATTTATTCTTAGTTTTGAATATGTAAAATAAAGAAAAAAATCTAATTTATTGAATAATAGAGTTATAATTTTTAGCTCCAATTGTTTTTTTGAATCCAAACGAATTTTTTTTTGGTCGGGCTTTTGTGACACTTTGGTTAAATAAATTTTACTAAAAATAGCTAAAAGGTTGAAGTTACAGGGTTATTTCAGTAAGTGAAATTAGAGCATAAATACAAGCAAAAAATGTTAAAATAAAAGTTCCATTAAAACATTTAAAAAAATTTAAGTTTTTAGCAAAATCAATTGAGGATTACGGATCCGTAGTCTCCTAAGGTGGTTGACACCAGGAACAAAAATAAATTGTTCTAAGAAGTGCAAATTCTTTCTCGGCGATTTGCCGACATCAAAAATAAAAATAAATACAAAATAAAGTGATGGGATAACGCGTAGTTAAATTACTGTGATTAAATGAACCTGCTACTCTGTATATTCTTTTTAACTGCAAAAGATAACACCTCCTCAATTGGATAAAACACAAACGTCTAAACGTCGCCAAAAATTGTTGCCTACTTGCGTAAATAATTGCAAAATTTTTTGTCTATTATTTACGGGGGTTTTGTATACTTCTACTTTCACGCAGCTCTAGAAAAAAATCTAAAGGGTTAATATCTGGCTTACGGGCTGACCAGCGTCTAGTGCCGTTTCTTCCAATCCAACTACCCGTAAAAATTATATTTAAGAAATAGCAAACCGGGTTACTTACATGTTAAGGAGGATAAACCACCTTATTCTGCAAACTTCAAGAGGTAAGTCATTTGCGCAAAAAATTCTTGTAAAAGTTCAAATCGCTTGTATGTCTTTTTGGTAAAATAAATGGTTCAATTAAACTATTTCTTAAAATACCCGCCCAAACATCAATAGAAAACCGCCAGTGAATGTTACTTTGTTATATTTCAGGAGAGTTTTCTTCATTCCAAACATGGGTGCACTGTACTTCTTGTAAAGCAACACTCATCTGAAAATAATATTTTAGCACTAAAGTCAAGGTCAAAAGCTGCAACCACTCACAAAACTTAAGTCGTGGTTCAAAATCAGCATAGGTTAACTATTGGACTCGTTAAACATGACAAGGGTACAAAGAATAATTTTTTAAAACACGATGTAGCGTACTATGAAACACGTTAGCTGCGCGGCCTATTTCTCTAGAGCTACTTCGTTTCTGACTTTTTACAATTTACAATATCTGCACATACATTAAAGAAAAACAAACATTTAAGTTTTAATTTTATTGAAACTACTTATTTCTCTTCCGTTGCTAATACATAAGATGGTTTTTTTCGACCACGGCCTTCGTAACTAGGAAGAACATCTTCAGTTTGTTACGAGGATTTTCTCGTAACTTTATTGCTAGCGATTAACTCAGTTTAATTCGTTGAGCAGATCGTAGGTTTTGATGTGTTAATTATAAATCAATTTTAAAAAACGCCAAAACAGAGAAAGATTACAATGGGAGATACCGTTTAAATCTATGAAAAGCTGGAAAAGAACAAATGATAAAACACAGGTAACAACAACAAATATATTTATTTTATCACAATAAAGGAAGTTAGAAAAGAAGAAGCTAAATTTATCTTAAACACAATTACTTATTAAATACTTACTTATAAAAAAAAATCATTTGAAACTGTTAAAATTTGATGAGTAATTGTCAATTGAATATTTCTTAATAACAAAACACATTAAAACCAATAGAATCCAATTACAATACCGATAATCGGAAATACCGTATAAAAACCTACATATTAATAAGTATTGTAGCATAGTGTGCTACAAAACTTATTGGTTCTAAAGTATCCTATTGATTCCGTTTGACACCGATTAAATCTTGTATTGGTATTTATTGGTTTAGATGTGCTATTTTTGGTGGAGAAATTGTCAAGTTCACCCTGCAGTTGTTCACAAAAAGTTATGTGGTCTTCTCCAGCTTTAGCTACGTCGGGTGCTAAACGTCAGTATTTCAAGTGTACGTATGTAAATATCTATGATGATGACACAATCTGTATTAACAAATTATCTAAAAATGTTATTTAGTAATGAACATGAATAAATAATAGTTATTTGTTTAGTGTAATTGTAAAAACCGCATGAGAAAATTGCCAGTTCTGACGAGTTAAAAAAAACTCTTTATTTTGCAGTTATATTGAAAAATGCTTACACGTAAACCTTATGCAACGTTTTATTCAAAACATTTTTATTTGAGAACTTCTTCAAAATTTTTTAAATGTTTAACTGTTTTGTTCTGTCTGTTGACCTGAGAGTTTGGTTACTTATGATTTTGTACATATTTTATTTTTAATTTATGTTGTTCAATGCACTGATATCAACAAAAATTATGTTATTTTGATATATGTTTGTCAATGAAAGTTTATTATCGCTTAGTTTAGATATAATACATTTCAAAATGAATTGTGACTTTTGTACCACAGTATGATCAACAGGAAATCTTTAATCAATATTAGTAGATCTGAGAGAGACTGATATAATTAATTGCTAAGACAAACACACGTTTAGTGTTTTATCATGCGATTGTTGATATTGAGTTTGGTTAAACAGATTTGCAAATTGCCACGCATCTTAATAAATCAAAATAAAAAATTGGAAATGTATGTAACTAAAAATGTTTGCAAAACATAATATTGTGGTCGTTAGCTAAAACTATTTATTTTTGAGTTTGTCTTCGAAAACATTAGCAGAGTATCTTTAAAATAAGTGCGCATATTTTTAGGGTTAATTTGTTGTATGCACTTCACATCACACATAACACAAAACTAAAGTGTTGATTAGATGCACGACTCTTTTATAGTTCATATTATAGACTAGTGCAGGTATCGGCTCTATTTACAAGAGATTTAAAAAACTGTGTTATGGTCTTTGGAAAGGTGATTAAATGTCCAAACTTTATATAATGAGAAATCAGGACACCAGATTTAATAATATTGTTAAAAATTCTAACATAATTCAGCATTAACAAATTAAAAAGGAGTTAAGTGATAAAAAAATTTGGAGGTACGTGGTTTTCAGAAAAAAATAACGAATAAAGTAATACACGTTTTTATAAAATTTTACATAATAGTAACTAATATGTAGTATAAAAAAACAAAAATAGCATTTCTACAAAAATATTTGTAATGATTCCATACAAAAAAAAATAAAACAAATTAAATAGATTACTACTCATATGGCAGTTCATCATAAAACTTTAGAAGACCCTGTTTTAAGATTTGTAGGTGAAGGTACTTTTCTTTTTTAAGTTTTCTGCGCTCTTTAAATAAGGTAGGCAAATCATCAAATTCGCATGTATCCACATTTTTATTTATTCTTTGGTTTGACGCTCGAAGTTGTTTCGAATATCTTAATGTATAGTGAATTTCACCATTTGGCAAATATTGGAGCATCTTGATGTCTGTGACCACAGGGTCTCTTGTCTTTTGACAGTAGTAGACATAGTCAGCCGGAAGGTTTATCTATCGATTACGTACCTGCCGTTCTATAGTGGCATGCATGGAATATAGGTACTTCGATTTGAGACCTTTCAACAAATACTTCTGCGTAAAAACTATGTTGTGCTGCTGCTGGCATTAGCCAAACTTGCATTTCGATTTTGTCCTGTGCAGCCGTCGTTATAAAAAATCATTTCCCGTATAGTACCTTTACCCTTATTAATTTCTTGATTAACGAAGTACGTAATTATGCTTGAAAATTCATTTGCAGTTAAGCCCCCTTTACTCTCGTTCCAAAGAAAACAAAAACCTTCTTTTGTCTTTAGGTTGAATACTGTAAAATTGCGTACTATTAACTTTGTTTTATAGTACATGGCAAAAACGGTTAATTTTGGACTTAGTAAACTGTTTTATAGATCCATAACGTAAACTTGTACTGATAAATCATCAGACACCTTGTTTTTCTCTTTTTGAGTTGATGAAGTTGGAACTGCTCTTCAAAAATATTTTTAGTTTTATAACCCTCGCACACGTCACAAAGATCATTTTTAAGGGTGTATAAAGACAAGTTCAACTCTTCGAATATTTTGATAAACGTGTCACAGCATTTTGCGGTAGTGTGCAAAAGTTGCACCTGTGTATGGTTAATTCCTGTGAAAAATTTGACGTCCCATGAACAATATCTTCTGTTCTGGCAAGGAGCCTGAAGTTACGCAAAAATCGACAAATACACTGTTTTCTCATTATATCTTTAGATATAATTATAATTATTTTAGCAGCAGATTTTCCAAATTATTATTTTTATTATTCACCAATAATAATGATTAAGCTTATTATTTAAGTTTAGATGGAAATTTTTTTTGTTACAGGTCGTGAACTGAGCTCGCAGTGAGCATAAACAAAACATGGCATAATCTTCAAGATTTTCAAAGCGAGGAGCATTAGACTGCCCAATTTTCGGATCACCGACAGATTTTGGAAAGATGCTTCCAACATACGAGGATATTATTAAATGCTGCATTTACGAAAGATGGCGCCTTGGATCTAAAACAACTGGTAACAAGGAACCCGCATTTTCTTCCATCGCAGAACAAGTTTGTGTAAAGATGCAAATGTTATATTCTGATGCTTCCATTCCGACAGTTACAAAGAAACGTGTCCTTGATATGATTCATGCATATCACAAGAAATATATCGATATCAAGGCAGTTTATAAAAGAATAGAAAAAAGCATATTAACTAAAGCAAGGGTGGAGAAGTTTAAAGAAGAATCACGCTTTCTTTTTGATATAGCAGCTTGTAAGTGCTCCACGTTTACAGAGTGCAATTGCCCAAAGGAATCCAAGGTCCCCGTAAAGGAACAGACATTTCTTGCTGATCAAAGAACAAAGCGCCTAATGTGCATTGGATCGCTCGATTTGCGGGAAACCAAAAAGCTTCAAGCACGTGCCGGAAGGAACGCAAAACAATTCCTTTGTGGTTCTAAATCTACTGCGTCCTGCTCGTCGCAGCCTGATGGTGATGAGCCCTTGTCAACAACAACGTTTTTAAAAGATGATGAGGCAATTGATGAGGATAAGGAACCTAAACCTGATGACTACGACTACAATCCCGGACCGTCGACTTCATCCTCTTCGCAAATGCGAAGGAAACTTACAAATACCGCATTAGTAAACCAAAGATTTGGGGTATCGCTTCAAGCCACGGCTGCATAGCTGCATGACGTAGGCCTAGTTTTTGAAGCGGATACATTTTTAGTGATTGATAAGAACAAAATTGGTAGCGAGAGGCATCGAACCATGCAAGAGCTTCAAAAGCAGAGTTCAGACATTGACAATAATCATTTAATAGGTCTTTACTTCGACGGGCGACGTGACAAAACATTGTCAACGGAAAGGGTGAATGATAAATACTACCAAAGAATAATTGTAGAGGAGCACTATTATTTAGTGAAAGAACCAGGATCCAGATACATCAGTCATGTTACACCTGTTTCAGGATCAAGCCTGGCCATTGCTGAAAGTATTTACATCTATATTACAGCAGAAGTGCTCGGAGGTTTCAACCATATTCTTGTGCTAGGGCGTGATGAAACGACCGTAAATACCGGCGTACACAAAGGAGTACTGCGTTGTCTTGAACTGAAGACCGGGAAAGCTGTGCAATGAGCTGTTTGTCAACTACATTTTAATGAATTGCCTCTCCGTCACTTGTTCGAGTTCCTCGATGGTCCCACCTCTGGACCCTCTTTCTACACTAGTTGGATTGGAAAATCTTTGAAAGCGTGTGAGCTGCTTCCAGTGGTAACATTTGAGCCTGTTAACTGCACCTTGCCATCCCACGATACATCCACTTTGAGTAAGGACCAGAAGTATCTGAGTGATATTGCTCTCGCCGTTAGCTCAGGCATATGTCCTTCAGATCTTGCTAAACGCAATCCAGGTCCCTTAAACATGTCCCGCTGGTTGACAACAGCTAACAGAATATTAAGACTGTATGTTTCCACCACGGAACCATCAGACAGCTTACGTATCCTTGTAGAATTCGTTATCAAAGTGTATGTGCTATCTTGGTTCCGCATTAAAGTCTATCATTCAATTAAGGATGGAGCTCAAAATCTTTACTACTTCATTCAGTCATCCAGATACTTGGATCAAGTTTACCGCAACGTTGTAGACAAAGTGATTTCTCGGAATGCTTACTTCGCATCTCCAGAAAACATTCTGCTCGCGATGCTGACTCATGAAAGAACACATATCAGAACCCTTGGCATTCGCAGAGTAATAAAAGCACGAAAATCAAATGAGACAGTGGGAAACGTTGAGATTAGAAAGTTCAATATGCCACAAATAAACTTCGAAGCAAACGACTACGTCGACCTAATTCATTGGTCGACCAGCAAAGTAACGCCACTACCCATTCTAAATGCCGTGACTACACAAGATTTGCAAAGCATGCTGGAAGGACCAATACCAATTGACTGGACTTTTAGTTCCCATGCCACACACAAACTGTGGAAAAAACAGTAAAGTTAGTTACCGAGGCCTCAAAGAAAGTGTATGGTGATAACAACCGGGACGGATTTATTTCCTCCACTCTGAAATCGAGAAAAGTCATGCCTGAATTTAGGTGCAAGAGACAGTACAAAACCTAAAGACTTAACAAAACACACATTTTTGTACTTTAAATTTTGAAGACTTATTTCTTATATCTAATAGTAAGCGAGTGTATGACAATTCTGGTTTATGTTTAATAAATATTAAATAATGAAAAAAACATTGTATTTGTCGATTTTTGGGTAATTTCTATTGTTCATAGAACGTCAAATCTTCCACAGTAACTAACCATACATAGGTGCAACTTTTGCACACTACCGCAAAGTGCTGACACTTAAAAAATTGAAAAAAAAAATAAGTTTTGGCGATTTTACTAAAACGTTGAAATTTCACGCCCCTTGCCAGGGCAGAAGACGTTATCCTAAGGTGGTGTAATTTTGCACATAAGTTACTTATATATAGAGGCAACTTTTCCGCACTACCCCAAAAGCATTATCAAAATTTAGTTTTTTTTTTGAAGAAACATTTAATGGAAAAGTTTCTTTTAGATGTTTTGTTCTCTTTCGCCGTTTTACGTATTCACATTTTACCAAAGTTTGTACTTGTACTTTTCTATCACTCCAAGTCATTTTGTTCCAAAACGTTCTAAATAATTTTATGCGTTTTTCTTCTGAAAGTTTTTGGCATTGTATGGCAGAAGTCCTTTTACTAAAAATACAATTACATGGACTAAATAAAAATTTCCCTGGCTTGTTTACTTTATAATCCCAAGTTTGATCGGTTTTCTTTTTGCCTTGATATGGACAACCTTTTGAACGTTTGTATTTATTGATGTTATAGTCCCACCCTTCGGAAACTTTTCTTTTGTTTCTGGTTTATGCAATTAAAATACGATCGTCTGTGTTAGTAACTGTCTCTAAAACGTCAGAATTTTCCTTCTTGATGTTAGCTAATTCCACTTGACTTGAATTGATTATCGGCGCGTCTAACTCTAACTCCTGTCTAACTTGATCAGTTTCACCTATGTTTATTAGTGCAGAAGCTTCTCAAATTTAAAGAAGTGCATTCTTCTGAAACACTGGACAATTCTACGTCTGTTGCTGCTAATTATCGTTGCGTCATCTAGCACACCATAATTTGTTGTTGAGATAATATTAGGATTCTCCAAATCCACATCCACTAAATCTTGACCAGTTTCATTTACGTTTATTAGTGACGAAGTCCTCAAAATTAAAGAAGGGCATTTTTCTAAAAGACCGGGAAGGGGAACTTTTGCATCTTTTGCTGGTGTTAAAATGCCAGTTTCTCCAACTATAAATTCCATAAAAGCACTATCTGATTGTTGCTTAGATAACGCTATTATTTTTCGGGTTCTTCGTGATGTCATTCTGCAATTAATAAAAACGTAATTATTTTTTGAAGCAAAACTTGTAATACGAAATACGCGTATCTCCATAAGAATAAATGAAAATAAATTAGGAAATACGTGTATATCCCCAGCCGGCAAATAATAGTTCGCAAAGTAATTAGTTAACATTAAAATAATAAAAATCCACTATAATACTTTAAGAAATATTCTTACCTGAAACAGTTGCTTGGATAAAAATTACTATTTTGAACAAGTTTTCAAATCACTCAATTTTAACCTACATACACAGACACGCTATTATGCAGAAACTGAGGAGTTGAGTGCTTTTCTTAACGTATTTTAACTTATTGGAGTTACGCGAGTTTCTTACTGTGGTTTTTAAGCGGTATATTAATTCGTGTCTTTACGCGAATTTCTGAATACGTGCGTTTGACATTCAGTCACTAGATTGCATTAAAATCGAAATTTTGTAAAAAATGGAGTTACGCGCTTTTTTAATTTAAAACGTAAAAATAGCTAATAATTTATTCATTGTTATTTATTTTAACTTTCATATTAATAAAAAAGTGTCACATTTTTTAAATTTTATATTAAATCTTGCGTGGACACTCTGACGTTATCAGGGACCTCCAAATAAATTATGATTTTTTACGGACGCCTTGAATGATTCCGGGGATCTCTGGGGGTCCGCAAGCACCGTTTTGGGAACCACTGCTTTAGGAGCACATGAAACATTTATTTTCTGAAACAACTGTCAAAAATTTGGAAGACTAGGATTGCAGTTACTGTCGGAATGGTCAAAGATAATTCGTACATGCTGCAAACCTCAATGGAATCTACAGTTCGAAGAGTACGTTTATGTATTGAACTAAATGGACAAGTTTTCTAACACATGCGTTATGTTCCATAAAAATTTAGTATGAAATCGTCTTTTAATTTTTTAAGCTTCTTATTCACATGCTCAATCAACTTCAAAAATATGCGCACTTATTTAAATGATACTGAAACGTTCCAGAAATTATTTGCAAATGCAAGAGCCTTCTAGAAGCTGTTATCCATCTTCTAGAAGATATACCGAAAAGTAGGGAACGCTCCAGAAGGATTTCCGTATGTGTATATATACCGACGAGATAGATCGTAGGTCAGTTATTGCTGGAATTCGAATACAACAGTGTTAAGAAGATTATCAAGTTGAAATAAATAAGTCGTTAGCACGCGTGTGAGATAAACCTACCGAGAATAATCGTGTACGTGATTTTTAGTGTAAACAAGAGGCTATCCGAGGACGTTATCTTATCTTCTTGTAAGTGATATAAATTATAGTGTAAGTGTTTTCATTAAATATTATTAGATTTAATTAGTTCGGTTAATTTAAAAGTGTATATATTTCTAGAATAAGTAAACGTATTTTTAGTCGTTTTAAATAAATTAGTAGTTATTAATAAATAAATACGTAACAATACCTTGAATATACTAATTTATTCAATTTATTTTTACATCACCAACAATTTTTTTGTTTTAGTGTTGCTACAAATGTGAGCAAATAATAAACAAATTTTTATTTTATATTGTTGACAATTATAAATTAAAGTTTGGTTTACATAGAACAAACTTTTTTAGAAAAGTAAAACTTTGTTTATATAAATCAGTTTTTTTAAACTTAATAAAATAGTTTTTGGGTCAATGGTGTAATATATTTATTAAAAAAACTTCTTCAGGTGATAATTAATAACATGACAATTATAAAACTAAGTTAACTAGAAAAAAAAATATTTAGAAAACTTGATAATTGTTGTAAGTTCTTTTAGCTACAGCATTTGCTCGAAGGTCTAAAGAAAAACCACCATTTTATGGATCAAGTATAGATCAGGAAATAACAGGTACCCAGGTGTCAGATAACTCATAACTATTGTCTCTGTGTAACAACTTCATTTTTTTTTGTTTAATAGTAATTCTAAACAAATAAATGATGTAGCAATGGGATCACCGATTTCTCTATCTATTGCAAATTACTTTATGAAGCTTTTTTAAAGAGAAGCTTTAAAATTTGCGTCTAATAAACCAAAACTATGGCTTAGATTTGTTAATGATGTTTTGGCAATCTGGTCGTATGGTGAAGATGAACTACAAATTTTTCTTCAATACCTAAATAATGGCCACTTTACTATAATTGGTTAAATAATAAACATGGTGTCTATCTACCAATAACCTTGTAGCTGCTAAAATGTCATTTCAGTCAATATTAAGTCGGTACAGTGAGAGAAATTTAACTAAGCTGCATTTCAGCTTTATAGCAGCAGTTCGAGTAGTAGTGTCTTGCATGTGTGAAGAAAAATAACGACTTTTGTTAAGAAAGTGATCTTAAATCATCGTTTTGAATCTCCTACTATCGGTTTTTTTCTGCACTGGAGTGTGTAATTAAGATAAGTAGATATTTTTTGTTGAATATTTTTCAATGTTTGTTACACTTAACAGTATGATATTTGTATAATGACAGTGGCCGTTAGTGGAATTAATAATTCACTAGTTACCCATTTATGGCCATCCTGCTGGCCATAAGTAGATAAGCAACTACTTTTGACCAGTTTACTTTTTTGTTTAAATAAATACCTAATGTAATGTATTTACATAAATGTGTAATATTTCTTTCAGTTAAAATGCCAAAAGCACTGAATAAAACCCATAAAGACCGAGTAGAAAAGCTGGGAAAGGCAAAATTTCAGTATTCTCCTACAAAGCTTAATCTTGCTTTAAATGTCATTTCTGACGGAATGGCTGTTGCCAAAGCAAGTCGTAAATTTGATATACTAAGAACTAGTTTGCGTAATAAGGTATCAGGAAAGTCTCCAAAAGATTCAAGGCACTGCGGATTCGAGTCTCACTTGGGAAAAGACACTGAAAACCAGTTGGTTGAATGGATATTTGCTTGTGCAAAAATAGGATTTCCAATTGATAAAGACGGGTTACTGACTTCAGTACAAAAGCGAAGGCTTCCACGGCCGGAATCTATACTAACATTAGAATGTTTTCCGGGTTTGGACCGTGTCATAGTTGCAACCGAAGCTGCCAACGTTTCGCCCACTTTCGTAAGGGGCTTCATCACGCCCTGATCTGTTTAGCTCTAAAAAGTGGTACTGTTATTGGATTACGAAAACATGTCTACGATGAACGACTATCATCATACAAGGAAAATGTAACAACACTGTTCACAGTTAATGCAGCAGGAAAATTCGTTCCTCCGTTAACAATCTTTAAATATGACCGGATTCCATCTGCTGTGTCTAAAGCTACTCCTAAGGGTTGGGGGATTGACAAAAATGAAAAAGGCTGGATGACTGCAGAATGTTTCTACGAATACTTCTCCAATGTCTTTGTACCATACCTTAAAGAGTCTCAAATCGAGTTACCCGTTATCATCTTTTTAGATAGACACGCATCTTATCTGACTCTCCATTTAAGTAAGTTCTGCAGAGAAAATGAAGTAATATTAATAGCACTGGTCCCTAATGCTACTCACATCTTTCAACCGTTGGATGTCGCTGTGTTTGCGGCTTTAAAGAAAAAGTGGAGGAATATTGTGCAAAAATATAAAATAAAAAACAATGGTCAAGGGATCACCAAATTAAATTTGTCCATGATACTCAGTTGATTGAAGATCCAAAAATGACATCAAAGATAGTATCAGGATTTAGAGCAACAGACCTTTATCCTTTTTCACCAAATAATGTGGATTACAGTAAAATTATTCTGAGAAAACCAAAAACATACCAAACCCAAGATATTGACGCAGCAGCTGCAGATTGTTTGAAGTACCTAGAATCAATGATTGATTTGGTTTTGCTAGATGAATAAAAGCAAACAAAAAGACAAAACTACGATTGGGAAGGTAATACTGAGGATAAGAGTTTGTACAATGTTTGGCATCAAATTGCAAGTGATGTAGAAGGCCTACCAAAGTTAGTGAGCGAGGATCCTGCACTTGAAAATGATCTCCAAACCCCTCCAGTATTTCCTCTAGATGCTAGCATTTTAACTGATATGCTCCCAGTTGAAAACCTGAAAGAAGTTCCGGCCACATCAAATGATAGTAATACTGCATTGGTTACTACATCTCGTCTAGATAAGGTAGAACAAGTAACACGTAATATTTGCTTCGCTTAAAAAACAATATGTTCAAAAGTATTTTATAATGTACTTCCTTATCCTAAAGAAAATAATACTGACTTAAAGAAGAAGAGAAAAAAAGAATACACACCAAGTGTTATTACATCTGATAAATGGGTGGAGTATCACGAAGAATGCGAGAGGCTCAAAATGGAAAAGGAACGAGAAAAACAAGAAAGGAAACAAGCTCGAGAGTGTAAGAAACAGATGATGGCTAAAAAAAGGCGAAAAACTTAAACAGAAGCCAGCAAAACATCAAAAACAAGACATTGATTCAGGCTCTTCCTCACAGGACCTTGAAAACTGGGTGGTAGCAGTGAAGACAATATTGACTTAACGGTATTTGAACAGGAAGACATTGAAATCTTCGAACCCAAAGATCTCAATTTGGGAGATTTTGTACTTGTAAGATTCAAGCTAACTGGTAAAAGATCGACGACAACGTATAGATATGTGGCTAAAATTCTAGAAATTTTATCATCAGAAGAATATGAAATACAATGTTATAAGACTGCCAATGATGAGAAGACTGTTTTTTATCCTATAGAAAATGACATTTCTACCATAAATCAATGCGATATTTTAGGGAAACTACCCGAGCCCACTGTTGAAGACAAAGGGAGAAAGTGCAAGACAATTTTTCCAGGTCAAGTAGACATTTCTGAACAGATATAGTTTCATAATGTAACAAACGTTGTTTATAAACTTTTCTCTTATATTACTTACCTATTTGTACCAGGAATTTATTTTTATTTCATCTACAGCTTTGTATTTCAATAAATATGTACCTATACTTGCAAAAATTTTATTTCGCGTTTTAATAATTTTTAAATGGCCAAAAGTAGAGAAAACGTATGGTTAAATGTAGAAACAGATGGCCAAAAGTAGGGAATTTCATGGTTCAAAATATAAAGCGTTGTAATATAATAATAATAATAATAATAATGTCTTTTATTGGTAATTTTTTATAAGTATGTACAGAAATAAATATAATTAATTAGATTACATTACCAATAGGGCGAAGTTCAGTGACTGAAAATATATTCAGCCTCTGCTCTACCACTTAACCCTTCAATCAAAACAGAGATACTTTAGATGCTTACACTAAATACTTATTTAAGAAAAAAAAAAAAAGAAAAGAAACTCTAACAATAAAATAAAATAAAATAAAAAGGTCTTAAAAGTCTAATAGATAAAGATGAAGATGCAGTTGCTGAATCCGTAACTGTGGTCAAACGCGATATAGATAATAATAATAATAATAATACATATAATGAAAGTTGCTATGTAAGATCATTTTGATTATTTAGTAATAATTTATGATATTGTTTTTTAAATTGGTTTAAATTTAGTAATTTTAAATAATGTGGAAGAGAATTGTAGACATGTGCAATCTTGTAAGTAAAACATCTTTCAAATAGGGCTGTTCGATGAAATGGAATGTTTATGAAATATCTGTTGCGTATATTTACATCATGTAAGTCAGATCTAAATTTAATTTTATTAAATAAGTAAGGAGGTATTTTGTCCGAGATAATTCTGTGAAATAGACATGCTGAATGAAGTTTTCTTCTATTAGACATGTTTAACCAACCAATTTCTTTTAATTTGTGTGATATATGTTCATATTTTTTTATTCCATATATCAGTCTCAAACACGAGTTTTGCATAAGTTGTATTCTTTTAATGTTTACACTGTCCAGACATGGGCCGTACACACAATCACAGTAGTTAAATTGAGACAAAACCATGGATTCACACAGGATAATTTTAATGCTTTGACTCAATGAATATCTATTTTGAAAAATAATTTTTAGATTGAGGTACGCTTTTTGTAATATGCTAGATATATGCTCTTTAAATCGCAAATTTTGATCTAAAAAATAAACCCAGGTTTTTGACACAGTCCATAAGTTGTAATACGGTATCGTTGATTTTAATTTGAAAAGTATTTTTATATATTTCTCTAATTACTTTTCTTCCGAAAAGTAGTACGTAACACATTTTCGTATTTATTTGTAATCCATATTTTTTGAGAAATTATCAAGATTACTTAAATCCGTATTAATTGCCGCGACATCATTATCTATATTACTTGCTTTAAAGTTGTACTGTAATTGTGTGTCATCAGCGTAAAGATGATATTTACAACAGTTCAAAGACGACTTTATATTGAAAGTATATATTATATATAAAAGAGGACCCAGAATCGATCCCTGAGGTACACCGATAGTTACTGGCAAAGAATTTGATGTAGTTTTATCAAGAGTCACTATTTGCGAACGATCAGTCAGGTAGTTTTGAATTAACGAAATTGCAGAATTACTGAAACCAATATGATGCAATATTGCGATCAAAATGTCATGTCTTATCGTATCAAAGGCCTTAGAGTAGTCTATCAAAATAACAAGAGATAATTCATTATTATCAATAGCCGAGCAAATATCATCTACTATATTTAACAGTGCTGTTGAGCAGCTGTATCTAGCCCTATAACCGGACTGGGTCTCAGGTAATACAGAATGTTGTTCTACAAATTTCCGTATTTGCTCAGACATGATTTTTTCCAGAACTTTTGACAAACAAGGCAATATACTGATCGGTCTAAGATCTTTATAATTTTCAGGAGACTTTGTTTTTGGTAGTGGAATTACTTGAGCAAGTTTCCAAGCGTTAGGAAAAGTAGATTGTTTAATACTAGTATTAATTATGTCAGTTACAAAAGGAACTATGTATGGACAACAAAGTTGTATCATGTTAATACTTAATTTGTCCGTTCCTATAGCATTTGTTTTTATATTTGAAATAACTTTGATAACATCGCTTTCGGAAACCGTAGAAAATGTTAGTTTTGGTGAAAAATCTTTTAATAATTTTGAGTTATAGAAATTAAGTATACCAGTATAATCGGTTGAACTAGTTGTTTGAGCAGATTGAAGAAATGCTTTGTTTGTTTCATTAACGTCCCGCAAACCGATAGGAATATTTTGACATTGCGCTTTAAAACTAATATTTGCAGCCTTCAAGTTTTTCCATAAAGATTTAGGACCATATATGTTGAGTTGATAATTTATATACGCTTTTTTTTCCTGTTTAACAGCAAAATTAGTGTAATTTCTAAGGTTCTTGTAATAATCCCAGCAAGCAGTATTCTTCGTTCTTTTAAATTTTTTTAAAGCTTTATTGCGAAGAGAAATAAGAAGTTTTATAACATCAGTCATCCATGGAGCTTTCGGTTTAGAAATTCTAACAGTTTTAATTTTTGTGTGTCTATTAAATAAGTTTAAAATAGCTTCATTAAAAAAGTCAACCTTATCATTAAGAAGTTCAATATTATAAATTTCATTAAATGGAAGACACTCGAGGTCAGCACTGAATTTTTTAAAATCTAATTGTTTGAAATCTCTTTAAGTGTAGAGTATAGGAATAGTATGAATTTTTTCGTTCAATGGATATTCGCAATAAGTAAAGCAATGATCCGATAAGCCATGAACATTTTTGACATCATAATGATTAATAGTTTTTGTTTTATTTACCACAATTAAGTCAATTAATGTAGAAGTAGATTTCGTAATACGTGTAGCTGTATTTATTATTTGTTTATATCCCATGACATCTAATATTGACAATAATTTGATTGCAGCTGGGTTATAAATATGAAACATATTAATATTAAAATCTCCTACACATATTACGTCATCTGAAATAGATGTTGCCAACGAAATGGATTCCTCAAAGGAATTAAGAAATTCTGAATAATGATATTCATGTCTTCTGTAAACTGTTCCAAATACCACAGTTGTATTTTTAAGAGTCAATTTAATCCAGAGCTGTTCTATTGCTAACGAGGTGTCTGAGCCTAATATTCTGGAGCAATTAAAATTATCTTTAATATAAACACATACCCCGCCGCCCCAGGTGGAAGTAATCCTGTCTTTACGAATCAACTTATATCCTGGAATGTGAATTAACTGATCATGATCATTTAGAGAAAGCCATGATTTCGTTATCCCCACTACGTCACAGTCGGATGTCAGCAACAGCTCCTTAATGTCTACAAAATTATTTTTTAAAGAGCATGCATTTAAATGAGCCACCTTAAATAAATCAGACATTTCGTGAATAAAATAAAATATAGTTAAAGTAAAATTGACTATAATACTGATTCATCAGTTGTAATATGAACTTAAAGTTACAATGTATTTACTACCAAATAAAAATAATAATTAGATGAACTAAAACGTTAAACAAGTTCCGACTTTTAGAAAGTTTTTAAATTATATTTAATCTTTAATATCAATTGATTTTCTAAAAGAGCAGATTTTGAAGCATAACGTGACATTAAGAAAAAAGGTGTTTTTCCATTTCAATATTTTTCTTAATGCAATAATAATTAAAAAGTTCTTAAAGTGGCCATAAGTGGTGCCTCTACCCTACTTCAATGCATTCAGTTTATTGAAAACCAACACATACGGATCAATATATAAACGCAAACTCTTGTCATCATCCATCTTAGAAATTTGGAACAATTCGCACATTATACAACTGTGCGATGACAATTTGCTATCAAGATAAATTACCAGAAAAATTAGATTAGCTTAAAAGTTTTTATATAAGAAATAGTTTTAACAAAGAACAAATTAAAAAATATCTTCGACCAAAAACTAGACCTACTGTACCAAATGATTCAACTATAAGCAACAATTTGGCTGTTCTACATTTTGTTGCCAATATAAATGACAAAATTAGAAGAATACTCAAGAAACATTAAAGTTGCTTATAATACTACCAAGAAAATTAAAAATTTGTTGAATCCGGTAAAAGATAAAATTCCACATAACACCTATGGAGTATATAAAGTTTCATACGCTTGTGGCAAGGTATATATTGGAGAAACTATTAAAACTAGACAAAAAGAACACAAAAGACATCTTCTTTGCCATTGCCGAACATGCTCTAAACACTTTACAGGACGTAAACTTTGAAAAAACTATAACGATTGGTAAAATCAAAAACTGTCATTTAAGAAAGATCAGAGAAGCAATTGAAATTATTAAAGTACCCAACAACTTTAACAGAAACAATGGTTATGAGTTATCTGACACCTGGTTACCTGTTATTTCCGGATCTTTACTTTATCCACCAAACACACTATAAGCAACGTCTAGAGTTCCTAATGGTGGTTTTTCTTTAGACCTTCGGGCAAATGCTGTAGCTAAAAGAACTTACAACATTTATCAAGTTTTCCGAACATTTGTTTTTTCTAGTTACCTTAGTTTTATAATTGTCATTTTATTAATTGTCACCTGGAGAAGAACGTAGACCACGTTCAAAAGCTTGTGAGTTTTTTAATAAATACATTACATAATTTATTCAAAAACTATTTTATTCTCTTTCATGGTGAAAATTTTGTATCTAAAAAAAATTTATTAAATGTGTTGCATACTTTTTTTAAACAAACGACCTCTTCAGACCTCTTAGACTTGGATTTATTCGCTAGCAACCAATCAAGTCAATATTTGTGAACCTTGTTGTAACATGGTCTCCGCTAATCTCGTCAGACACAACGATTAAGTAGACCCAAAAGTAGAAGTGCGCTAAAAGTAATTTTAAAATCTTTATTTACACAATCTAATCATGATGAAGTTTAAATTAATCTTTTATTAATAAAAAACAAAAGTAGTCAAGTCAAGACGTCATATTAAATCTGATGCTAATACAACAGATAACGATTTACTATAGTATATAAACTTAAAAAAAATAATAGTGTATTAGTAACTAATCGATTTTTAAGTAATCATGAAAAAATATACGATTGTGGTTTTTGTGCTAACTGTAATAATGCATTTGTGCAACAGTGCTCGTATACTTGGTATCATTCCAACGCCGTCTTACAGCCATCAAGTAGTATTCCAACCGTTGTGGAAAGAATTGTCTTTGAGAGGACATCAAGTGACGGTGTTAACCACAAATCCAATTAAAGATTCAACGCTAACAAATTTAACTGAAATTGACACAAGCTTTTCGTACAAAATTTTGCAAGATAAATTATTAGAAATTATAGACACCGGAAATGTTTTTAAAGTTATCGATTTATCTATAAACATATTTAGTGTTGTATTTGACAAGCAATTAGAGCACCCTCAGGTAAAACAACTTATAAATGATCCAAACTTGCAGTTTGATCTAGTAATATTTGAATACATTATAAATATGCCATTGGCATTTGCGATGAAGTTTAACTGTCCGTCCATCGGAGTTTTATTTATGAACGCACCTAATATAATACATAAAATATTGGGACATCCTACACATCCCGTTTTGTACCCATTTTTTTTACTTAACAAAAATGAAAAACTAACATTGACTGAACGTGTTGCTTCAGTAGTATATGAGTTTGTCCTTGACATTTATATCGATTGGATTTCTTTGCCATTCCAAGAATCCATATTGCAAAAACATTTTGGTCAAAATTACAATTTAATAGAAAGTCGTAAGAACGTTAGTTTATTGTTTGTAAATTCTGATCCAATTTTTGATGTAATTAGACCAACAACTCCAATTCTGGTACCAATTGGAGGAAACCTCATGCGATTGCCATCAAAACCCTTACAAAAGGTATAAATATATCTACGTTTTATAGTTAATAATAAAAAACATTTTATTTATTAGGATATCCATAAACTTTTAGACAACGCTCAAGAAGGATTTATTTATTTTAGTTTAGGATCAAACGTTAACAGTAAAGATATGCCACAAAAAACAATGAATGTAATTCTGAAGACTTTTGAAGAACTACCTTACACTATTTTATGGAAATATGAGTTAGAAGAATTGCCCAATAAACCAAGAAATGTTATAATATCAAAATGGTTACCTCAATTAGAAGTTTTAAGTAAAAATTGTCGTTAGTTGTTAGTGGAATCTGTAACCTTTACTTTTAGAACATAAAAATTTGAAGTTGTTTATAACACATGGTGGAGCTTTATCGATAGAAGAAAGTATATCTGCTAGAGTACCAATATTGGGTATGCCATTTTTTGTTGACCAACCTTTTAATGTCGATAAAATGGTAAACCTTGGTTGTGCCTTATCAGTCAACTACAAAAATTTGGAAAAAGAGCAATTTACATCAGCTATTTTAGAAATGATTAATAATCCAGCGTAGGTACTACTTAATTGACAATTTTATAGCTAAACCATATGTTTTAGTTACCGCAAGCGAATTAAGGAACTGGCTGATTTAGCTGAAGATCAACCAATGACAGGATTAGAACGTGCCGTTTGGTGGACTGAATACGTTTTGCGGCATAATGGAACTCGACACTTTCAAAATCCCATTTTTGACATTCCTTGGTATCAGTATTATCTTTTAGATGTCTATGCAGTCATTCTTTCAGTTTTCACAATTTCTACTTACATCTGCATTTTATTCATTAAATTTTTCTATAAAAGACTAATTTACCTTACTAGTAAAATTAGAAAAACTAAAAAAGAATAAATAATTTTATTTAGTTTATAATAATACAATGTATTCTAATTTATCTCTAATTTTCAATATTCTCCTTAGATTATATAGTCAATCGAGAGAAATTTAAAACTATGTTAAATTGAAACTAGTACTATTAGAGTTCAATTTATATTTAGATTATTTTTTACAAGAATCAGTTTTTTATTTATGTTTAAACAACAAAACACAAACTTGTTTTTTTATTATGTTAACTACCTTTGTACTACTGTACAATAACAATATAATATTTTTAATTTTAGATTTTGTAAAATTAATACTAAATATGATATAATAAAAATAAGATAGAAATTTAGATAGATATTAACCTAGAAGAACTCGCACCCAAAGTTGTGACGTGAAAACTTGCACTTCAGTATATTTTTCGCACTACTTTTTTTCCATCAAAAAACGATAGAAAATTAAATATTTTGAACTGAAGCTTATTATTTTTTATCTGAGACACAATAGATTATATACATAGTAAAAAAAAACCTAATAATTTTTTTTTTCTAAAAGTATTAAATAAATGAAGTATTATACGTGTTTACCTATTATTGGTAAAATATAATATAATACTTAATTAAAATTAAACAAGTTTTGTAACACGGAATTAGGTAACAAAACACACACATAGAGCAGTATAAGAATACATCACCACCTTCATCTGCGCCTTCAAGAGAGAGCACGCACGGTTATATCTCACCGATTCTACGTTACCAAAACTCCAAGAAGTACCAGCTCAACCCACAACTACAGGCATCATTCCGTCATACCTTGTAACGAACACTGTTAGCCTAGCAGTTAGACTAAAGTGCGATACAAGCTATATAACATATGTCCATCAGCAACTGGCTTATTCTTAATGTGCATTGTTAGATACCAGGGAGGAGATAACGTGCTCGCGTTTACAAATGCAGTTTATATTGATAAAGACTCCGAGCAGATAAGCAAAAAAAAACACGTTGATAGAACTACCAATGCTTCTGGAAAAAAAAACCCTCGACATAGTGGCAAGCCATCAAAAATATCATCACGACATTGAATGAAGCAATAGAAACAATCCGAAAAGTTTCTTAAGTACTGAAAGAGATCTTCGCCACAGAGCAAAATGATTCTACACCAACGGAACGCTTCATATGCGAGAAACGGGCACTTTTGGATGAATTTGCGGAAGATCAGGTAGATACAATATACTGCTCACCGCATCAAAATGCAAGGACATCCTGGCAGCGTGGGCACAACTTACATTCTATCTAGCAAAAACGAGAAAGCTGTTACCAAAACAGACATCTAACACATCAATCTATGAGACAACTAGGTGTGCTTACATTGATACATGAGTAGGCCAAAGCATAACCGGCCACATTTTCTACAAATTCCTTAAACTATAAAACGCTCAGTTTACGCCGCATGAAATTAACCTAGTACTGGCAGACGGCTCAAAGGAAAAGTAACCCCGGCAAACGGTGGCAGTTTGCTAACGAACTAAAAGTTTTGTATGCTTTTGAATCAGATGGAGCATCGGAAGTAAAAAAGCAATGACCTTTATTCCCGTTCAGAAACTTCTCGTATACCAAAAGCTACTATACTACGCACCAGCACTCAATGTCCCAAAAACCAAGGTTGTCAAAATCAATGCACTGTCTGGAGTAAACGACAGCGACTGTGTGAAGAAGAAATTAATGAGTTTCCGTTTGAAAAGCAGTACTCTGTGTTTGCCATCAACAGACGATGTCCTCTCGCTACTCCTTCCATCTAGTAACGTGTTTTTCCGAAGGCACAAAGCAACACCTTACGGCAAACACGGGATTGAGACTTATAAGAACTCGCCGGGGAAGAGCTCCAGGCAAGATGCTAAAATTTAATATTATCAAAGAGTGCAATTCACCGTGAGTCGTGTCGGTAGTGATGGTGCTAAAGCGTGAAAACTAAGTAAGCGTGTGCGCAGATTATCAAAAATTGAACCACATAACTACTCCCGATCGTTACCTACTGCCCACGATAGATGACCTACTGCATACGCTACGAGCCACGGTCCGTTCGGAGTATTTTAGTTTGCAAGATGTATTTTGGATTTGTACCGGTTTCATTCCAACAGCTGATGAACCGCTTGCACCAGCATTCGACAGGTTACCCTACTAGCTTACTTGAATTACTTTATCTTGCTGTCAAAATCTAGTAATGACTACGTGAAGAATCTAGTAATCGTTTTAGGACAGCTATAATATTTAATACTTCACGTAAGATAGAGTAGGTGCACCTTCTTCTGCGAACAAGTCAAATACTTAGGGCGTTATAAAACCCAAAAAACATCCAAGTAGACTCAAGAAAGACTATAACCATCATCCGGCTACCAGAGTCGAAAACGGTCAAGCAACTAATGTCTTACCTGCAAACCTACTCGTGGTATCGGCGCTTTATCCTAAAGTTTACTAAATAACAACACAACATAAAACGACACTAACGTCTGCACTTAGTTTACGTCAAGCAGATATGATCATGCCTTTTACATCTAAAAGCTGTAATTAGTTACGCGTTCGGCGCCGTAATCTGCCAAGAAAAAAATTCAGACGAAGGGCCAGTTAAATTAGCAAACAGACTTCTGTTGCCAGCTAAAAAAAGCTATTCAACAACAGATGGGAAGAAGAAGACCATCAAACACTAAAACAGTTTTAAACGCGAAAATTGCTAACAGGAATACCCGCTCGTTGGGCACTAACACTTCAATCCTATAAGATAACTAACACATATAAACAAGCAAAAATAAACGTGGTAGGAAACGTTTTATCACGACACCCTGTCCATAAAAAAGAAAAAAAAATGCCTTATGTGCATAGTATCCATTGACATTCCTGCCAGATTCGGACTCGAAAGGACGACTCTAAGAACCAGAGCTACAAATAATTATCAAATGTTCAAACAACCAGACTTCGGACCGATAGACTTGTCTTGGTGAATAAACGGGGGATACCTAATGTCAAAAAGTATTCTATTTCAATACGCTCCCGAAATCGACACTGAAGAAGCCCAACAAGTGATCCCATCTCATAAATGCAAAACCATTATAAAGAAATACGATGACTGAACATTTCAACGTATAGCCACTCGGTTTTATTGGGTCGGCATGAGAAAGAACATTACGGTCTTTGAGCTACACACCAGTAAACCAAACTAACCATACTGGTACAGCGCACACACGACAACTGGCCAGACGAACTACCAGCTATCAAATTTGCCCTAAATATAGCAACATGTCAAAGCGCATAATACACCATGGCATATTTAACATTTCGAAACTAAACGGATGACGTGTCACGTGACCCAAAGACAATTATAAAAGGAGACACCTTTACTAGGTGTAAAGATGTCCATTACCTTGTACCGTCTAATATAACCAACACCATCAGACAATCAAAAGAAAATAACAAACGGGCACAGGAGCGTACCAAGAAAATCACAGATTAAGGTAGAAATGACACTACTAACCAGACGACTTAGTATGGGTTACAACGCACTCATTTAACAACGCTACTAAAAGGACATTCGCAAAACTGGAATCTCGTCGAGATAGACACTAAAGCTCTTAGAAGAAGAAGCAGGAACATAGTAACAAGGCATTAAAAATACCATTACGACCTGGGAGAAAGCAATAACACTCCTAAAAGTTTTTCGATCCACAAAGGCACCTCATCTAGTACTAAATAAGATCTTTGCTTCAGAGGAATATGACTCCACAACAACTAAAAGCTTTATATGCAAAAAACCGGCACTTTTTACGCACTAATTTGCAACTTATCCATGGTAATAAAGCTTTATTATTTTTCAAGCCGCAACGGCAAAGTTAGAGTTTTGTTACTTTAGTCACTTTAGTTTATTACATTTTAGTTACATAACACGTTTGATTTTTGTTTTAGCAGCCGCTGTTTGATTAATACTCTGATTTTCTTTATTTTTCTTCATCTATAGGCAGATTATTTTCTTTGCTACCTTAGTATTAACTTAGAAACAAAAATAAGTCGTTAAGCAGGTGCTCCGCAAAACCACGTGCTCTCATAACAAGCTCAAATACTGAACCCATCCTACTAGTCTTGTAAGACTATCTTATCTACTTGCAATATTACCTTACTTAACCTATTCCTCTTGTGGCAAACTTGTACCAAACAAGTTTGGGTGGTATAGTAGGTCTACACACTTCTTCTCTGGCAAAGTGTCCGAAACGTTTGCACTTGTAGCACTGCTCGATGTCGCCTCTGGGATGCGGAGTTTCGACCCGGACTTGCGCTATTTCGATATCAGTGATAATAAAGATTGTCTTTGCTTGTGGGGTTTTTCTTAGCTAAGTCGCTTGGAGCGATCTGAAATCATGCGCGTAAACTTAAGGACGTTCACACTTTTCCGGCAAAGGTATGTGACGATTTTGTCAATTGATCTATTGCTTAAGGGCATCCTTTGGATCACGACCTTCAGCGGTTGGTCTCTCTTGAGCTAGCAAGAGTAGAATTTGTGACAAGCTTTTTTTAACGCGTGCATCGTTGCTCATACATTTTCGGGAGAACCAATGTAGATAGTGACATCGTTTCTTGTTGTTTTTGTCCTGAAAATGTCTACGTTATTCTCGCTCAAGGTCTGCATTGCTTCACCGTACTCGTTCTAGTTGTGAAGAACAATTGAAGAGATCCTTTCCCTGCGGGTTGTCTCGATGGCGTTGTCGGTTTCGGGCACGGTCTACTCTTGTTCTCTAAGGCAAGATTGGTAAGCTGGTAGCGTAATTTCGTGTATAAAAAATTAGTTAATTAGTGGTAGACACATACATTTACAAGTTAAAACAAAAAAACAATTCTAACGCGAAGATTGCCACCATTCTAATCGATACCAATACTCCTCTCTAAAAAATACTACAGAAATTTTATTACCTAAAACTAGGCAACCAACGTTGCTTTTATGCATTGATTAATATGTATACGTAATTTTTCTATTCCCATTATCAATCACTTTAAAAATCAACAATTTTGCGTTATCATCTACTTACATCGCATTTAAAATAAGTTTAGCACGTAGGTGGAATACTGTATGGAGTAACTGCACTTGAAAAATATGTTTTGAAAGTAGGCTTAGATAACTGACTAAAAAAACTGGAGTAGTATTTTTTTGTACGTAAAAATGATAAAATGTCTAAATTAAACTTGTTTTCCAAGGTAGGAACAAAAGCACATAATATTGATGTATGCAAATCCATAAAAAACTTGCTATTTTAAATTTTATCAAAGAAAAATTTTTAACGAACTTGCTTGTTGTAGATCTGAAACATGTTATTCTAAAAAAATAATTCAAATTTTAACAAAATTAAATAATTTAACAAAAGGCAATGATTTAACAAAAAGATGCGTGACATTAATTGATCAAATTATAACATGCTTGTTCATACAAGTTTCTAGTTTTTGTGGTTTTTCGCTATACTTTGGCGCCCTAAAACGCGAGGCTTTGTTTTGTTGCTTTATCTTAGTTTTGATTTGTACACTAGTAAGTTGTATAATGTAGTCATGAATTAAATACTCATCAACCATGGAGCCTAATTATTTAAAACAACATGAATTCTATTTTGAGTTGCTTATTTGTGGTATTAGTCCTCAAAAGACTCAAGGTTTTTGTCGTATTCAATTACGTGGTGCACGTCCAAAGAAAAAATTTCTGATCCAGTTTGTTTTGTTGTACCTTTATATTTTAAAACTAATAGGTACTGCTAAGATTAAAGAAACTATTGATGATCTTCATAAGTTACTAATTTTTGACAATCCGAATGAAACACCTACAGCCAATGAAGGAAAGTCTACTCAGACTCAGTTGGACGAGAAATGGAGACGTGCTAAAAGAACACGCGGTTTATAAAAGCACTTGCTTACGGGTTATCTTTGCTTCTAAGAAATAAAACCAAGTTGGTAAGAAAAGGACTTTGACTAGTGAGAAGGAAGTAAGAGAGGCATAGTTAATCAAGTAGATACAACGAAACATAAACAAAAGAGTGTTATTCAATTAAAAATAATAAAATAATACTAAAAACTATGCATCTATGCTAGTAAACTAAAACTACTGTAAGCTATGGTCTCTCTTAGCAAATGGTGTATAAGATTTTATGTGCAGGTTAACGAAGTTGCACGTGCTAGTCTTGTCAACAGCTTCGATGCAGTAAATTCCCTACAAATACAAGAGAGAATGCTACAAAGTTATCGGATGATACGAGTTTGGGTTGGCGAGAGATTCTTCTTTCTGGGCTTGAAAATAGTGATTTGCTTACCAGCTTTCCAGTTAGTAACAAAATAACCGCATTTTATGCAATAGTTGAACAGGCCCACAATCGTGGATGAGAGAGAATCGGGAAAAATCGTTCTCAAAACGTTACAGTGAACTCCGTCAAGTCCTGAAGCTTTGTTCTTAGAAATGTTTTACGTCTGCAGAGGCTTTTTAGTGGTGTTTTTGCACAACAACGCACCGCTCATTGAAACTTGTCTAGCTTAAAACTTCACCACGGTACATCGGTTCTAGATTTTATGCGTATACTGTTTAAGCTATGTTCAAGGATCATCTTGGTCAACAGATTTGGAATAGTGGCACACTGCACCACGTGGAAGATAAAAGAAAATTGAACTTGCCATAACATTATTCAGGCAAACGGTATCTATGCGTTTGAAATCTAGGATTATTACAAAGTTAAGTGCATTAACGGTTAGATTAAACCGTATTAGTCGGTGGTCACTTTCTATTACATCTGGAATAACTTGCCAGTCTTTTATTTTCTTGGCTAAACCAGGAGATTCTACAATTAAAAATTATTTGTTGAACCTAAATGGTCAGCAATAGTTTTAAGATTGACAGAGTTTGTTAACAACAAAGAGGTTACGGCCACCTACAAGGTTCTACACACATCATTCTCGTTTGTCGGTCAGCGGGGAGTGTGTAATGTTAAAAGTTAGTAGTTCAATTTTCGAGTATAAAAATTTTTCTTCAAGTATAAAATTTGTCTTTAGAACTCCCTACTCTTTCGTCAAAATGTCAAACTTTAGACAGCATATTTAATTTAATTTCCTGTAAGACCATCGACGAGCTTTGTATTTTTACGCCCGGTGCAACCTTCAGCTTTAGATCGTTTCACGCAAATATGCGATTAAATTTGTGAAAGCTGAATCGGGGTAAGGTTTGTAATTTTTTTTATTGGGAGTTTAATTTGATTTTGTGCTAATTGTCTGTATCGGATTTTGGTACCCACCGCATGTTTACCGTTATCACTGAAGATAACGAACAGGTGGAACAGTTGGAAAACTTCCATGACATCACGTTATTGAAAACGTTATTTATTATACACCGTCAGGGGTTGGAAACCTTCAGGATTATACCTTTTTTGGAGATAAACTACTACAAAAACTTATTCTGTTAAGTCGAAGGGAAGCGCTGCGCATTTGCAATCTCAAATGGTTTTTAATTAGGGGTTTAGTTTGATTCTGTGCTAATTATCTGTAGCGGATTTTGGTACCCACCACATGTTTACCGTTATCACTGTAGATAACGAACATGGGGCATAGTTGGAAAACTTCTATGACGTCAGGTTATTAAAAACGTTATTAATTATACACAGTCAAGGGTTGGAAACCTTCAAGATGATACCTCTTTTGGAGATGAACTACTACGAAAGCTTATCCTGTTAAGTCGAAGGAAAACGCTGCTCATTTGCAATCTCAAATGTTTGGATGTTAAAGGGGAACTTTACTTGTGTTAACACTATATGCTCGTTTGTGTTGGATTTAATATTACTTTTTAGGTAACTCAAGTACGGAATTAGCTAATCCCCTACTGGATAAAACCTAACTGTGAGTATTACTATTTCAATTTGTACGATTTGTACTAAGGTGGTCATGTCAATTATTACCGTACGTGCAAGTTAGGTTAACACAATTAGTAAGATCATTTTGTGCTTCACAAACTCATATGTAGTGTGCGTTGAGTCTCGAAGGCTTAAATTGTTCTGTTTGTTTGCGATTTTAAATTTGCGAATGTAAATTAATTCTTCTTGCTTATGTAAAAGTTTAGACCGACAGGGTTAGCTTATTGTACGGTGTGTTGCCCAGTATACGGCGCAATTTATAATCGATTCGGACCACGTGTCAATGTTTGGGAAGATTTAGATTTATGCACCTTCTTCATCTGCTGTGATAAATTAAATATATGTTCTGTGTTATTACTTCTGTAATGTTATTTGTTCTTTTCCAGCTACGAGTAGTGTTAGACATCTCCCTAATTTAACCTTTCATCGTCTTGGCGCCTTTTTTAGATTTAATTTATAGTTTTCCATCACAAAGCCTGCGATCCCTCTCCGGAAAAGCTGTGCTAGCCGTTGCTTTGTTTTGTTACAAGAAAACTAGCGTAACAAATATTGGCTGTCCAACTCGAGGAACCCGATTTTCTCGTAACAAATTTTGGCACCCAACTGTATGAGCTCGATTTTTGTGTGTGCGATTATAATTACTTTTAGTTTTATTGATCTTTTTATCTACTCTTAGTCTTTTGTGGGTTCGATTTATTTGAAGTTTTACTGCGCTTTTTTAGTTATTGTTGCAAGACTTGACGTCGGAGTTACTTCTTTGTTTTTAATGCTGCGGTTTGAATTTATATTAGTGATTTACTTAGTTTTCTTTTAGTTGGATTTCTGTCAGACGCATGTTGTCGGACTTCTGCTTTGATTTGTTTCTTGTTTTAATTTTACTCAGACGAAGAACCACCACTTCACACTTCACCGGACTCTGATTTGAAAATTAACTTGGCGGATTGGAATGTTACTTTTTTTGGTGAAGATCCTTTTTTGCTTATGGAATTTCTTCTGCGGATTGACGAATTGTGCTCTTCTCGTGGTGTTTCACAACATCAGCTTTTCCTCTCAGCTTTCGAAGTTTTGTTTGACAAAGCTTTTCTTTCTTTCAAAACGAATCAAACTTCTTTGCGTTCTTGGAAGAATGTGGCCGCGCTGTTGATATCGGAATTTCTTCGGGTAGATTATGACGACCGCTTAATGGAGACTATTCGGAAGCGTACGATGGGAGGTAACGAATCAATTGGGATGTACGTTACTACCATGCGGTACCTCTTCTTACAACTGTTAGAACCGGTTTCTTATCACACAACTCAAGATTGTGCGTCGTAATCTAACTCCGTTTTATCAGGCAGGGCTTGCGTTAATGTCGATTTCTAGTTTCGAAGAATTAGTGATGTATGGAAGACAACTCGCTCAATCTGAGGCTTTCATAGATGAGTATAAACTACCTACGCTTTCTCAAGTTATATATTTTGTTGCAACATTGGTTAACGCATGTGAGCACTATGATACTCAGCCGTTGTCTACTACGGTTACCTGTTCTCTGGATATTTCTTCACTTTCTCCTTTGATATCTACTTCTAGATCTAATAATCGTGTTCATTATACTTCTTCTCTTTACGTTTTCTTTCTTTTCTTTTTGATTTGTCGACTGGTTTGTTTTCGGTTTCGGGCATTACCTGCCCTACTAAAGACCAATGGTACAACCAGTTAGTGGGTAAGGTGTCAGCGTCTCCTCGCCGATTTTCCCGTTGGTTAGTGGTTCAAGGTTTTCTGTGGAAACGAATACTGGTTTCCCCTAACGATAAACAATTGTGGAAGCTGGTCGTTCCGAACGACCAACGTAAGTTAATCATTCACGATCATCACGTCCATTACACTTCTGGGCATCGTAGTGTCCCCAAGACGTTACTTTTTTTTCGGCGTCGATTTTATTCGCCTCATATGAGATCTAAAGTGGCAGAGTACGTCCGCTATTGTTCGGTTTGTCATTCGCAGAAAGCGCTTGGGTTAGATCAATGATTGGATCGTGTTACTGCTGGCTCTACATTGTCTATTCCTTCTGAACGAGCTTGCCAAACTTGTTCGAATCTTTCTAAAGGTCGTAGATGTTCTAGGGATGCGAACGCTAGTTTTCTCTTGTCAACACCTTCTCGTTTCGACATTACTGGTTGTGCTTCGTTGAATCCTTCTTTTAACCGTGTTCTTCTGTTTCACCGGCGTTGTAAGCGTCGTAAGTTCGAATCTGTTTTGTTTGGCTTTAGGTTTTCGACTTTTGGCTATTCTTTTGGTTCTCGTCTGTCGACTTCTTAATTTATTTCTCTGACTATGTAGATGGTATTTTGTTGGTTGTACCTTGGATGCTACCCAATTGTTTTCTTCAGTTGCCTTACTAAATTAATTTTTTTCTAAGTTTCTAATCAATTTTTTTGTTTTTTCTCTTAACCATCTTACTTCAGGACAGATTACCTTTTCGTATGTACAAAGTTATATCCGCTTAGTTGGCCTTTTTGGGATTAGTACGTCGTGTATAAGATTTTTTTTTTGCTTTTTGATTTGGGTTTCTTTTCTCAAGTATCTTATTTCACTTGTCGGCATTAAAATCTTGTAGTAAACTTTCCGATTTGGGACAGCAATTTGTTCTATAGCAAATTTTGATATCTCTTCTTTCTCTTCTTTTTTTTTCTTCTTTAATCTTGGGCGGTTGGTTGGCCACCGTAGGGTAGTCTCTTTTCTTGTTTCTTCTACGAAGAAAAGAACGAATCAGACACTTACATCTAGTCTTATTTTTCGCCGGCTGTCTCTTTTCTTTCTTTCTTGTCTTCCTTAGTTTTCATTTTCTTTTTTTTTGCTTTTGAAGGTTCGCTTTTAGGGCAATTATCTTTTTTGCTTTTTTCTTTTATCTTGGGCTTTTGTTAGTTTGAACACTTTTTTTTCTTTTAGTAACTTCTTTCTTTAGTGTTCACGCAACTATGAACCTTTTCTTTTACTTTTCTTTCTCAGTTACTTCTCTTGCTTGATTGGGTTTAGTAGGTTGTTTTATTGTGCTTGGGTTAAAGCTTAGGATAGACTGCAACGTCGCTTCTGGTACTCTGTACTTCCGCTTAGTCGGCATTTTTGATGTCAGTTACCGTTAGGATTTTTTTTTTCTTTGGGTTTGTTTTGCTTTTGGAATATTCTAATCCGTTCTTCGGCATTTACGTTTTAATGTAACATTCCAACACAACGAGCACTGACTTACGACGTTCATTTAGCTAGTGAAGCTTCCTGTTCTTGTTTATTGACTTTTACTTTTTTTTCTTTTGGTTTTGTTTTGGGTTTCGAGGTTTTGATTTCTCTTGGATTGGCACTCATTTAGTGTTTAGTTTTTTGGTAACTTTGTTGTTGTGACTCTTGAATTACTGATTTTTTTCTTTGCTTTTTTGGTATTCCTACTTCTGCCGACTTTTAATCAGAATCTTCTTTTTGCTTGAGATTTCTTCGTTGGTTTTCTTTGCTTAGATCTTTAGTGTCTGTTTGAGTTTTTTGGTGGAAGAATCACATATCGTCTGTTGACGACTTTTTGGGTACAACTGCATTAGTTTTTCTTTCTTTAAATTTTCTTCTAAATTCGTGTACCACAATTCAAAATCTGCTATATACTTAGTTTTTCTTTTAATTCTTTAGTTTAGTTAGCTTTGGGGTTTTATATTTAAGGTGGGATTTGTATTTGTGGGCATGGGTTTTACGGGATTTTAAGGCGTTGTCCTTGACCGTGGTCTAGACTTCTTTCTTTCCTATACTTCTCCTTTTTTTTGGTTTGCTTAGTATTGTTCGTCAGTGAAGTTTATGGGACTGCGTTGTTCTCTTACTTTATAGTGTAACGACTGATGTCGACTTTCAAGGAGTACCTCTTCTGTTTTCTTCTGTTGATTGGAGTTTTTGGTTTTTTGGAGTATCATGCCGCTTCATGCGACTTTTGAACACATCTGGTTGGTGATGCTTAGCAAATTCTGAAAGTTTTTTTTATTTACGTTTCTTCTTGGGTTGGGTGTTCGTGTAGTTGGGTTGGCTTTGGATTTCAGGGTTCTGTCCTTGGCGTATGCCTAAATTTCTATTCTTGACTTCAACTAGTGTTCACTTCAAAAGTTTTTATGTTGCTGGGGGGGGGGTATTTGTTATGTTAAAAGTTAGTTGTTCAACTTTCAAGTATAAAAATTTCTCTTCAAGTATGAAATTTGTCTTTAGAACTCCCTACTCTTTCGTCGAAATGTCAAATTTTAGACAGCATATTTAATTTCACTTCTTGTAAGACCATCGACGAGCTCTGTATGTTTATGCCCGGTGCAACGTTCGGCTTTAGATCGTTTCACGCGAATATGCGGTTAAATTTGTGAAAGCTAAATCGGGGTAAGTTTTGTAAATTTTTTTTTATTGGGAGTTTAATTTGATTCTGTGCTAATTGTCTGTATCGGATTTTGGTACCCACCACATGTTTACCGTTATCACTAAAGATAACGAACATGTGGCATAGTTAGAAAATTTCTATGACGTCACGTTATTGAAAACGTTATTTATTATACACTGTCAAGGGTTGGAAACCTTCAAGATTATAACTCTTTTGGAGATAAACTACTACGAAAATTTATTCTGTTAAGTCGAAGGGATCTCAAATGGTTGGATGTGGAAACTTTACTTGTGTTAACGTTATATGCTCGCTTGTGTTGGATTTAATATTACTTTTTAGGTAACTCAAGTACAGAATTAGCTAATCCTTCAGTTCATAAAACCTAAATAAGCATTGCTATTTCAATTTTTCTTCTGTGTTCTGTTTGTTTGCGATTTTAAATTTGCGAATGTAAATTCATACTTCCTGCTTAAGTAAAAGTTTAGAACGACAGGGTCAGCTTATTTTACGGTGTGTTGCCCAGTATACGGCGCAACTTATAACCGATTCGACCCACGTGTCAATGTTTGGATAAATTTAGATTTATGTACCTTCTTCATCCTCTGTGTTATTACTTCTGTGGTGTTATTTGTTCTTTTCTTCCTACGGGTAGAGTTAGACGGTTTCTCCCTAATTTAACCTTTCATCGTCTTGGCGCCTTTTTTAGATTTAAATTATAGTTTAGCATCACAAAGCCTGCGATCTCTCTTTGGAGAAGCTGTGGTAACCGTTGCTTTGATTTGTTACAAGAAGACCAGCGTAACAAATATTGGTTGTCCAACTTGAGGAACCTGATTTTCTCGTATCAAGTGGCAAAACGGCAATTTCAAATTAAACTTGCTATAATAATGCGAACATTGTCACTCGGCAGCTAATAAACGCCGACTATTGCCAAGGAAGTGTTTCCAACCGTAATTATGGTAACTGCATTGCAATTATTTGTTAAATGGCTGTGTCACCATTTCAACGGGTTTCAAACTATTGAAAACAATAGCCGAATTATAGCGCATGAATTATGAAGCAATCTTGTTAAAGTACACAGCTGAACCATCAAGCTTGTACCCTGAACCTGAACTAAACACGTATGATTGAGCGTGTCAATATTATAGTCGGAGGAGAAACTCGTTGCTTCAAAAATTGCAACACATGTGTTGCGAAAATTTATTTGCGCGAACTTCAAAGTTAATTTAGTGTCCTCAATGTTCATACTTGCTTGTAGGTAGGAAATTGGATAATACTGACGATAGGTCAAAAGGGAATACTTTGTTTGTGAACCTTGCGAAGTCCGTACGAGCTGGTTTAGAATCTAAAGAGAGAAGTCGTCGTTTAGTTTCTGAAAGTAGATTGGAAGGTTTGATAATTTGTTTGACTTGACGTTTAATCCTTGAACTGGGATTACCCGTTAGAAAAACGTACGTTTTCTTAGACAATATAGAGTGGATTTTTGTAGCATAATTAAATTGATTCAAAACGACAGTAGCGTTGTTTTTGTCGGTTGGAAGAACAATAATATCGGAAATCTTACAAAGACTTTTTTGGGACAATTTTTCAAATTTGTTGGGTTTAAAAACTTTAGAATATTCAAGGATTTTGTGAATACGAATGAGATCTGAGATGTGGCAAGGAAGGTGTCTTATAGAAGACTCTACAGCACACAAAATATCTTCTTTAGGAATACGTTTAGGAGCAACAGCAAAATTTAAACCCTTAGATTCCTGTTCTGAAATGAGAGTCAAACTAGGTAAATTGACGACCGTCGTTAGTAGTAAACAAAACTTTATCATTCTTGGATTCCAATAATTGAAATTTTTTGAGCTGACCTTTACTCAAGATTACTCATCGGATTTGAGTTTTCTGCGGTAATTTTGTCTGACAAAAATAATTCCTTTTTATAGACAACTTTTATAATTTTTGTTAGTACGAATGAAATCATAGTAGTGCTTTTGTTTGACGGAAATGGCTTTTTGGGTATCAGGCTAATTCTTTTTGTAATATATTATATAGAGTCGATGTTGATAATGGAGGATACTTTTGGTTTCACTAATTCCCTGGTTAGTTATCTTTGCTTCCTAAAGTTTGAATCCGGGGTTGACACAACATGTAGCTACACCAGTTGCTACATTACTATTATTGTTGGTTTTTTAAGCCTGGAACAGATTGGTTTTGTCCGTTTCTCGGTTTGGGACAGTTCTGCAACTATACGGCATTATTGCCACATTGCAAACAAAAATATGGAAAATCTTTTGCAGTGCACTTTAAAGTGATATTTTTCTTTGTATAGTTTTAACACCACTAATCATTTGTAGTTGTCTGCACTTGTTCATATTTAAACTCTAATAAACATTAAGAAAATTGTACTTGTTACAATAAACCAACTGCAATTGTCGCTATGTTTTTTATAACTCCGATTTTTTGCATCTGCGCGTAATCGAAATTACAAAAAATATGAAACTATTTCTTTATGCCGCCCGCCTTGACAGACTGCCACGTCTTCAACATTAAACAGTTCTTAATACTAACTGAACTTATGAAACAACATCAGCAAGTACTAATTATACAATATACAAAGAAAATTGTATTTTACGTAAAATTGTCATTTTCGGGTTTACATGGAAGAGAACACAGTTTAACAACAAGACGTTAAACACTCCTTTGTCTGTTTTAACAGTAACACAAACTCGGTTATCACTTCGAGGATGTAGCTTAACGATTTTCCCAAGAATCCATTTTGATGGAGGTAGAGGTAGATTATCTACCTTTACCATAACCGTAGTGGCAACAAAAATATTAGTTGAAGTATGAACACATTTTCTTCTTTGTTGTAGCGAGACCAACGTCGCCAAAAAATTTGATACAATTTCTGTAGCAGCTGATCTCTTGATAACTTGTTTATCGGTATATTTAAAACATCTGGATCAGGTGGCGTTGTAATTATTTTGCCAATCAAAAAATGAGCAGGAGTTAGTGGAGTTAATGTTAAATCATTAGGATCAGGTGATAAAAGACAAAGCGGTCTGGAATTTAGAACTGCCTCTATTTGTCTCAAAAATGTATGCATTTCATTTAAAATATTATTCGCGCCTGTAAAATTTGTTCCGTTGTCAGAGTACAACTTAGACGAAAAACCTCTACGAGCTGAAAATCTTCTGAGACAAACAATGAAAGCTTCAGACGTCAAGTCTGAAATTAACTCAAGGTGAATCGCCTTAACACTAAAACTAAAATATTTGTGGATCGTCTTCTTGCTTTATTTCAAATCATAATTAGAAATATCAAAATTGTAATGTTTTTATAAAAAATGGTTTTAACAAAGAACAAATTAAAAAGTATGTTCGACCAACTGTACCAAATGATTCAACTATAAGCAACAATTTTTGTGTTCTACATTTTGTTGCGAATATAAGTAACAGATTGGAAGAATACTGAAGAAACATGACATTAAAGGTCTTTATAATACTACCACAAAAATTAAAAATTTGTTGAATCCGCTAAAAGATATAAATTCTGCATAACACTTGTGGAGTGTATCAAGTTCTATGCGCTTGTGGCAAGGTATATATTGGAGAAACTGGTAGAACTATTAAAACTAGACTAAAATAACACAAAAAACATCTCTGTTTACTTCAACCTTATAAATCTATCATTGCCAAACATGCGCTAAACACTTTACGTGATATAAACTTTGAAAAAACTACAACGATTGTTAAAATCAAAAACTGGCGCTTAAGAAAGATCAGAGAAGTACTCAACAACTTTAACAAGGACAATTTTTCCGAGTTATCTGACACCTGGTTACCTGTTATTTTCTGATCTTTACTTTATCCACCAAACACACTATAAGCTACGTCTAGAGTTTTTAATGGTGGTTTTTATTTAGACCTTCGAGCAAATGCTGTAGCTAAAAAAATTTACAACATTTATGAAGTTTTCTAAACATTTGTTTTTTCTGGTTACCTTAGTTTTGTAATTGTCATTTTATTAATAGTCACCTAAAGAGGAACGTAGACCACGTTTGAAAGCTTGTGAGTTTTTTAATAATTACATTACACCATTTACATAAAAACTATTTTATTATGTTTCATGGTGATTTTGTATCTAAAAAAAATTTTATTAAGCTTGTTGTATACTTGATTTAAACAAACAATCTCTTGGACTTGGTTTTATTCGCTGGCACCCAATCATTGTCAAAATTTGTAAACCTTGTTGTAATATGGTCTCCGCTAATCTCATCAGATACAACGATTAAGTGATTTCAAAATCTTTAATTACACAATCAAATGATAACGAAGTTTAAATTAATTTTTTATTAACAAAAGTAGTTAAGTCAAAACGTCATATTAAATCTGAAGTAGATGCTAATACAACAGATAACGGCTTACTATAGTATATAAACTTAAAAAAAATAATAATTTATTAGTTACTGATTGATTTTTGTAGTCATGAAAAAATATACGATTGTGGTTTTTGTGCTAACTGTAATAATGCATCTGTGCAACAGTGCTCGTATACTTGGTATCATTCCAACGCCGTCTTACAGCCATCAAGTAATATACCAACCGTTGTGGAAAGAGTTATCTTTGAGAGGACATCAAGTGACGGTGTTAACCACAAATCCAATTAAAGACGCAACGCTAACAAATTTAACTGAAATTGACACAAGTTTTTCGTACAAAATCTTACAAGACAAATTATTAGAAATTATAGAGACCGGAAACCCTTTTAAAGTTATCAATTTAGCTGTAAACATATTTAGTCTTGTATTTGACAAGCAATTAGAGCACCCTCAGGTGAAACAACTTATAAACGATCCAAACTTGCAGTTTGACATAGTAATATTTGAATACATTATGAGTATGCCATTGGCATTTGCTATGAAGTTTAACTGCCCCTCTATCGGAGTTTTATTTATGAACGCACCTAATATACTTCATAAATCATTAGGACATCCTACACATCCCGTTTTGTACCCATTTTATTTACTTAACAAAAACGAAAAACTAACGTTGATTGAACGCGTTGCTTCTGTAGTATATGATTTTGCCTTAGAAATGTATATCGAATGGGTATCTTTGCCATTGCAAGAAACCATATTGCAAAAACATTTTGGTCAAAATTACAATTTAATGGAAAGTAGTAAGAACGTTAGTTTAGTGTTTGTAAATTCTGATCCAATTTTCGATGTCATTAGACCAATAACTCCAATGCTGGTACCAATTGGAGGAGACCTTATGCGATTGCCATCAAAACTCTTACAAAAGGTGTAAATATATCTACGTTTTATAGTTAATAATAAAAAACATTTTATTTTTTAGGATATTCAAAAACTTTTAGACAACGCTCAAGAAGGATTTATTTATTTTAGTTTAGGATCAAACGTTAACAGTAAAGATATGCCACAAAAAACAATGAATGTAATTCTAAAGACATTTGAAGAACTACCTTACACTATTTTATGGAAATATGAGTTGGAAGAATTGCCCAATAAACCAAATAATGTTATAATATCAAAATGGTTACCTCAATTAGAAGTTTTAAGTAAAAATTGTCGTTAGTTGTTAGTGAATTTTTTTATTGTTGTTTCTAGAACATAAAAACTTGAAGTTGTTTATAACACATGGTGGAGCTCTATCGATAGAAGAAAGTATATCTGCTAGAGTACCAATATTAGGTATGCCATTTTTTGTTGATCAACCCTTCCATGTCAATAAAATGGTAAACCTTGGTTGTGCCTTATCAGTCAACTACAAAAATTTGGAAAAAGAGCAGTTTACATCAGCTATTTTAGAAATGATTAATAATCCAGCGTAGGTACTACTAAATTGACAATTTTGTAGCTAAACCATATGATTTAGTTACCGGAAGCGAATTACGGAACTGGCAGATTTAGCTGAAGATCAACCAATGACGGGATTAGAACGTGCCGTTTGGTGGACTGAATACGTTTTGCGGCATAATGGAACTCGACACTTTAAAAATCCGATTTTTGACATTCCTTGGTATCAGTATTATCTTCTAGACGTCTACGCAGTCATTCTTTTAGTTTTCACAATTTCTACTTACATCTGCATTTTGTTTGTTAAATTTTTATATAAAGGACTAATTTACCTTACTAGTAAAATTAGAAAAACTAAAAAAGAATAGATACCTTTATTTAATTTATAATAACATACCATACCTTGTTTTTTTAATTAAGAGAAACAAAAAGTAAATAAATAAATAAATAATTGATTTGAAACTATGACTAGTAGAATTTAAATTATATGTATATTCTTTTTTTAAAAAACAATTTTTTTAATGGATTATGTTAACTTCTTTTGCCAAAAAAAATGTTTATCGCTAATTATTATAATATATATGTACAAGTAGATGTATATGACAAACGTTTTAGGTTTTGTAAAACTAACAAAATAAAATATAATAAAAACAAGATAGAGCTTTAGATAGAAATTTTATTTATTTAATCTAATTTCCTTGTACCTTTCGGTGTCGGATTATGCCCCTGTTTACAATATATGTACCTTATAAATCTAATTACATTTTATTAGCAATTCTTAATTAGTTTATTCCAAGTCTTTCTGTCTCTTGTCAGGTTCCTTACTTCTCTCCATTGTATGTTTCTATTTTCCGCTGCTACTTTTACTTGTTCCTCCCATTTCCTTCTTGGTCTGCCTACTGCGTTCTTCCCCTCTGTTCTTGCTTCATATACTCTCTTCGCTATCATGTTGTCATCCATTCGAAGCAGATGTCCTATACAACCTAACTGCCTTTCTTCTATCAGTGTCAATATAGGTTTTACTTTCAATTGTTCCGTTATATTTTCATTTCTCACTTTGTCTAATCTTGTTATTCCTTTAATTTTACTCAAATATCTCATCTCCATTGCTCTAATTTTGCTCTCGTTTCTTCTGTTTAGCGTCCATGAATTGCTGCCATAAATTAACGATGGTCGCACTACTTTTTTATATACTTCTGATTTTATTTGTTCTGGAATTTCTTTTTTCCTGAGGAACGTGTTTTTAAGTGTGTTGAATATTTTTCCCACTTTGCCTATTCTTTCCATTATTTCGTTATCTATTTCTCCTTTGTTATCTATTATTGTACTTAGATAATTAAAGTTTGTTACTTGTTCTAGTGTTCGTCCTTTTATCTTGATATTGTGTTGAAGGACTGTCTTGGCCATAATCATAGTTTTAGTTTTTTCTATATTTATCTCCATGTTTATTTTGCTGAGCTCGCGATCGTAGATATTAATGTTTTCTTGGAGTTTTTCCGCTGATTCTGCTAGTAGTACTATATCATCCGCGAATAGTAGTTCCTGTATTGTTATTCTATTCAATCTCCCACTTCCATATTGTAGCATTTCTTTTTACAAATCTTCACTATGTCGTCTATGAGTACTGAGAATAGGAGTGGGCTGAGCACGCATCCCTGTTTCAGTCCTATTTTTGTTTCGAATTGTTCTGACTCGTTGTTATGTGTCCTTACTTTATTTGTATTGTCGTTGTATAGTGCTTTGATCACATACATATATCATATCATTGCTTATTCCTCTTCTTTCTAGGCTTTTCCACACATCCTTTCTCCTTACCCTGTCGAACGCTTTTTGCAGGTCAATAAAGCAAATATGAATTTCCTTCTTTTTCTTTATCATTTTTTTGCCTAATTGTCTGATTGTGAAAATTATGTCATGTGTGCTTCTCCCTCTACGGAACCCATGTTGTGACTCCTCCAGCGAGTTTTCGATTTCTTCTCTCAGTCGCTTCTCTATAATGCTGCTTAATACTTTCCCGGGTATACTCGTTAGTGTAATGCCCCTATAATTTGAGCATTCTTTTATGTCTCCTTTTTTGTATAGGGGTAGTATAATTCCTATATTCCAGTCTGTGGGTATTATTTTTTGTGCTATTATTTCGTTTAGCAACTCACGGAATTCCTCTACAGCTATCTGTCCCATATATCTCAACATTTCGCCTGTGATTTCATCTTCTCCTGGTGCTTTCCCTAGTTTGAGTTTCTTGATTGCTTCAACGATTTCTTCTTTTGTGATTCTTTGTATCTTTTGTGTATCCCCATGTCCCGTTCTTATTTCCTTTATTTCTTGTTCTACGTCATTATTTCCTTCTCTTCGGTTATCACTTTCCCGTTTTTATCTTTTATGTTTCTTAGTTTGGGTGGTTTCTTTTGTTTTAATTGCTTTAATGTATTATAGAAAAGTTTTTGGTTCTCTAAATAATTTACTCTCATCCTGTTTCCGAACTCTTCCCATGTCTTTTCCTTCGCTTCTTTTATACTTTTCTTTACTTCGGTTCGTATTTTGTTGTATGTGCTATAGTCTTCTTCCGATCCAGTTATTATATACTTTTTCCATTTTTTCTTCTTTTCTTTGACTTTTTGTTGTATCTCGGTTGACCACCATCTGCTTCCCTTTCTGTATATGTTCACAATTTTCTTTACTCCACAGCTAGTTCTTGCTGCTTCTAGAATATTGTCTTTAAAGTGTCTCCATTTCCTTTCTATATCTTCGCCCTCTCTTTTATTTTGTTCAATTTTCTTCTCTAGACTTTCTTGTTAAATTTTTTGTATTTCACTCTCCTTTAGCCTATAGTTTTTAATTTTTTGTTTTACTATTATCTTCCTTTTTATCTCATCTTTATCTTTCGCCTTTGTCCAGAGTTCCATTTTTAGTAGGAAATGGTCACTTCCTATTTCGGCGCTTCTTTTCATCCTTACATCCTTTACTCTGTTCCAATTTTCGGTATTTACAATAAAGTAGTCAATGATTGACTTCTCGTTCCTGGAGCGGACTTCCCTGGTGTATTTGTGTATGTCCTTGTGCATAAATTTCGTGTTGGTGATCACCAAGTCATTTCCAACACATAGGTCAATTAGCCTTCTACCGTTATCATTTTTAGTATTTTTGCCCTGCTGCCCCATGTGCCTTTCTATACCTTCATTGTTATTGCCTACTCTGCCATTCATATCTCCCATTATAATTACATTTCTTTCTCCTCTATCAATTTCCATTTGTAGTAGTTCATAAAACTGGTCTTTCATTATTATATATATTAGTTAGAATCTTCACATCAAAAACAGAAATTAAATTATTTATCTCTTCCAGAGAGTAGTCAGCGACTTCCTAACTTTAGCTTTGAATGATATGGTAGGGAGTGCTTTAATATTGGCAAGGATTATATTATTAATTTTTTTTGCAAAGTAGCAGCTTTTTTCAAATCTAGAGTCGTAATGCCACCAAATAAGCACGACAGATTTATATCTTATGTTATTGCTGGGGATATTAAACACGTGAGACATGTTTCTTATAAACATGAGACATTCAAATACATAGAGAGCTGGATCTGTTAGGCGTCCTATATCCATAAACTTAATTTAAAGTTATTAAATTTTTTATTTGTGTTATAGTTTATGCCTGTAACGCCTTTTCAAGCAGTCAAGATGGATGCAAAACTATTTGAATTTCCTGAATCAATAAAAATGGTCAAGAATTGACAAATATGGAAAAAAATTTTTAAATAAATGGAGAAAAAACTGTCTGAAAGTTTTCAGAAAATTGAAGAAAATTCTAGAAGTTTAATAGAACTACAAATGAGCATTGTAAATCAAATAAAGACTACTGGAGAGCAAATGCAAGTTAGTATAGAAAACGAAATTAAAATTGTTCAAGAGGAAACTCAATCAGATATATTAAATTTAAAAGAAGAAATATGCGAATCTATTAATAATAAAATAGAAGACAAAACAAAAGTGCTGGAAACAAGAAAAAATCAAATTAATTGTCACTGCAAGAAGCGTCACAAGCAAAGATTTAATAACAAACCATGGGAAAAAACCCACTAACAAGTTTAAAGTTGCACCTTCAAATTTTGATAACAAAGTTTCGTGGTCAACTTACCACAAACAAAATTTAAAACCGCAGCTGTAACTAATGGTCAGAACAACAAACAGAAAGTGACGTTTTTAATAGTGGAAAAGCTCTTGGAATTTTGCAGACTGTTCCTCACCACCTCTAAGGATATTACGAACGTTTAGAAATGAGATATGAAGAGGAGAAAGAGGAACACACCAAACCACCCAAACTAGGTTTTGGAAAGCCTGTCAAAATAGAAGGGAAATTTAGTCAGACTCAGTTGGATGAGGGATGGAGACGTGCTAAAGAAGCACGCGGTTTAGCGAGGCACTTGCCTTTCGGTAACCCGTGTTGCAATGTCAATGTCACAGAGTATACTTTGCTATACACGTACGACTAAACGTTTTAAGAACGTGTGGCTGCTATGGTTATCCACCTCATAAAATACACAAATAAAAATAAAACAGTAAAAAAATAAGTAAATCAAAAACATCGTAACGTTTCTAAAAATTTCTAAAATCCGTTACATCGCTAAGATGATCACATCGGAAGATCTTTTTAGTGAGCACTAGCAAGAGAAGGTATTCAAGCAACGGAACGATCTACGCATAAACGCAAACAGTGCGATTTTGTTTAATTAGGTTAGTCTTTGTACTGAAATGATAGTCTAAATCATTTTTATCAAAAACAAAATAAGTAAGTAGCTGGCTTTTAACTTTATTAACTGTGTTAAGCCTTTACCTAATTTTGGTGTATTTACAATCATTATTAATATTTTAGTTTTAGTCGAGTATAATTATTCAGCCTTCAGCTTACATCGAATTGTTTGTATTTAAAGATGGTGGTAGCTATTTTGAATCGACGAATGCGAGCTTGCGGTTCTTGAAAATGTCGGATGTAATATACAGTAAGAGCTAATAGAATTACATGCTATACTAAGAAATTCCAAGTCAAGCAGTTGATTTTATAATGTTTTGATGATCACGTCTCGTTATTGTAATAAACAGTTACTAATTTAATTTAGTTTTACATCAATTAACTTATTTATTTTATTTTTGTTAATGTTAATGACTATTTCCGAACCGCTACTTATTTATTTAATTTAACCTGTAGCTGTGTTACTTACTTATCTACATTTCTACATACGAAAGTTTCTACTTTGTTAATTATATCAAGCAACTTTATTAATCGCATTAAGTCTTCAACTAATTTTAATGTAATTACTATCATTACTAATAACAAATGGTGTTTCTACCTTGTTGCAGTTTTCACGTAGTAAATACTACAGAAAGAAGTATACTGCAGATAAAATTAGTTAGTATTTGGTAGTTCATACAACGACTGTTGTCAATTAAGTATTGATCAAACTGCCGTATAAAAACCAGTAACAACACTAAAAAAACGATGGACAGCTGTTTTGTCTTTTTGAGACTTCTCAGCACCATCATAACTCGAATGTGTTTTTACAATAATTACTGAGAACAACTGCAGTTATATCTCGTAAGCATCCGAGTAGCATATGCAAATAACAAATAGTGTTTCTATCTCGTGGTATACTGCATTATACTTCTTTCTTTAACATTTAGTATGAGGAAATATCTAACCAGTCGTGTTCGTGTACCAATGACGTGTTAAGAATTTTATTAAAATACGAAATATAAATCGTTATTACTAATGATACGTAACATGCTACAAAACCCATCTGAAGATAAACATCTCGTCGAACAACTGAGCAAAAATAAATAAGTCAACCCAAAAACACATCTCACGGGAGATTATAACGCAAATGGCTTAATGGTATGGAAATCGTGGTTATTTAGAACTGCTAGTTCAATCATGAGATTTGAGCAATACAAAAAGTTACTACACAGCAAGGTTATCAAGTGGTCACCTTACTAACTAATAGGATCAAATAATTCAAATACCGTAAAAATGGTATAAAAGACACTTACCAAAAATAGCAACTAGTTCAGAAAGAGAAATAATTGACAATAATAGTAACGTACCCACATTTCCAAAATCATGTTCGTATGATAACAGTGATTTATTTTAAGAAAAGTAGTTTTTTTTAGCCTTCCCACCTTTCGGTATTAGGCTTTAACTTAACCCTCTATCTAGCGGTACCACAGTCATTAGGAACCCACCGCCTTCGCCTTCCAAAAATGAGCGAGGATTTTGTGTTTAGGCTGCTTCGTTTTTCCGGCTTAGACTTATAGAATTCTGGGCTTTGATTTTTCCCGGATTTATTCTGCGAGTTGTTCTGTGAGTCTGGTTTGGCCGATGGTTGAAAATGGTTGATGATTTAAGGGCGTGTGACCCATGCCCCGCTGATTTGAACCACCGAACTTTGTTTGTCGTGGTGTTTCGTCTTCTCTCTCCCCTCTTCTGCAGAGCGTGCTTTGGGTTTATGATAAATAGCTTATAGCTTTCCTTTAAGGTGGTACCTCTGCTCGCACTCGCCCTGCAGGTACAGAAGAGATCGAGGGGGTCCAGCCTAGATGACTAGCTTTGGACACCATTTACCTGGTTAAGCCCCTTCCACGGAAGAGCTTCACACGCCTGTTGTGTCTAGTAATAATGTAGGTGACTGGTTTGCCTCCCCCTTACTCTTAGAACCTTACTGTTTTTAAAAATACGTATTACACTTACTTAACTTAACTTATATATCGTCTTTGCCCTAGATCCGTCCGTCCTTTACCTATTATCTATGTTTTGTTGTAACCTTTGATCATCTTTCCTCGTCTAGGAAAAAAAAGGTAGCGTTTTGTCGAGTATTTTTACTATTTCCTTCAGATTCCCCTGATTTTCGTTGGTTAGCGATCATTTTTTTTTTATGTGTCCAAGTTTCCTAACCAGATTAGACCTTGTTTCTATCCTTCTTGGTTCCTTACATTCATACAGCAAGTGCTCACTGTCCGCTGTTAATTGCAGCTTTCCTGATCTTACTGTGAACTATTCTATATAGTTGTCTACCCTGGTTTGCCTTATCCCATACCTTTTGCCATATTTTTATTGTTTTGTCAATAGTTTTATGTTTGGCAGCTTAGAAAGCTCTACATTAAATCGCTCATTCCCTGTTTACTTTGTTGCTCTTTTGTGTGCTTTTTCGTTGCCTACTGTTCCGTCGTGCCCTTTTACCCATTCAATTTCAGTTTCGCTGTTCTTCGTGTGTATTGCTAGAGCTGTTTTTTGAATGCGTGCTAACATTTTTGTTTTGGGCTTTAGTTGTCTAATTTGTGCTATTGCCGTCTTGTCCGTTTTAATGGTAGCTTTGCATCTTAGGGCTGCGTGCGTGTTTATCCAATGCAACGCTTTCAGAAAGCCTGTGTGCTGCAGCTGTAGTCGGGTAATTGTGTCTCGATGATATCAACTAATTCTTGGTTGTCTTTTTCTATTACTACGGCTAATGTTGCTCTTTCCTCGCTCATTGACCAGTCTGTATAAATAACAAAATCGGTTTTCTTTGTTTTTGTTGTTTTATTGAAAAGGGCGGCATTTAATGCCGGGTGTTTGTGCATTTTAGCAGTTACTGGTGTTTTTCGTTCGATTTTGTGAATTTCGTGCATCGCCGTTATTTCTGTCCATATCGGGCTTATTCCGGCTATTACTTCAAGAGCTCTTGTTGGTGTTGTTCTGAAGATTTTCGTAAATTTTAGCAGTATTAGACTCGTTGTAGAGTCGAGGATCTGTTTCACTCAAGGATCCGTTATCTTTTTCCCCCATATTTCGTATCCGTACATTATGACTGGTTTTATGGTTTGCTTAAATACTTGGTTTAATATTTCCGGCTTTCAACCCACGTTTTTCCTTGTGGGCAACCTCTATTTATGTCTTTTGTTATTTAGCCACTTTTAATTTTCCTTTTTTTTGTAGAGCTGCGGATGGTTTCTAATAAGTTTCCTGGGACTTTTCACTCCCCTAATTGTGCTAAAATTGATGGACACCATGCCGTATTGAATGCATTCTGGAGATCTAGTGTCACCACTATGCTGTGTTTTCCTCGTTTTTCATTGTTGTCAACTACTTCCAGTGCTTTTTGAATTGCCATTGTCGTGGTTCTTGCTTTTTTAAAACCATATTGTTTGTTGTTTAGCAAGGAGTTGTTTTCTAAGAGGTGTCCGAGGCAGTTTGTGCACAGCTTGTTAAATATTTTGTCTAGTGCTGACAGTAGACTAATTGGTCTTACTCCTTTGTTGTTCGGTTTTGATAACCATACTACCTTTGCTTCTTTAAAGATTTCTGGGAATTATCCCAGGTCCATGCACTTATTGAAGTAATTTGTCCACCATTCCGTGTTTACGCAAATGGCTTTCTTTATAATCGGCCATGTAAAATTATCGGGTCCAGATGCTTTTTTGTTATATATTTACAGATGTCTTTCACTTCTTTTTCGGTGAAGGGAGGTTCTTTAGTTTTTGTTGTCAATTTTTTAGATCTGCTTCTTATTTATTTTTGTTGCAAATCGTCTTCGTTATCCCATGGGAAATACTTTTCGAACAGAACTAGATTATTTTCCTCGTCTGATGTAGTCCACTTTCCGTCGTTGTCTTTAATTGTGTTCATTTGAGATCTTTTATTTGTCCTGCAAGATATTATTTTATAGGGAATGTGCCAGGGATCCTTGGAGCTAAAAGCGATGCAGTACTCCCTAAAAGCTTGTAGGTTGCTATCTTTTAGTGCTTTTTTATAGGAATTCCTTAGCCTCTTGTATTAGTCTTGTTTTATTTTCTTGTTTTCTGGGTCTTGGCCTTGTTAATTCTTTGAACCACCAGTATTTTGTATTCTTGTTATTATTTTTTGGGGCGGTAAAAAACATACTGTTTTTACATGCTTTTATTATGTTGTTGGTGATGTTTATTGTTGTCGTATTTAGGCTCTCTGCTGTTTCAATGTTGGAAATGTTTACTGTTTCTAAATAATTTGCTATATGTTTTTCAAATACGTTCCAATTTGCTTTTGCGTGTATGAACTTGTTACAAGCTTTTAGTTTTACGAACCTTGCACGGCCAACTCACAATAGTCGGGAGTAGGGGAGGTTCACAGAAAACACAGAAAATATGCTTAAGGGTGCCAAAGCTGATCCAACGTAATACTTCTGTCTCGCTCACGACAGACGATCCAAACTTGTAACTCAATTGAAGGTTCGTAATCCTTATACTCGGCTGATCGAGTAGCCCAAATTAGTTAGTAGGGAACAATAACTACAAGAGAGAGAGAAAATTAACAAGAGAGCTTAACGAATTTAATCACTTTAAGATTATAGTTAACAAATATCACAGCTTTAACTTAGAGTAGCAGAATGATCGTTATACATTGAATTCTGAAATCCTAACTACTAGGAGAACTAACAATAAGCATTAACAAGTGTAGCAAACTTTGATTTCGCAACAAGTAAATTTACAGGATTATATAGAAGATTTAGTACGTGAATGCCTGCAGTATCGGCAACACACAACACACATTTAAAGTAAGTCGAAGTAAATATTCTTCACCCACACACAGTATGCGATACAGTAAAATGAATGATTACAGTTACCTTATTGGTAGCTACACAATACATATATTTACGATTGTTAATATGAATCAAAATTTTGTGAGTAATTTTCGTGACAACGATATACACAAAAATCAATTAAAGTAACTCACCCGAAGTCCAGCTTCCACTATCGTGAAGAAAACGTTTTCCCTCTCCAGTGGCCTGTAATAATTATTTAACCGCAAATCGTGTCACACACCAACTCACAAAGAATATTAAGCTAAAACAATTAGTATTAATAATTCATTGAATATGTATAAAAACCCGGTGTATCGACTACTGTACGCAGCAAATCAGAACAGGTGGCTGATAACACAATCAACGTCTGCCTTTAGCATTAAATAGGACTCCAGTGTATCGAATAAGGTAAGTAGTAATTTAGAACAGGTGGCTGATAACCCAATCGAGTAATACACAGGTAGTAACATCTCTCACGGTAAGGCTGATCGAGACCTCGTTTTCGTGGCGTAGCAAACGCCTTCCAAAAGCGTATGTGTACGGTAACGTGATTTCTTAGTAAGAATTTCGATTCACCATTCCTTTATTGAAAACGTACATGTGCTCGAAGCGGATAGAAAATGGCTGTTCAAGGAAGAAAGAATTACAATCTAATTTTAATAAAACGACAGCAATTATCTTACCCTGTGACGCCTCAAATATTTTGTGCACTTAATGTAATTACAATTGAATTTCCATTATTCCGGATGGTATTGGAAAAAGAAATTACTCAAGACGCACCGACCATTTTAAACAATCGACAACTTCGAAAGTTTGTCGTAAAAATGACAGTCGCGACCAAAAATCGGTAGAGGGCGTCAAAACCGGAATCTAATTTCAAGTCAATATACACAGTCGTACGTAATAAAAATTTCGTCCGTAACAAACTTTTTAGTTGCTTGTTTGTCGTAGTCGTTTCCTTCTATGTTGTATCTGATCAGTTTGTGGTCACTAACTGTCTCGTCTTTCGTTATTTCCCAATTCGTGATGTTTGCGTCGAATGCTATTGTTAGATCTGCTATATAGAATTCTCCATTTGTAGATTGGAAAGTGGGGCCTTGTTCTTTCTCGTTTCCAAGGTTTCTGTTGTAGGTGATTATTAGATCCCATACTTCTGTTCCTCTTTTATTGTATGTTTTACTTCCTCACGCTGGGTGTTTTGCGTTTAAGTCCCCCGTTACGATAATCGGCCCTTCTACTTTTAATACTTTTTTTAGGAGGTTATATTCCTCATTACATTCTCTGAGTGGCTCCATATACAAATTTATTATATATTACTGACCTCGGCTGTTTTTGTATTTAATATTAGTTATATTTTTGTTAGAGTACTGCTCCATCAGGATAGTTTGTTTCTCTTTTTTTCCTATTATGGGTGCTTTTGAGCTTGTCGTTTTAAATACTTTCTATCACTTTATTGGTTTTTTTGTTTTTATTTCTTATTATGGTGGTGTATCGATTTTAGTTCTTGTCTTTGTTCGGGGTGTTTATTTTAATTTTTTTTGCCAATTCCGCAAAAAAATTCGGTTTTTGTACGCTTAATCGTTTGATTTCTAGACTTTCTGGATACTTTTGTTGGGGCGCTGCGTTTCTCCGGCTTTGTTCATTGTGTTGTTGAACCGGTTCCTTGTTTTTGTTTTGTCCGTTTCAATGTTCAAGTTTTTCTCTCTCCAATTTCTCTAATTTAGATTTTGTTTTTGCCGCTTCTTTGTCTTTTTTCCAGTATAGGTTGCAAAGAGTCAATAGTGCTTTGACCGTTTCGTCTGTATTATCTCTAACTATTTGCTGTTCGCTGCGGTTGAATTTTATTTTACTGTATGTTTTTTTTTTGATATTGCCGTTTTGATTTTATCTACGGCTTCTATCACCTTTTTCATGATATTTTCTGGTTCTTGGTCTAGTAAGCACATACTGTATGAATGGTTAGAGTCGTTGTCCTCTCTTGGCCTTTCATGTGGTTTTTGTTCGCTTATGCTTAAATTTAGTTTAGGGTTTGTTGAATTTAAAGATGCCGCATCCGTTATCTTTTCTTCGTTCTCTGCGTCGTTTTGCTGGGTCTGACTCGTATTCGTAGCTCTGGTTCTTGGAGATCTTTGTACACTCATTTTTCTGTAATCAGAAAGATAATAAAGTATATTATAAAATATTTACCAGTTGTCCTCTGGATTTCGAGATCCAACCTGGAAAAAATAGGAGGGTGCTGACTTGCCCGCACCTTCTATGTAGCACGATTAAAGTACAAGCCGGATTATTGGGACAGTAGTCAGGGAAACGCTTGACATTGGGGCGGTGAGCGCTAAAGTTGTTGCCTTTGACTTTCTGCTTCTTGCCGTTGTTGTTTAGCCGGTGACAAAATGCTTATACCGGTATTCCTTTCCCAAAAGATTTAAGGATGTTTGATCACTCGTTTCCGAGGTCTCCACGGGGAGGAACTCGTAAAGGTAGGATTTTGCACGTCACAGGAAATGGATAAAAAACGTTTACCAATACTAAATCACAAACAACAAATAGAAGCTGTGTAGTCAAGAATAAAAGAGTTTATTCAAGAGGTCAGTCACAAGTAAAAACACTTCACACGCAGCACGACACCAACCTCATCCGTTACGATATTGCCACTGCGCAAAGCTGATAACAGAAATTGTCTTAAACATCAAATAGAAAGCGAAACTGGAATAGCTTAATCTTGAGAAACTTTAGTTTGCCACAAATTTTACCACTATATACAACAATCGGGATCACCATTTCTAACAAGTTAAGTTGACGATGTTAGTACCTACCTATTTAGAGATTCCTTGTCAATTTTGGGTTGATCGATTTTTTCTACGAAAGTGACAAAACTAAATTTAGGAACCACATATCAGAACAAAACATACAAGACTATATTCCACCTAGCAAATAAACCAGAATTACGTGGGATTTTACTCAGACTTTTTAGGCTTGGTCGTAATCTCTCTTTGAGATCCAGAACAAGAAGTAGTACTTGGTTTTTGCCATATTGTTGTTCGTTAACCCAAACAAACTAAAGTTTTGCAAGATATTGCGTTGCATCTTAGGAGTGGTATTTTTGTGTGTTGCATGCTGTGAATCATAGAATACTTGTCATGTGTAATTTAAACCTATGTATTGTATGTTGCCATTACTTCCGGCGTTTATATAACCATCGTTGAATAATTTGCGATAAATTATTGTGGTCGTTGTTAATAATCGACGATATTAAATTAAAGTTGTTATACATATCTGTTGAGGATTACGAACCTGATTTTGTTGCAAGGTTGAACCTTCCGTCTTGATCGAAACCGAAGTTTTTACTTAGTAATATCTGACGCCCATTAAACCCTATTTACTTGAACCAAATAGTGAGAGTTGACCGAGCAAGGTTCGTAACACCTATAAGCTTTGTAGCACATCACACGTCGCATTGGACATCTTCAAAGCTGCAAATTATTCATAATGGAAAATAGGTAGTCTCGGTACCTCTCGGCGAGAGTGCACAACCGACAGAACGCTCTCAAAGTAAAACCAGGCACTACGGAGCAAGCAAAATGTTGTCACTACACTTTCATATTTGGACAGTTATGGTATTTCTTGACGAAGTGTACCGCTAGCAAAGAATAAATTATATAAATTTAAATAAAAAAGTTAAAGTAAACGTAATAAATATTTGTTTAATTAGAACAACACCGGGTTAATATTTTTGTTACAAATTAAATTTAATTGCTTTTAGAAGAACGTATACACAACTTATATACTTTTAAAAATAGTTTTTGATCTTATTACCTCATTACGGTATTTAAACCTGTCTGACAATGCTTTAAATTAATATTAGTAAACTTTTTAAAAGTTTATCTATTTATCACTAAATAGTTTACAAACTGATTATAATTTTTGTAATAAAAACACTATTGTGTTTTACTATAACATCGTTGATATTAAATTTGTTTGAACATATTTACAATTGCGCCGATGGTTTATTTGCCGTCACCTTTTTCTCAGAGAATAAATTTGCTACAAAGCCAAATTGGAATTTTTGGAAAACATAATATTGATGTTAGTTGCACAGACCATTTGTTCTTGATTCTTTATTTGTTTTATTTTTAATTTTAGGCGTTTTGCTATGTTTGAGTTTGAACAAAAGATTTCTAACTTTGATCGCCATTTTTGTTACGGTGTTGCTTCAAATGTTGGCAATAAATTTTTACACCAAACAAATCTTTTTGCAAAAGTAGAACCGTGCTGGCACAAATCAGTTTTACTAAATTTGTTATCTATGAGTTTGGTATTGTTGGTTAACTGCCGATATAGTCAAAATGTGTAAACCTTGTTGTAACTTAGTCTGCGCTATCCTCGCTAGACACAGTAAACACGTGGATCCAAATCTAGAAGTGGGTTTAAAGTTTTTAATTACACAACCTAATAATAATTGAAGTATAGTTTTGTTTCGTTAGTTTACTTTGCAACGTAAAAAGCATCTCGACTGTGTTTGACTAAAGTTTGAACAAAGTGGTGAGGTCAACACGTATTTTTAAGTCTAATACAATAGATAACGGTTTACTAAAGTATATAAACTTAGAAAAAATTGTAGATAACGAATAGATTTTTGAGTAGTCATGAAGAAATACACGATCGTGGTTTTTGTGCTAACTGTATTAACTCATTTCTGCAATAGTGCTCGTATACTCGGTATCATTCCAACGCCGTCTTACAGTCATCAAGTAATATTCCAACCGCTGTGGAAAGAGTTATCTTTGAGAGGACATCAGGTGACGGTGTTAACCACAAATCCAATTAAAGATTCAACGCTAACGAATTTAACAGAAATCGATACAAGTTTTTCGTACAAAATCTTACAAGATAAATTATTAGAAATTATAGACACGAGAAACGTTTTTAAAGTTATCGATTTATCTCTAAAGATATTTAGTATTGTATTTGATAAGCAATTAGAGCATCCTCAGGTGAAACAACTTATAAACGATTCAAACATGCAGTTTGACCTAGTGATTTTTGAATACGTGACAAATATGCCAATGGCATTTGCAATGAAGTTTAGCTGTCCGCTCATAGGAGTTGCATCCATTGAAGTACCTAATATACTACATAAGTTATTGGGACATCCTACACATCCCATTTTGTACCCATTTTTTTTACTTAACAAAAGTGACAAACTGACGTTGTCTGAACGCGTTATTGCTGTAGTATATGAATTTGTGCTAGAATTATATGTCGATTGGATTTCTTTGCCATTTCAACAGTCTATAGTGCAAAAACATTTTGGTCAACATTATAATTTAATGAAAATTATTAATAACGTTAGTTTAGTGTTTATAAATTCCAATCCGATTTTTGATGTCATTAGACCAACAACTCCAATTCTCGTACCAATCGGAGGAAACCTAATGCGATTGCCATCAAAACCCTTACAAGAGGTGTAAAAATATTCACATTTTACGTTTAATATTAACAAATAGTTTGTTTATTAGGATATGCAAAAACTGTTAGAGAACGCCGAAGGAGGATTTATTTATTTCAGTTTAGGATCAAACGTTAACAGCAAAGATATACCACAAAAAACAATGAATGTAATTTTGAAGACTTTCGAAGAACTACCTTACACTATTTTATGGAAATATGAGTCAGAAGAATTGCCCAATAAACCAAATAATGTTATAATATCAAAATGGTTACCTCAATTAGAAGTTTTAAGTAACATTTGTCGTTAGTTGTTAGTGAATTTTTTGATTTATATTTTTAGAACATAAAAACTTGAAGTTGTTTATAACACATGGTGGAGCTCAATCGATAGAAGAAAGCATCTCTGCTAGAGTACCAATATTGGGTATGCCATTTTTTGTTGATCAACTTTTTAATGTCGATAAAATGGTAAAACTTGGTTGTGCTTTATCAGTCAATCACAAAAATTTGGAAAAAGAGCAATTTACATCAGCTATTTTAGAAATGATTAATAATCCAGCGTAAGTACTATTAAATTAATAGTTTTGTAGCTAAAGTATATTATTTAGGTACCGTAAGCGAATTAAGGAATTAGCAGATTTGGCTGAAGATCAACCAATGACGGGATTAGAACGTGCCGTTTGGTGGACTGAATACGTTTTGAGGCATAATGGAACTCGACACTTTAAAAATCCAATTTTTGACATTCCTTGGTATCAGTACTATCTTCTAGATGTCTATGCAGTTATTCTTTTTGTTTTTACAATTTCTACTTACATCTGCTATTTGTCCACTAAATTTTTCTATAAAGTACTAATTTACATTACTAGTAAAATTGGAAAAACGAAAAAAGAATAAGTAATTTTGTTGAATTTATAATAACATTCTATATTCTGTTTTTTAATTAAGTGCATCGGACGTAAATATTTTGCTTAGACTATATAGTCAATCGAAAGATATTTAAAATGTTAGTTCAATTGCAACAGCTTCTTTTGAGTTTTGTTGTTTAAACTTTACTGAAATATTTATTTTTATGAAAATAAGTTGTTTATGTATTACGTTAACTACTGTTGCGAAAAAATGTTTATCGCTACCACTATATAATAATAACAATAAATTTTATTGCTAAGCAGGAACACTCAAATGTTATTGCAGGAGATGAGTTCTGATGCTCATAGCAAAGGAAATTGAACACATGAGTAATGTTTCTTATAAACATAAGACATTTAAATATTTAGAACGCTGGAACCACGTATATCTGCAGAATAAGTTAGAAGGATCTTCTAACAAAACTCTCAATGCAACACAAATCAAATGCGCCGAGTTTCCCTCAAATTAAATATATTTCTACATTAAGTGAGTTTTCCAATACGATTGGAATTTTTCTAATACTTGATATCTTCAATGTAAATGACGTGACGTCATCATAATTTTTTTTTAATAAATGAACCAGTTCTATTATCTCCACTTCGATGAAACACGTGTAAGTGTTCAGGAACGCTAAATGACAATTTCGGACGAATCTAATTAAACCACAAAAAATGGGAACAAATAAAGACTTTTACTTAAGTTGTAACATTGTTTTGTCCAATACTCACATGGATGTGTGCGAATAATTAGCAATAAGACCCTCGTTGGGCGCACATAACGTTAGATGATGTCCGCGTTGTTCCAACATTATCGGAAAATTTGACATTTATGCCTGCCAGTGTAGTGGAAAGTGAATGTTCCAAGAATAATTTTTATACAAGAGACAAACATCGCACCGAAACACTTTTAACATAACAAATTTTCTCCCAGCAACATTAAAACATAGGAAGTGGACACTAGCAAAAATCAAGAATAGGAATTTAAGCATACGCCAAGAACAAAACCCTAAAATTCAAAACCAACCCAAATACAATAACACCCAATTTAAGAAGAAACGTAAATGAAAGATGTTTTTCCAGTTCGTTAAGTATCGTCAATCAAGTGTGTCTAAAAAGTCGCACAAAGTGAAAAAGTACTCCAAAGAACCCAAAAAAAACCCAACCAACTGAAATGAATAAGCATCAGAAAACGGTACTCGTTGAAAGTCGCAATCTTATAGACATCACTGAAGAACAATCTTAAGCAGACCAAGAGAAAGAAAGTAATAATAAGAAAGAGAGAAGTTTAGACCACGGTCAAGAACAACGCCTTAAAATCTCTTAAGACCCCAGCCCACAGATACAAATCCCACCCTGAATATATATTCTAATAAACCCATTAAGAAAAGGACAACAGCACTATAGAAAGACAAAAAAGCATTGTGTTGCGTCGGAGTCTTGAACACACCTTAAGCTTTTGTGACAAGATGTAAAAACGCGTCAATGGCCTCCCCAACGTTGTGTCCACACAAACGCACATCACCGGTACCAGTCCTCCCTTATCCACAATAATTTTTCTTTTGATAAAAGAAAAGAAACATTCTAAAATTTTGCTTCATAATCTAAAACAAAATAAACTACATCCTGCAATTGCTCGACTGTAGCCGAAAGCGGTGCTTTTTGTACAACCAAAACATCCTACGCGCCGGTTAAAAAGAATTGCTCACTCCGGCCAAGCTCCAAGTACGCCGTTACGGCCTCCAAAAAATATTATGCTTGTTTTAGAACTTGAGACTACTGGGTTAAAGACCGTCAGATTCCCACAATAGACGCACTCCCACTTATGGTGAAAGATAAGAAAAAAGACAAAAAGACAAGAAGACAGAGGAAGAAAAGAAAATACGATGGTGTTGTACGACTCGACTACCTCTTAGATAGCCGACCCCAAGTAACTTGCCCAACCAACTGAACAAAATACAGTAAGAAACACAAAAACAAAATGCTACGTCAATTTATAGCGGAAAGAACCCATTTACACTAAATTTAAGTACTGGGATAACGTTGTTTAGTAGTTCAAAAACAATATAATATCCTTTACAAAACAGAACCAAAATCAAAATAGCAATAACCCACGACGGGCAGCTCTTTTTAGGCAAACTAACTAAAAGGTTCCAAACATACTGAATTCAGAAACCAATGAAAATCCCAAAAAGTCTCAACAAGATCATTAAGTACCCAAACTAAAACTAACAAAAGAATATTGCTGATAACGAATCTGGTTACAGTCGACAAAAGTCGTATCACTCTGAATAAAGAAATTAACCAGCAATCCGGGGTGATCAGAAATGATCTAGAACGTAGTTTGCGTCGTTTACGCCGATGAGGATATAATAACGGCACATTGACAGATCGACAATTTACTTGGTGTAGAGTCTCATTTGATTCACAGTTCGAAAAACTTTGATCTGGTTTAAGATTCTTAGCATGCCTGATATCCACTGACTGTCTAGTAGTGATGACTAACGCATACGTCCAAAAAGGTTTAACCGTTTATCTAAAAAGGTTCCAGAAACTTAGATGCTAACTTGGCATTAAAATGTATATCACACATGTCGATGGCAAGGATTATATGTTTTGCGCTTTTGTCTATGCTTTGAAAAGTCGTTTTAGTAAATGTCACTTCAGTTTATTACTCTGAAGACGCAAGTTGCAAAACAACAGTTTGTTTGGGTTCACAAACGACAATACGATGAAAACCAAGTTCTACTTCTTGTTTTGGCTCTCAAGGAGAGACTAGGACGAAGTCTAAAAAATCTGGGTGTTTAACTATATACGACGCCGTCATAACCCAAAGTGGCTTATAATAAAGATTGAGAATGACAAGAAGAAAAAGAGACGAAGCCAGGTAAGACAAGATGTATATACCTGTTTCGTTCTTTTCTGTATAAGAGAAACGAAATAAGTGACCAACCTATGCGTCAAAACAACTACCCAAAAAGAAAACTTTCAGGAAAACCAATAAGAAAGAAAAAGTTGTGACATGCAAGCAATTTACCAATTAAGAAGTAAAAGAAAAATGAAATAAAACTTAAGAAAAACCAGAAACACGGAGAATATAAAATTAGATGTAAGTGTATAATTCGTTCATATTTCCATAGAACAACAAAAAGAGTGACCACCTTACGGTGCTTAGCCAACCGCCCGAAAGATGAATTTTAAAGAAAATTAAACAGAAAGAAGAATGACTGGCACATAGAAAACCCCCATATCATTGAAAACGGAAATAAAAAGTAAGAAAGACAGAAAATAATATTATTGCCTCGTAGAAGAACGAAACCATCAAATTGTATAAAAAAAAGAAAAGATATGGCAGCATAGAACGAATGAGTATCAAATTCTGTTCCAAATCAAAAAAAATTTACAAGACTTTAATGCCGACATACAGATTAGGAAACTAAGAAAAAGAAAAACCAAAAACACAAAACATCTGATGCATGACAAAGCAATCAAAAAATCCGACTAAGCGGTTACAACTATATACAAACAGAAAGAAAAGAAAGCCACAAAAATTTATAAGAAACTTAACCCAAGAAAAAAATATTGGCGACAACAAAATGGAAGAAAACAAATAGAAAGCACCCAAACTACAACCAACAAAATACTCAAAAAGCTCAAACCACCAACAACAAGAAACGAGCACCTAAAGTATAGTAGAAGTCAAAAGCCAAAAAAGCAAACGAAAACTTATAACATTTGCGACAACTATGAAAAAAAAGAGAACGATTAGAAGAAGTAAACAACTAAACGACTGAAAAAAGTAAATGCAAAAATAACAGTAAGGGTTTTTACATCCGGAGAAAGCGTAGAATCTGTGTGCGTTTAGAAGACTTTGCAGATAAATAAGTGTTAGAATTCTTCATCGTTCTTGGCAATGCGTTTAAATAGGAACAGCAACGTACGAGTTTCCAAAGTGCGTCTAACACTGCGGTAATCACAGCCAGATAGAATGTGGTGATCGTAAGAAAATTGTTTGCTTAGGTTCAATAGAACGCAAGAATTAGAAGACGAAATACACTTACGTTTACATAAAATACCATTCACAATACACCAACAAGAGAACCAAACCTAAGTATCAAGGATTAGTAGTAGGTCTTATAATCCTAGAAACTAGAAATAAAATTAGGAGAGAGAGAGAGAGAAGTAAGAGAGCGAACAGATTGCAAAAGCTTATCATTTTGAGAGCGAGAACAAACGGAAGTAATCAAGTAAATACAAAAGAAGGAAGTGAAGAAGCATTAAAAGACAAAGTAACAAGATTAGCAAAAAAAAGCTAAAGTAGAAGTCTTACTAGCATGAACCACAAATTGTTCTTGAACTTTGTCACTGATTTTCGATACTGAAACGTTCAAAAAATTACGGGAGTTGACGTTCGAAAGATACTAACTAAGATATAAATGTAATCTCAATTAACCGTAACGGAAGTTGATAGAACGGCATCACATTACAGCAAATGATTTTGAGTTGTATTTGCTATCAAACCGTTTCTGATCGTTGTAAAAAAAGGTACTGCATAGTAGTAACGTACCTACTAATAGATTTGTTAGCTCCTATCGTACGATTGCAAATAGTATCCATTAATCTTATCATAATCTAAAGCAAAGATTTACATTTCAACAGACCAGCAACATTATTCCACGAACGCAAAAAATTTTGGTTTGTTTTAAAAACAACAAGAGTGCTAGACAACACCTAAAAATGAGAAGAAAAGTTAGTACGTTAAACACCACGTGGCAATACAAATAACAATTTTAATTAATACTGAAGGATCTTCAACAGAAAAGTCACGTTTCAATTTGTTACTAAATCAGAGTCCAAATCAATAAAATTGTATTTTTTAAATAAAGAATATACATCTAACACAATAAGATACACAATAAAACCTAAAAAAGGAACTAAGTAACCATAAAGCCAAACTGTATACTTTACACAATCTAAAAGTAAAACAGTAAATAACTAAAGAAAATTAAGCGTAATAGCGATAGTATCGTATACAAAAACTAATAAAATATGAACCTAAAAAGGTTTAACCGACACTATCCAGTTACGCTAAAAAACGTGCTACTAAGAAATAGTAAAAGATTAAAAAAAAATTAACTGCAAAGCATGGCCGTACAACAAGAAACAGCAAAACTTTGAAGATATCGAACCTACTACTGGCAATTAATAAGTAGTAAGAGAATTTAAAAAAAGAAAAAATTATAATCGCACAAAGAATAACTGGGCCCTACGTTTGGCGCCAAAAATTTGTTGTAGTAAAACGTAATTTTTTTACTAAACTAATTTGCAATCACTTACCGATAACTTAATCGAAAAAAAAGTATAGCAGTTTATAATTTTGCAGAGTGGCAGAGTAGCTAAAGGAATCCAATCTGTCTTCGATGTGCCAACTGTAATTCAATTTAATAAAACACTGGTTATAATTTTAATTAGTAATTACAAAATAAATATTACATATTAATTGTGATAACATTCTTATATTTAGTCGTTCCTATCTACAATCGACAATAAAACAAGTAATGTAATACTAAAAAAAGTTACTTACGGTTTTCTTGAATAGTAATTAGCGCTAATGGTATGTTTAAAACATCTTCTTAGAACGCTAGAATTTAAACAAATAGATATACAATGATATCACAAGTAAGCTGCTAATATCCAATATACAAGACTTTCCAAAAATATTTTAAATGATAATAAACAGATGTGTCAACAAGTCTTTGGGATTACTTCCCGAGCGTGTTAAAACGGTGTATTAAATTTGATTTAGATATTTAAGTCCGGCATCCGTGACTGTTTTAACTATCGACTCAATGAAGAAACAATTAGATAATAGTTATCTATTTTCTGAGGTAACAAACACATAAAAGTGACCACACATGCTGTCAAAATAATAAAAAAATAAATTTTGCTGTAAAATAATTGCATTTTTATCTAAGCGATTCTTGAAGAAGACGCTGAAGGATACCAATCCGACTACAATTTCACTCGCCAAGTAAACGGCATTTGCGTCAACTGGTATCTCTTAATATCTTTTGCATTCTGCTACCACATACAGTCCTTTATATTTAGGTATCAATTTATGGTTTACTTTTGGCTTGGTTACAGTAATGACTGCCTTACATCTACATTTTATATTTGTGCAACTGTATGCTTCCTATCATAATATTGCTTATTATAACTCTGAGTCTTTTGAATATTAGTATCAGCCACTACCCAAGAAGTTTCGAAATCTAAATGTTAATTTTCTGTTACTAAGAGCTTTATTTCTTTATCTACTTGACCAAGCTATACCAAACAGTAACCGACTATCAAACTTACGCATAACATTGATCTTATATTCCCGACGACTAAACATAGGAATCATCAACATCTTAAGTTTCTAGTATAACGGAGAAGCAAAGCATGGCTTTGAATGGAGCCATTTGAGTCTAATTCCTTAGAGCTTTCTTAGCAATAATATTACGACTAAAGCACGCGGGTAAATTATGCGTTCTTTTTACCATATCAGTCCTTCTGAACGAAAAATCATTACTATTAAACTCTTAGATTAGTGACACAATTTACGCACTTTTGAGATCTTTCGCTACGCCAGCCTTAGCTTTTTTTATGGTGGTGATCAACAATAAGACTATCTTCTACACTAAAATATTTACGCTTACTGACGAGGTTACTACTAGTGATGCAACGGAAGTGTCAAAACGGAAGCACAAACGGAAACAGATGTAAAAAGTAAAATTTTGCGGAAACAGAAACGGACACGGAAGCGGACGTTTAATACATGGAAAAAAAGCGCAATTTTTGGCAAATACAATTTTTAATAAAACTAATATTCAAAATTAAGTAATGGTAAATTATATTTATGAAAAGCACTTTGGCCGCTTTTACACCTAACAATCTGTTTCGGTGTTCTTCATATATAAAACCAGTTCCACTAAATAATTGCACACTGGCGACGTTGCTGGGAAGAGCTGATAAATATTGGCGCACTAATGGCAAAACATTAGTATATGTAGTTATGACTGTGTCTCCAAAGGTAGATTGTCATTCTCGTTATTTGTAATCGAGTCTTGCTGGTCTTCATTCATACTTAACATCGATTCTAACACTTGTAATGATGAATTCATCATATTTGATGACGTAGGTTAGACTCCATTTGAGTTCGGCACCTTCTGGGAGAAGGTATGCCGTATCAGTGACGCGTTAAACAAATTTCGGGTCCTAAGCACGCTCATCCACCATCCGCACGCTTTCCTTTTACGGTCGTAAAGTTCCGTTCAAATTTCCGTTATAAATGTTACGGAAGCAGAAACAGAAACGGATGTCAAAAAAGGTACAGAACTTCCGCAGTTGCGGAAGCAAAAGCAGACGTCTGTCGCATCACTAGTTACTACTACTTCAGATCTACTTGCTGCGGAGCCAACACCGTCGGAGTGACTTCCTGAAGACTCTCTTGCTTTATTCATTAACATACTAGCACGTATTGTCGGCATCTTACGTTAAAAATGATTTTCGTATCAAAATCAATACTGATTATTCTTGCAAATATTACCTTTGACTTATTAAGTCTAATTCTTATTAAACTTATTTCTATATTTTCAATATCTGACAATTTATCTTCTAAATTGATAAAATTTTTTGGTGCAATCATGTCACTTAAAGTAATTTAAAAATCAGTTAAGTACGTATCGTCATTTTGCTAAATTGATAATTTTTTTATTAAACAAACAGTACAAACTCTTGAAATTCATTTATTACGTTTTGTGTGTTACCCAACGACAGTGAATTAACGATGAAAAAAATTTTAGTGATATTTGTTTTAATTTTTGTCATAATTTCTTTATGTGATAGTGCTCGTATACTCGGAATAATTTCTACGCCGTCTTATAGCCATCAAGCGGTATTCCAACCGTTCTGGAAAGAGTTATCTTTGAGAGGACATCAAGTGACAGTTTTAACAAGTCATCCGATTAATGACGCAACATTGACAAATCTAACGGAAATTGATACAAGTTTTTCGTTTAAATTATTAACCGACAATTTAGTAGATGTTCTAAATAACAGCGGAAATGCTTTAAAAGTTATCGATTTATCCGTCAAATTATTTTGTAATGTTTTTGATAAACAGTTAGAACTTCCTCAGGTAAAGCGATTTATAAATGATCCAAGTGTGCAATTTGATTTAGTCATTTTTGAATACACGTTGAGTGTGCCAGTGGCGTTTACAAAAAAATTTAATTGTCCGTCTATAGCACTACTACCAACAGATATTCCCAATATAATTCACAAATCATTAGGTCATCCTACACATCCTGTTTTGTATCCCGATTCAATATTAGACAGTAGTAATTTGACATTAATGAAACGAGTAATTGCTGTATTATACGATTTCATTTTTGAGTTGTACATCGAATGGAGTTTTATGCCATATCAAGAATCAATAATGCAAAAACATTTTGGTAGCAACTACAAAGTGAACGAGATTGAAAAAAGTATTAGTTTAGTATTTGTACATTCAGATCCCATTTTCTATTCCATTAGACCAATAACTCCAATGATGATACCAATTGGAGGACAATTAATGCGATTACCACCAAAACCGTTAGAAAAAGTATTATATACAACTGTAATCTGCCATATAATAGTTTAAAATCATAAATTTCAGAATATTAAACAAAAATTAGATAACGCCCAAGAAGGATTTATTTATTTCAGCTTAGGATCAAACATTGACGGTAAAGATATGCCAGAAAAGACACTGAAAGTGATTTTGGAAACTTTCAAAGAATTGCCTTATACTGTCCTATGGAAATACGAGTTGGATCTGCCTAATAAACCTGATAATGTTGTTACTTCCAAATGGTTATCTCAATTAGAAGTTTTAAGTAATTTTTCATGTTGTTAGAAAAAAAGTTTTTTAATATTTACTTTTAGAACATCCTAATATCAAGTTGTTTATAACACACGGCGGAGGTCAATCAGTAGACGAAGCTGTATCTGCTAGAGTACCAATATTGGGTATGCCATTTTGTACGGATCAACCTTTTACTGTCAATAGAATGGTAACTCGTGGTGCTGCTTTGTCGGTGGATTACAAAACTTTAGAAAAAGAAAACTTTAAAGCTATTATTTTAGAAATGATTAATAATCCAGCGTAAGTATAATTGAATTGATGGTTTCTTGACTAAGTATGTGATTTTAGTTACCGCAAGCGAATTACGGAACTGGCAGACTTAGCTGAAGATCAACCGATGACTGGATTAGAACGTGCCGTTTGGTGGACTGAATATGTTTTGCGCCATAATGGAACGAAACACCTAAAAAATCCTATTTTTGACATGCCTTGGTACCAGTACTACCTTCTAGACGTCTATGCAGTGATTCTATCAACCACAGCCATTTTTATTTATATTTGTATTGTTGTTTTAAAATTTCTTTGTAAAATATTAACCTGTATAACTGGTAGGAACAAAAAAACAAAGAAAGAATAAAACAAGACACTACTTTGCATACGTAAAAATATATTTTTAAATACCTAAATGCTTATTTTATTATATAATTAGTTAGACCTCATTGTAGACAGCAAAGGCTACTAAAGTTCTTGTCATAAGAGAAGAGCCCTACGTCATCATCGTATTCATATGAATCAAGATTAACGCACTAGTCAAATTAAGTGTTAGTTTATTAGTTATAATTAAAAATTCAGTGTTGGCTATCCTGGTTAGTTGGTACCTATAAGAATTTTAATTTTGCTGTCACAACACGTTGAACTTTCAAAATTAATTTTCGCTTAATTCGAGATTACTAATATTAAAATAAATATTAAAAACGACTGCCATTTATGTTCGATTAATTATATTTATCAAAGTGAAATTTAGATTTAAACGTATGTAGTTATTACATTTTTCTAAAATAAAATCTAATTATTCAAGTAATTTAAAATGAAAAAACGTTTAAGCACAGCGACGCATGTATAATACAATTTAAACGTAATTTTAATACATAAAACAACAAAATGAGCAGCATCTTGAGTAACAATTGGTTTTAAAAAATGTTCAGTTTCAAAAACACTATAAACCTCATTTATTTTAATCATCACTATCTGAGGATTCCGGCACACTTGAATCGTTTAAACCAACATTAATTATTAAAGGTTGCACTGTAATGTCTAATAACTTTTCTCGGTTATACCACTCTTGTATTAGTTTTTCTGTATGAATCACACACTTTTCTCATAATTAGGAAGTACATTGTTGTAGTGCTTCGTTTCACATTGAAATTACTTTTTCATCTCCATACCCGTCCCTACCAATGTGTTTATTGTAATATGAGTTTGCATGGGCCCATATAAATTCGATTAATTTAAACTTACAATGATAGGGTGATAGTCGTAGCACTTCATGTCGGTGAAAGATTATGAAGGCTGCTTTCATCGGAACTTACTGTTTGTGTACATCTTATACAACGTGTTGTGACCTGCGTTTGGAGTTAAGCAGTTATCTTTTTATGTTAGACCCCGTAAATCGATTCTGCTGTCTGAATTCTCGTTTTTTTTTGTTGTTTTGTTGGTTTTGTTTTGGTCGTTTGATACGTTGTTGGCATCAAGAACGTTTTGCTCGTTATTTGTATTGTGTGTGATTTAAATTATTGGTATTTTCTTTTGAATGCATAAAGTTCCGTGGTTTTGATTTTGATTTAGTACTTTACTTATATCAGTAAAATAACAATTCTATGTAATTTACGACTTCCTTTTTGGAATGTAAGTTGATCCATTTTTCTTGTTAGTTACATTTTGTTTAGGCTGAGTTCTATTTGATTAAGCGCTATCATAAGACACCTGCAAATATGCAAGCTTAACATTTTGATGGGAAAGGTTGTTGTCAAAGTCTACGTGATGGAATGCACGCGGCTAATTATAGTTGTTGTCTTTGTTAAGTGCGTTTGTTTAATGTTCTATCTTTTACGTAGATGTTACCGCGCAAGTTGAAGAAAGTAGGTAGGGATACGAAGTGTTAAATATGGTAAAATTTGGTTTTTTGGGGGTCAATCATCAATCGATCGTTGGTCGCAATTAAAAGGATACCGGTTACCGGGTGGTAGTTGTGTGGTGAGGGTACTTTTTACCCTATCGTTATGCCGTACCGCGGAAGTTAATTGGAACCGTGAAAATTAAGCGTAGTGTTGGAAAAGTTTGATTTTTCCAAAGTTCGTAATTTACGGGTTAAGCAGATTTCATGGTTTTCAAAATTAAAACTCACGTTTTAAGTTGGATATGCAATCGTTGGGGTTGTACTACGTCCAGTCTTCGCATTTGGGCGGATTATGTTAAGTGTTAAAAAGGAAATTCTTCCGCCGGCATAGAAATTATTTGGAGTACCTTTCGCTTGGCCACTTCGGACTAACCACAAGTACGTTCCTGCAGTTACGACGAATTCAAGGTATTTATGTTGCACCATTTATTTAATCGTGAAGATATTATTTACGTGATTTAAGTGTTAAAAGCTTTGAATTTCAAGTAAAAATTACAAGTGTTTCGAAGTTAACGTTAATGTAACTAATTAACGACCGTATTTAGCGGTAATGTTTTAATCCCAAGTTTAAATTTATTATACAGAACCGAATTATCGATTCAAATTTTATATTTATATATTAGTTTTATAAGTTTATTTCATTTTGTTATTGAATTATTTCGACGCGCACACGGCCGTGATTTTTTTTTTAGATGTTTTAAGATTGATTAATTTGTGCTGTTTTTTTTTATTTCTTTAAATTCTGTATGTTGTATTTTATTATTTTGTTTGTTTATTTATCCCATTAACTTTAAATTTGTTTTGATCAAACGTACATTCACGCATTTTTTTTTTATTTATTTGTTACTGTTTTGTGTAATTAATTTTGATAATTTCAATTCAATTATTTTATTCTTTTATTCATTTTGTTTTATTTTGTTCAAATAAATGCTAACTTGTTAAATGTAAAGGGCTTTTAATTCCGTCGGCCTCCGCGTGTGAAACTTTGATAGCTTATTTCAGATTTTAGCGAAATACACTCTATAAGGTGAGTCCGTTTAGGGTGTATTCTACAGAAGCGGACTTGTGGTTGGCAAGGGTCAGAAGTCCATTAAGCTTTACTCCTTCCTGGCGCCCTTTGATTTCGACATTATTACTTTTCGATTTTGTGTTTTCGTCAAGTTAATCCAATTCAATCACGAAACTTTAATTATAACCCACCCCTTCTCCATTGAGCTAGTGGCACCACTCCGTTTATGTTACCTCATTTCAGGCAGTGACTTTGTTTTTAACTTTGGCATGTAAAAGTGTTTCTTATAGTCATTTTTGAAGATGCTGACAAGTCTACAGTTTTTGACTTCTTTCGTGACCTTTTCTTTCCAGGACTTGATAACTCTAGATTCAATTTGTGTTCAGACTTTATCCGCTTAACAGAAGCTAAGCATATGCTTAATGCAGTTGCAACTCTATCTGAATAATATAATGTAATGCAAGTTAATCATGTTTTTGTTCTAAAAAGAACAGTTTGAAATAAAATAATGCAAAATAATAATAATAACTAAAGATACAAAATGAAGCGAAAATGACAGCAAACCGTGTTTGACAAAACGTCAACTTGATTGAAGTCAATTGAACAACTTTATTCATAACGTATGCAATTAATCTTCCCTCTTTGTTTTACACATAGTTTATGTCTTGCTTATATAATAGTCAGTATGTTATTTCTTACATCAGTAGGTAATGACGTAGGGATCTTCTCTTATGGCAAGAACTTTAAAACTCAAAAACAGTACACAATCTTACTAATTTTTGTAACAAAAAATACTGATTATATCAGTAAAAAGCCTCAAATAGTGCAATTTTCTCACGTAGTAATTTTCCTTTAATCTCTATCTACCAAGAAGTGCAGCCAAAAACTTACCTTTAGGAGTATACAAATGTTTATCATAAAAATGTTGAATCTCAATTTAAAAAACCACAAGTTTTCTACCGCATAAGCAAAAATAACCAACAAAAATTTTTAAATTATTACGTCTAAATTAATTCTAGAGTAAGCGCACTATACTTTCAGGCAGAAGTTAGCGCCACAAATTGCGAATATTTTTATCATGTATCTGTTAGGCTTCGATAAGATGTACTGCTAGAAGTTACATTTTTTTACAAAAACTTTTAAGTTTTTTATCAATAGCTACAAATTTCGAAAGACTATACCCATTCTTGCAACTGTCTATAAGTTTATCAATTTATCAACAGCTATCCTATCTGAATGAGCATTTCTATCATCAAGTCTCAAGCACCGGTGGAAAAAACGGAATCGTTTAATGGACATTGTGAGTCTATACAGTTTAGTGCCAGAGCCACAGATCATATTCAAATAGTAATTTAATCAAATTTCGTTATTGCATTTTCGTCATGATGTTACCTTCTTCATCGTACTGTATTTTGTCGTGATATTTAATGTTATAACTTTGTTTTTGTTGTGACAATTACCGCATTTATAGTTTAAAAGAATTTTCGCATTTGTTGTAAAGAAATTTATAGCATTCGTCGTTAAATAAAAATTCTGCATCATCAAGGAAACTATCGCCTTTGTTGTTTAATAAAGTTAAGCAATCGTATTTAGATATTCTTTCATTTTGGTCAAAATTAATAAATTAAAACTATATTTGTTATAGGAATATGTATAAGAAGGTTCTTAGGTCAATTGCTACCCTGTGATTTAGGTTTAAGGTCAAACTTCATTTTAGGCCTTATTATAAATAAAAGGCTCCGGATAATTTTAAAGCCCAGCAGCATTTTCGTAGTTCCGTATAATCTTTGATATATTGATAAGCATAAGCTATCGCTTGGATTATCCATACGATAAAATATTTTGAACTTGATACCAAAATAAGTGTTTCTTTTACTAATTTTGGAGTGCTGATTTGAAATTTGCAGACTAATATTTTCTATTTCGTTAAGTTTTTGAGATGCAGATATAATTTTATTCAAAAGTGTCACCACCGTTTATAGCTATTTACAATATAATTTTATGTAGCGCTTGTATAGTCATTGGTAATTTTTTTATTGTTTTCTATTCCCAGACACTTGACATTAACATAATATATTTCCTACTCGAAAACAACTACTATAGATGAAGAAATAATACAAGCACTTTTATTAGTACAAAGGTTTATTGTTTTCTGTAAAAATCATAGTCGGCATTTTTGAACTTTTGTTTCTAAGTTGTTTTTGCATTGTTTTAAAGAAACTAGTAGTAATCTCCCAGCATTGCAGAGTCACACCTTCTTTGCATCTCTGCTCAATCGAGTAGATATTTTGAAAAAATCTCTCTCTCTGTTCATCGCTTACTGTCCTCAAACTTGCATAAAAAAATCTAGATGCAAATAAAGAAAAATGATTTTTTAAAGACGTTCCATGTTTTCATACGCCAACAGAAGGTCTAAAATTAAGTTCTAGTAGTTTTCGTCTTTGTTGCTTCCCAGAAATCCAGTGTGTACATTGTTACTACTACTTCAAGTAGGTTACAAAACGAAAGTTAAAATGAAGATAGAAATTTAGGCATACGCCAGGAACAAAACTCTAAAATCTAAAAACAATCTAAATCCAAAAAACCCAGCTCCGTCTAATCTCATCAGATTATCACAAATACAGAAAAAACAGAAAGTTTCCAAAATCTTAAAAATACCGACAACCAGTAATTTAATTCAGAATCAAAGAAAAATACCATCATGGTTTACTAATTTCCAAAGCGCGTAAGACAAAACCAAAAAGTAAGATACCAATAATCAGTAACCGAATACAGTAAAGACGTAAGCATTTCCAGAAAAAGAAAAGAATATTAAAAAAGTAGAAAATTAGACAAGTATTAGTTAATTCAAAAAATCACAAAATCGTAACAACATACGCATCAAGAACATTAAGAACTTTACCGGTCTCAGACAATACTGAGGACTTTTCTTCGCTCAGTCCGCAAACATTTTCTTCGACCGGTAAAAACCCTTACTGTTCTTAATATTTAATAAACTATTAAGTAAGGAATTACAAGTTAACTTTTTGTACTGTCAAATATTTACCATCTAAATTGATAAAATATTTTAAAACAATCATATCAAAGAGTAATTTAAAAAATAATCAAACCTATAGATAATGCAAAACTGTCTTCAGATTTGGTCTATCAGATCTAGTTTTTGAGATATTGTATTTTGACTTTTTTTTAGAAAGAAATAGTCTAGTTATTTAACTTTTATATTTTTTACGTTATTACTAATACTATCTGCTTGAGGTGCTAGTAAAAAAACACATAAAATTCAAAGTAATGTATTTATTTCACAAAATAAACAAATAAGTTTATAAATTATATTTACATATCATTTAAAAACTTTCATTTATATGACTTTCTAGCATGGTAGTTATTAGGAAAGTCTCGCTGAAGGCTCCAGAAGTAGTCGGCCATCATATGGGTACCCCATCTTCCTTGATATCGATCTTCTATAGTTTTAATGTCCTGATGGAATCTTTCCCCCTGTTCTTCACTCAAATCACCTAGGTTTTCTGGAAACCAATCTAAGTGGCTGTAGAGGTAGTGAACTTTTATGCTCATGTTGCAGCCGAGTATATTGAAGTTTGAAAGCATATTTTCTACTAATTCTATATAATTTTTTGCCTTATAATTTTCTAGAAAATTTTGTACAACTTAAACAAATGATCACCAAGCGTTAGATTCAATTTAATTCATTGATGCGGTAAATTGTGGATCTTTAATAAGCTGCCTTATCTGAGAGCCATCGAATATTTCGGCTTTCAGTTTTTTCGTGCTAATAAAGCCTTCACAAATTGCTTTATAAGCCCCAACTTGATATGCAAGCGTGGAAATACGATTTTGTCTTTCGCAACCAAAGGTTTGTTGATTACATTTTGCTTTCCTTGAGTCATAACATTTTTTAAAGAATAATTTCTGTTAACCCAGTGTTGATCCTTAGCTCTGCTGTTCCAAAGACATAAAAAACAAGGATATTTTGTATATCCACTTTGCTGTCCAAGAAGGAAGTTCACCATTTTTATGTCGACACAGATCACCCACTGATGTTCTTCATACTTAATTTTTTTAAGGACTAGTGATATTGCCTCGTATTCCTCCTTCATGCTGGTAGAATGACCAATGGGTATTGAGCCATATTTATTACAATTGTGTAAAAGCACACATTTGAAACATTGTCTGGAACTGTCTATAAAAAGTCGCAATTCGTCTGGTGTGTATTCCGACAAACCCATTTTTTGTCAAAGTCCTCTTATATTGTTACAGAATACCAGGTTATTTTCCTCAGAGTAACAAAGCAGCAGATCTCTTTTAAAATAAAAGGTAATATTGGTATCTGGCTGCAGTAGATTCTTCTCATTTAATCTGGAAGCGAATAATTCAGAAGATTCCTTTGAAAGATTCAGGTCTCTAATGAGATCGTTCAGTTCTTGTTGATTGAAACGTTGCGGACTTGATAAATCTGCTTCAAAATTACTGTCGTTTTCTAATTCCATACACTGAATTTCATCAAACGTGGGTAGTTCTGCATCATCTTCCGGGAGCGACAGCAGACTGCTGAATGATGGTATGGGTATTTCTTCACTATGCAGTACAGGCCTTTTTGCTGAATCTAGATCAGGATATGACGTTTCTGTCTATTGTTCTAATTGATTCCTTTGATATTCACGAGAAAAAAATAGCAGTCATCGTGATGGTTTCTTGGTTCTTTCCAAACCATTGGTACTCCAAACTTTAGACACTTTTTCTTTCCAACTGTTCACTGACGCAGATGTTCAATACATGTTTTACATACGAAATGTGGAGCCCACGATTTATCCTGGTCATCCAAGTGAACGCCAAAATAGACCAGATAACTTCTTCTCACACATTCAGAAATAGACTTTCTACTTTCTTAAAAAGTGTACTCGCCACATATATAGCAAAAAACGTCTGGATGATTCACACAACTACGTTTGCTTCTGAATGCCATGGTTTTAATTAAATGTATGTTTTATCACTGAACAACACCAAATGATACCAGAACTTCAGCTACGTAAACTAAATAGGTAAATGTACTTCGTAAAGCAAAGATACGAGTTAATATAGCTCTGTGTTAATTAGGTTTTGATGGAAGTAATTATAAGAATGTTGGGTTTTACACAAATGAATAAATACCAAATAACTCAAACTGGCTAATTAGATTCTAATTCCTTTATATAAACTGTACCTCGTAAAGCAGAGATATTTGCGAGGTAATACGACGAATTAATTAGTTTTTGATAGAGGTATAACAATGTCGGGTTTTACAGTAATGAATAATACCAAGTAACTAAACTAGCTCATTAGATTTTAAATATTTAGGTAGGAAATTTCACTTTTGGCCTCTAAAGATGTTACTATTTCATTATTTTTGCGTTTTATCAGAACTAATACCAATTAGCCCATATCTCAAAAACTGAAGCTGCTACAAAACAAAGCCAGGTATTTTTGGAATTAGCACATCACAAATATTCAAAATCAGTTCTTACTTTTCCGGCACTAAGACAAAAATTTTATTTTGTTGGGCTGTGTAATTTTTGTTTAAACCGATAGATAAAATTGTTAAAATTTATTTAATACGTTTTTTGTACTACTTAATGACAGTGAAGTAACCTTGCAAAAAATTGTAGTTGTATTTGTTTTCATTTCTGTCATAATTTATATGTGATAGTGCTCGTATACTTGGAATAATTCCGACACCATCTTTTAGCCATCAAGCAGTATTTCAACCGTTCTGGAAAGAGTTATCTTTGAGAGGGCATCAAGGGACAGTTTTAACAAGTCATCCGATTAATGGCGCAACACTGACAAATCTAACGGATATTGATATAAGTTTTTTGTTTAAATTATTAACCGACAATTTAATAGATGTTCTAAATAACAGCGGAAATACTTTAAAAGTTATTGACTTGTCCACAAATTTATTTTGTAATGTCTTTGATAAACAGTTAGAACTTCCTCAGATAAAGCGATTTATAAATGATCCAAATGTGCAATTTGATTTAGTAATTTTTGAATATCTTTTGAGCGTACGAAAAGTATCGTCAAAAAAATTTAATTGTCCGTCTATAGGAGTTTTACAAATGGATAGTCCCAATATACTTCACAAATCATTAGCTCATCCTGAACATCCCGTTTTGTATCCGAATATAATATTAGACAGTAGTAATTTGACATTGATGAAGCGCGTAAATGCTATATTGTCCGATATTTTTGAGTTGTACATTAAATGGAGTTTTATGCCTTATCAAGAATCAATAATCCAAAAACATTTTGGCAACAACTACAGTTTCAAAGATATTGAAAAAAGTGTTAGTTTAGTATTTATAAATTCAGATCCCGTTTTCTATCCTATTAAACCAATAACTCCAATGATCATACCAATTGGAGGACAGCTAATGCGATTACCACCAAAACCGTTAGAAAAAGTATATATAATTGTAATCTGCTATTTAATAGTTTAAAATCATAAATTTTAGGATATCAAACAAAAATTAGATAACGCCCAAGTAGGATTTATCTATTTCAGCTTCGGATCAAACATTGACAGTAAAGATATGCCTGAAAAAACACTAAAAATGATTTTGGAAACTCTTAAAGAATTGCCTTGTACTGTTCTATGGAATTACGAGTTGGATCTGCCTAATAAACCTGATAATGTTGTTACTTCCAAATGGGTTTTAAGTAATTTTTGATGTTGTTAGAAAAAAGTTTTTTAATATTTACTTTTAGAACATCCTGATATCAAGTTGTTTATAACACACGGCGGAGGTCAATCGTACGATTGCGAATACTATCCATTAAACTCTCTTCATAATCTAAAGGCCAATATTCAGATTTATACAGACCAGCAAAATTATTCCACGAACGCACAGAAATTTGGTTTGTCTTAAAAACAACAAGAGTGCTAGACAACATCTAAAAGGTGAGAGGAAAAGTTAGTATTGTGAAACACCACTTGGCAATACAAATAAGAATCTCAATCAGTACTGGAGAATCTTCAACAGAAAAGTCGCGTTTCAATTTGGTAAATTTGTTTCTACATCAGAGTCCAAATCAATAAAAAATAGTGGTTTTTTAACTATAGAATATATGTACATCTAACCCAATAAGATACACAATAAAACGTAAAAAAGGAGCTAAGTAACCGTAAAGCCAAACTGTATGACTAGAAAACCAATACTCTACACAATCTAAAAGTAAAAATGTAAATAACTAAAGAAAACTAAACGTAATAGCTATAGTATCGTATACAAAAACTAATAAAATACGAACCTAGAAAGGTTTAACCGACACTATCCAATTACGCTAAAAAACGTGCTACTACGAAGCAGTAAAAGATTTTTAAAAGTTTAACTGCAAAGCATGACCGTACATCTAGATAATTAAAATTAAAGCAAAACTTTGAAGATATCGATCCCAATACTGTCAATTAATAAGTAGTAGAGAATAAAAAAGAAAAATTATAATCGCACAAAGAATATTTGGGCCCCACGTTTGGCATCAAAATTTGTTGTGGTAAAACGTAATTTTTCTATTAAACTAATTTGCAATGACTTACCGATAACTTAATCATTTAAAAAAAAGTATAGCAGCTTATAATTTTGCAGAGTGGCAGAGTAGCTAAAGGAATTCAACCTGTCTTCGATGTGCCAACTGTAATTCAATTTAAAAAAGCACTGGTTATAATCTTAATTAGTAATTACATAATAAATAATGCATAAGTTAATCGTGATAATATTCATATATCTAGTCGTTCCTATCTACAATTGACAATTGTAATGAAATATTAAAGAAAGTTACTTACGATTTTCTTGATTTGTAACTAGTAATGGCGGTTCAAAACATCTTCTTATAACGCTAAAATTTAAACGAATAGATATACAATGCTATCACAAGTAAGCTCCTAATATTTTATCCAATATACAAGATACACTAAATTTCCAAGAATCTTTTAAATAATATTAAGCAGGTGTGTCAACAAGTATTGGGGATTACTTGCCCGAACGTGTTAAAACGGTGTATTAAACTTGATTTAGATATTTAAGTCCGGCATCCGTGTCTGCTGTAACTATCAACTCAATAAAGAATCAATTAGATAAGAGTTATCTATTTTCTGAGGTAACAAACACGTAAAAGTGACCACACATGCTGTCAGAATAAAAAAAAATTTTACTGTAAAATAATTGCATTTTTATCTAAGCGATTTTTGAAGAAGAGGCTGAAGGATAGTCAAAGGACTACAATTTTATTCTCAAAGCATCTATTACACCACTAAACGGCATTTGCGTCAACTGGCATCCCTTAATATCTCTTGCATTCTGCTACCACATACAGTACTTTATATTTAGGTATTTATCTATAGTTTACTTTTGGCTTGAGCTCAGTAGTATCACATATGACTACCTTGTCACCTACATTGTATACTTGTGCAACTTTGTGCTTCTTATCATAATATTTTTATTATAAATTGTAACTCTGAGTCTTTTGAATATTGGTATCAGCACTACTCAAGAAGCTTTGAAATCGAAATGTTTATTTTCTGTTACTAAGAACTTCAACTCTTCATCTACTTGACCACGCTATACCAAACAGTAACAGACTATCAAACTTACGCATAACATTGATCTTATGTTCTTGACGACTAAACGTAAGAATCATCAACATCTTAATGTTCTCGTATAACAAAGAAGCATAACATGACTTTGAATGTAGTCATTTGAGTGTCATTCATTTAAGCTTTCTTAGCAATAGTATTACGACTAAAGCACTAGGTATATTATGCGTTCTTTTAACCATATTAATCCTTCTGAACCAAGAATCATTACTATTAAACTCTGAGATTAGTGATGCAATTTCCGCACGTTTGAGATCTTCCGGTACGCCAGCCTTAGCTTTTTTCATGATGGTAATCACCAACGACAATATCTCCTACATTGAAATATTTACGCTTACTGTGGAGGTTACTACTACCTTATATCTACTTGTTGCGAAGTCAACATAGTCGGATTAAGTTTTTGGGGATTCTCTTGCTTTATACATTACGTGTTGTCAGCATCTTACGTCAAAAATGATTTTTGTATCAAAGTAAATACTGATTATTCTTGCAAATATCAACTTCGATTTATTTAGTCTAATTCTAATTTTTATATCTTCAATATCTGACAATTTATCTCCTAAATTGATAAACTTTTTTGAAGCAATCATATCAATTAGAGCTATCTAAAAATCAGTTAAGTCCTAGATAGTACGTATCGTCATTTTCTGAATTGATATTTTTTTTATAAAACAAAGAATACAAACTCTTGAAATTCAATTACTACGTTTTGTGTGTTACTCAATGACAGTGCATTAACGATGAAAAAAATTGTAGTGATACTTGTTTTAATTTTTGTCATAATTTCTTTGTGTGATAGTGCTCGTATACTCGGAATAATTCCGACACCGTCTTATAGCCATCAAGCAGTATTTCAACCGTTCTGGAAAGAGTTATCTTTGAGAGGGCATCAAGTGACAGTTTTAACAAGTCATCCAATTAATGACGCAACTCTGACAAATCTTACGGAAATTGATACAAGTTTTTCGTTTAAATTATTAACCGACAATTTAGTAGATGTTCTAAATAACAGCGGAAATGCTTTAAAAGTTATCGATTTATCCGTCAAATTATTTTGTAATGTCTTTGATAAACAGTTAGAACTTCCTCAGGTAAAGCGATTTATAAATGATCCAAGTGTGCAATTTGATTTAGTCATTTTTGAATACACGTTGAGTGTGCCAATGGCGTTTTCAAAAAAATTTAATTGTCCGTCTATAGCAATATTACCAACAGATAGTCCCAATATACTTCACAAATTATTTGGTCATCCTACACATCCTGTTTTGTATCCCGATTCAATATTAGACAGTAGTAATTTGACATTGGTAAAACGCGTAATTGCTGTATTATTCAATGTTATTTTTGAGTTGTACATCAAATGGAGTTTTATGCCTTATCAAGAATCAATGATGCAAAAACATTTTGGTAGCAACTACAATTTGAACGAGATTGAAAAAAGGGCTAGTTTAGTATTTATAAATTCAGATCCAATTTTCTATCCCATTAGACCAATAACTCCGATGATGATACCAATTGGAGGACAACTAATGCGATTACCACCAAAACCGTTAGAAAAAGTAAATATAACGGTAGTCTGCTATATAATAGTTTATAATCATAAATTTCAGTATATTAAACAAAAATTAGATAACGCCCAAGAAGGATTTATCTATTTCAGCTTAGGATCAAACATTGACGGTAAAGATATGCCTGAAAAAACACTGAAAGTGATTTTGGAAACTTTCAAAGAATTGCCTTATACTGTCCTATGGAAATACGAGTTGGATCTGCCTAATAAACCTGATAATGTTGTTACTTCCAAATGGTTATCTCAATTAGAAGTTTTAAGTAATTTTTTATGTTGTTAGAAAAAGGTTTTTTAATATTTACTTTTAGAGCATCCTAATATCAAGTTGTTTATAACACACGGCGGAGGTCAATCAGTAGATGAAGCTGTATCTGCTAGAGTACAAATATTGGGTATGCCATTTTGTACGGATCAACCTTTTACTGTCGATAGAATGGTAACTCGTGGTGCTGCTTTGTCGGTCGATCACAAAACTTTAGAAAAAGAAAACTTTAAAGCAATTATTTTAGAATTGATTAATAATCCAACGTAAGTATGATTAAATTGATGATTTTATACCTAAGTATGTCATTTAGTTACCGCAAGAGAATTACGGAACTGGCGGACTTAGCTGAAGATCAACCAATGACTGGATTAGAACGTGCCGTTTGGTGGACTGAATATGTTTTGCGCCATAATGGAACGAAACATCTAAAAAATCCTATTTTTGACCTGCCTTGGTACCAGTACTACCTTCTAGACGTCTATGCAGTAATTCTATCAACAACAGCTATTTTTGTTTATATTTGTATTGTTGCTTTAAAATGCTTTTGTAAAATATTAACGTTTATAACTAGTAGGATCAGAAAAACAAAGAAAGAATAAATCAAGACACTATTTTGAATACGTAAAAATATATTTTTAAATACCTAATTGCTTATTTTATTATATAATTTGTTAGACCTCATTGTAAACTCAAAAACAATACACAATCTTACTAATTTTTGTAAGAAAAAATACTAATTATATCAGAAGAAAGCGTCAAATAATACAAAAATACAATTTTATCACGTAGTAATTTTTCTTTAATCTCTATCTACCAAGAAGTGCAGCCAAAAACTTACCTTTAGGAGTGTACAAATGTTTATCAAAAAAATTTGAATCTCATTTTAAAAAACCACAAGTTTTCTACCGCATAAGCAAAAATAACCAACAAAAATTTTTAAATTATTACGTCTAAATTAACTCTAGAGTAAGCGCACTATACTTTCAGCGCCACAAATTACGAATATTTTTATAATGTATTTCATGACTTAACGGACTTAACAAAATTCCTACGATAGTTCTTGATAAAGCCGGTCTGCTCGTCAAACCGCAAGGTAAATCCTTACCTCGTGTTTTTATCCTCGACGTTTCTACAAACCTCTCCTCTAAGCATGTAAAAAAAGCAATCATATCACAAAATAATGACAAAGCTTTTGATGAAATCTTACGTCTTGCCAATAAAAAAATGGAAGTTCTTTTCCGTTTTGGCTTTTGGGATAGAGCTAACAAATGCTAGATTATTAAAGTTTCAGCAGGAATCCAAAAATTCTATTTGTTATCACGTCGCGTTTACGTTGCTTTGGATGCGTGTAGAGTCAATGACCATATTTGTGTTACGCGTTGTTAAATGAATATTTGAATTTAAACTGGCGCCTTGATGTGACGTTTTCTATGGTGCTAATTTATAGGTGAAATGCGCGAGCATTATGGAAGTGCAGTGTAAATCGCAATGTGATAACACGTGTTAATAAAGATATAAGAGAAGACATTGTGTGCCATTTTTCATTGGAAAATTTTATTTAAAAATTTAAGTTTGTCTAATGTGCGATGCACAAATGAATTATTACAGTAATAAAAATTTAATACAGTTCATTATTGAGTTATTGAACATTTTGGTCCTTCGAGCCGGATTAAGACAGTGTGCAAATAAATAAGAATTCGTGTACAGCAGCGCCAAAAGAAGCCGCACATTTTATTCTGCTAATCAAGATAACAAAATTCATATTTTCAAGCAAAGCAGGGCCAAAAGAAGCCGCACATTTTATTCTGCTAATCAAGATAACAAAATTCATATTTTCAAGCAAAGCAGGGCCAAAGCAGCCGCTTGATTCCAATACTGCTAATAACCCAACGTACTCCATTTTCACCGGGGTTCCGCATCCACAAGAAATTATGCATGTTTACTCATCATTGCATTATTGAGTGACAAATATTCCTGTAAGTACCCACAACTTTATTATTTTACTGGTGGATCGTATCTATCGTCGTCGTCGAAATTACTCTTTTAAGTTCAGTTAATGCTTGAAGTCATTTGTTAGTTAGAAAATTAAATGTAATTGAATATTTTAAACAAATTGAAGAGTATGATTCAAAGATAACTTGTATTGACAAAAATAATGCTTCAAGTGATCAAGAATACGATGAATTGTCGAATGATTACTGTGACTTAATTGCATTTATAGATTCTTTTACTAAAAAATACGATCAGAGGATAAAATTAAAAAACTTAGAAAAGCTGCATCATTTAAAAAGTCATCTCGAAGGAGAAGCATTAAACTTTCTTAGTAACTTGCCACTTACAAATGACTCGTACAATGAAGCATTAAATATTTTAAAGGAATCTTACAAAAATGAAACGGCTTTAATAAATTCACATATTGATGCAATTTTGAACTTAAATACAATTCAAAAGAGTAACCCCACTCCATTAAAAGAATTTGTTTCTCATGTTAAGCAGCATACGGGAGCTCTAAAAACGTTAGGCCAACCAGTGGATGGCTGGGGTGTCATTTTAGTAAGAATTCTTACCCAAAAATTAGTTTTTATACAAAGCAAGCGTATTAGTTGCAAAGAGATAAAACAAAAATTCCATGTTTGGACGATTTTTTAGATTTTCTGCAACAGAGAATTTTGTCGTTTCAGGGAATGCCTGAAACAAAAAAGGTTGTAAAGGAAAAAATTCATGTTAATTTCGCAACCAAACCAAATGTAAAAAAATGCGTATTCTGCAAAAATCCTGATCATAAAATTCATGATTGCGAAACATTTAAGCAAATAAAGCCAAATGAAAGATTTTCTTTTGCAAGTAAACAAAGACTTTGCAGAAAGTGTTTAAATTCACATTCTGGTTCTTGTAGGTCCGCTTTCAAGTGCCTAGAATGTCATAGCCCTCATCATTCGCTGTTGCATCTCGAACGCTCTTCTACTGAGAATGAAGGTGAATCTGACACAAGGAAAGAGCCAAGCACAAATGTGCAACTATCTAATAACAATCTTCAAGCCTCCCAAAATGTATTGCTTCTAATTGGTAAGGTTAAAATAAAAAATGCTACTGGGGAGTATACCATTGTTTATTGTCTTTTAGACAGCGGCTCGCAAGCCTCTTTTATTACAAATCGTTTAGTCTCAAAGCTAAAATTTGCATTCTTAGTCAGTCCTTTAAAGGTAATTGGAATTTCACAAGATATTACAAAGATAAACAATGCCGTGAATGTCACCATTGAGTCATGCATAAACAATTACAAAATAAATATTAATTGTTACATGGTTGACAAAATCTCTTCTCATTCTATCAATTCTACTACCGATTTATCCAACGTAAAAATACCAAATCACATCATCTTATCTGATTCCAATTTCACGGATCCAAAAAATGCCGATTTACTTTTAAGCGCTGATATTTTCTTCAAAATACTGCGTGCAGGCACTTACAAAATTCCTGGTACGAACATAATTCTACAGAATACCCTCTTTGGATACGTCGCAAGCGGTGCTGCTCATTCAAGAGGCAACATCTCTATGTGTGATTTCACATTACACTCGTTTTTTGAGCCTCAAAACTTGAGGACGTTTTAGTAAAATTTTGGGAGACTGAAAGGGTCCCCGAATTGTTTAAAGAGTACAACACAGAGCAAGAAGCGTGTGGAAATATTTTTCAAGCTTCATTAAAAAGAGTATCTGGAAAATTTCAGGTAGAGCTTCCTTTGAAACAAGAAATGCATGCTCTTGACATTGGAGATACTTTTTCTGTTGCATTAAAACGTTTTCAAATCTTAGAGAAAGGGTTTAAAATGGATCCACTGCTTTTCCAGAAATATCACCAATTCATAAAAGAATACGTTGATTTAGGGCATGCAAAAGTTGTCGATCTTCAACATTATAAGTCAAACGTGCATCATGCTTACTTCAGGGCGCATCACCCCGTTATTAGGGTCGACAAATGTACCACAAAGCTCAGAGTAGTCTTTGATGGTAGCATGAAGTCAAAGTCAAACAAATCTATCAATGACATGCTGTACTATAGTGTAGTAGTTCAAAAAGAGCTTTTTGAAGTTCTAATACGTTTTAGAATGTTTAAGTTTACATTGTTGTGTGACATAAAACAGATGTACAGAATGGTTTTGATAGATCCCAAGCATAGATGTTTACAGAACATTATTTGAAGATCAAACCCAAAGGATGAAATACAATGTTTGCAGCTGCAATACCTACGTTGATGACATCTTATCTGTCGGTAATACCATTGATGCAGTTATTTCCTTAAACAACCAATTTATAAATCTTCTAAAATCTGGCGAATTTGAGTTGCACAAGTGCAGCTCTAATAATTCATTAACTTTAGAAAATATTTCAGACAACGTCAAACTATTTGCAAACATTGATATAAACAAAGATCCTTTTACTATTAAAGCATTGGGAATGAACTTAAATATAAATATAGATTGTTTTGAAATCATCACCCCAAAGTTAAATTTTGAAGATTATGTCACTAAAAGACATGTTTTGAGTTACATTTCTTCGTTTTATGATCCGTTAGGACTTGCAGGTCCAGTTATTGTGACTGCAAAATTGTTTATGCAAAAACTTTACCGCCTTAATCATAATTGGGATGACGTTTTGCCAGACGGGCTTTTGAATGAATGGCATAATTTTGCAAAAAATTTGAACGATATGCAGACTGTCAAAATTCATAGAAATTTATATCTATGTAACGCCCTAAAAATAGAGTTAATTGTGTACTGTGACGCTTCATTTCAGGCGTACGGATGTGTTATTTACATAAGAACCGTCTTTGTTGATGGTGCGAGGGTATCTTTGTTATCTTCCAAGTTTAGACTTGCTCCTAGCAATAAAGACAAAGAGTTATCTATTCCTAATCTTGAATTAAACGGGTCCCTTTTGCTCTCGATTTTAACTGAAAAGGTATACCAAGTGTTAAGTGATACTTTACCAAATTTAAGTGTGTTTTTTTATTCTGATTCCAAGGTCGTACTTGCTTGGATTAAGAAAGAAACAAATTGCTGCGAGTTGTTGCATACATTCTTAGATTTTGTACAAATGCCAAAGGCAAAACCAATTTTAAGAACAATCTTACCGTTCAAGAACTAAATTCAGCTTTAACCTGTATTTTGAAGCATGAACAAAATTCCCACTTTTCTAAAAAAATGCAAATCTTGCGACGCAACAATGAAACGAAGCATTCTTTAAGTGGTCTTTTTCCGTTCATTGATAAAGATGGTTTGCTTAGAGTCGGAGGTACGCTTCAAAATGCAAACATTTCATACAATCAGAAACACCCAATAATTCTTCCTGAAAACAGCCATGTTACTTCTCTTCTCATACGTCAGAATTATTGGTTAATAAGCGGAAACAAAGAAATCAAAAAGATTCTTTACAAGTGTGTCATCTGTTTTAGACACAAAGCTATATGTTTAAAGCAATTAATAGGATCTCTTCCTGAGCTTCGCGTAACTTCATCGCGGCCTTTTGAGCACGTTGGTGTTGATTTTTGCGGACTTTTTCTTATCAAACAGTCTAGACTAAGAAAGGTCATCGCCACTAAATCTTACATTGCTCTCTTTGTATGCTTTTCAGTCAAGGCAATACACATAGAGCTTTTATCAGATATGACGACCGAAAATTTTCTCAATGCTTTAAAGAGATTCATATTTAGAAGAGGCAAGCCCGTCAAATTTTTTTGTGATAACGAGGCTACGTTTAAAGGTGCCTCAAACCAGATAAAGGAGTTTTACAAAGCTGCAAATAAATTAAAAATTCATGACTACTCACTAAGTGAAAATATGACCTGTAATTTCATCCCAAGTTATTCCCCAGTCTTTGGCGACCTCTGGGAAGCCGGCGTTAAGAGCGCAAAGTATCATCTCAAACGAGTTTTGGGTAATAAGCAACTTACTTCTGAAGAACTAAATACTCTTGTAATTCAAGTAGAGGGGATTCTTAATTCAAGACTTTTAACGGCTTTGTCTAATGACCCCTCAGACTTCACTTATCTAACTCCTGCACACTTACTCATTGGTTCTACTATCACTAGCTACCCTGAACCCGATTTAACTATAATGCCAGATAATCGATTAAGGTTTTGGCGTAAGTGTACTCAGATGCAGCAGCGTTTTTGGGCAAGGTGGCATAAAGACTATTTAAATTCACTGCAGAATCGTCCAAAATGGAAAAATAGTGTTTATAACCTACAAGAAGGTATGCTTGTACTTCTTAAGAATGACAATTTGCCATCTCTAAAATGGCCAATGGCCAGAATTGTTGAAGTAATGGATTTTGGAACCGGATTTTTTCTCCGATCTGTGACAAAAGTAGCTGTTCTGCCAATTGGCCACGAATACTCTTTGATTTTCTGTAGAATGTTTATTCTTAATATTTTATAATTATTAGAGCAAGTATATTTGATTTCGAAATGTTAAAGACAAGTCTACTTATTTAGTTTAGCATTTTATAACTTATTGTTATTTCCTTTTTTTTTGGTGTACTTTTCTTAATAATAGTTTTAGTTAATAGCCTATAATTAGTTAATTATTTCATTTGTACTAGATATTTTGTTGTTTCAGTTTAATTATATTTAGAATTTGTAAGTTTCTGCCGAAACATTTTCGTCGCCCCAATTTATGTTAAATGAATATTTGAATTTAAACTGGCGCCTTGAAGTGATGTGTCAAAAGTTTGGTTATTATTCGAAAAGCGAAAAACAGTGCGGCCATTGTACTGAAAAGCACCACATTCCTTAACATGGAGCAAAACCCTTCATGCGCAAACTGCGTTTGTTTTGTTTATAAAGATGAAGTCAGTAGACACAAAGCCTCTTCCAATACCTGCTCAGCATATATGAAACGGCCTAACGCCAAAATAACAAACACTAATTATAGACAATAAAGACACTCAATTGACTTTAAGGTTTGCGCAAGTAAATCTTTGCAATTTACGAGTTGCGACTCTTTAGCCACCTAAGCTCGATAAACATCGACGTCACTTTGGCGTCTTCTTCGGGTAACAGAAAAATCCTAGACTGACATATTGTTCCAGAAGTTATTGAAAGTGACTTCCGACTGATACGTTTTGAGTTAAACCACAAAGCACTCTCTAAGAGAATCTTTAGTTATAAACGCATAGATCCCGTTTACCTAAATATGGTAATTGCAAGTTTTAATCATTAGTAATTTGACCAGCATGATACTCGATTGCAAGTTTAGTCGCCTCCACGGGTCTGTTACTTCAAAAAATTATTAAATTTTATTTAATCATTTCTTTCTTGGGTCGATAATTAAGACGTGCATAAATGCCGGAATTAAATATTTAAGTCATAATGTTTGTTAGATAGCCAACTAATCACAAAAACTCGGTGACACACCTGTTAATGATAATGTGATAAAGTTAAGGAAAAAATGTTTCTATTGTACAAACAATAACATAAGCATCAAGAATGTTACGAGCTTTACCGGTCTCAGACAATACTAAGAACTTTTCTTCGCTCAGTCCGAAAACATTGACTTCGACCGGTAAAAAGCCCTTACTGTTCTTAATACTTATTATACTATTAGGTAAGGACTTACAAGTTAACTTCTAGTATTGTCAAATTTTTCTTATCTAAATTGATAGATAACGTTTTGTTATTTTCTAAATTGATAATTTTTGTAAACCGATAGCAAAAATTGTTGGAATTTATTTATTTCGCTTTTGATTCTACTCAATGACAGTGAATTAACGATGAAAAAAATTATAGTGATGTTTGTTTTAATTTTCGTCATAATTTCTTTGTGTGATAGTGCTCGTATACTCGGAATAATTCCGACACCATCTTATAGCCATCAAGCATTATTTCAACCGTTCTGGAAAGAGTTATCTTTGAGAGGGCATCAAGTGACAGTTTTAACAAGTCATCCGATTAATGACGCAACTCTGACAAATCTAACGGAAATTGATACAAGTTTTTCGTTTAAACTGTTAACCGACAATTTAGTAGATGTTCTAAATAACAGCGGAAATGCTTTAAAAGTTATTGATTTATCCGCAAGATTATTTTGCAATGTCTTTGATAAACAGTTAGAACTGCCTCAGGTAAAGCGATTTATAAATGATCCAAATGTGCAATTTGATTTAGTTATTTTCGAATACACGTTGAGTGTGCCAATGGCGTTTTCAAAAAATTTAATTGTCCGTCTATAGCACTATTACCAACAGATAGTCCTAATATGTTTCACAAATTATTAGGTCATCCTACACATCCCGTTTTGTATCCCGATTCAATATTAGAGAGTAGTAATTTGTCATTTATCAAACGCGTCTTTGCTGTATTATACGATTTCATTTTGGAGTTGTACATCAAATGGAATTTTATGCCCTATCAATAATCAATGATGCAAAAACATTTTGGTAGCAACTACAATTTGAACGAGATTAAAAAAAGTGCTAGTTTAGTATTTATAAATTCAGATCCAATTTTCTATTCCATTAGACCAATAACTCCAATGATGATACCAATTGGAGGACAATTAATGCGATTACCACCAAAACCGTTAGAAGAAGTATATACAATTGTAATCTGCCATACAATAGTTTAAAATATAAATTTCAGAATATTAAACAAAAATTAGATAACGCCCAAGAAGCATTTATCTATTTCAGCTTAGGATCAAACATTGACGGCAAAGATATGCCTAAAAAAACACTGAAAGTGATTTTGGAAACTTTCAAAGAATTGCCTTATACTGTCCTATGGAAATACGAGTTGGATCTGCCTAATAAACCTGATAATGTTGTTACTTCCAAATGGTTATCTCAATTAGAAGTTCTAAGTAATTTTTTATGTTGTTAGAAAAAAGTGTTTTAATATTCACTTTTAGAACACCCTAATATCAAGTTGTTTATAACACACGGCGGAGGTCAATCAGTAGATGAAGCTGTATCTGCTAGAGTACCAATATTGGGTATTCCATTTTGTACGGATCAACCTTTTACTGTCAATAGAATGGTAACTCGTGGTGCTGCTTTGTCGGTCGATTACAAAACTTTAGAAAAAGAAAACTTTAAAGCAATTATTTTAGAATTGATTAATAATCCAACGTAAGTATGATTAAATTGATGATTTTATACCTAACTATGTCATTTAGTTACCGCAAGCGAATTACGAAACTGGCAGACTTAGCTGAAGATCAACCGATGACGGGATTAGAACGTGCCGTTTGGTGGACTGAATATGTTTTGCGCCATAATGGAACGAAACACCTAAAAAATCCTATTTTTGACATGCCTTGGTACCAGTACTATCTTCTAGACGTCTATGCAGTGATTCTATCAACCACAGCTATTTTTGTTTATATTTGTATTGTTGTTTTAAAATTCTTTTGTAGAATATTAACGTTTATAAATGGTAGGAGCAGAAAAACAAAGAAAGAATAAATCAAGACACTATTTTGCATACGTAAAAATATATTTTAGAATACCTAAAAGCCAATTTTTTTATATAATTAGTTAGAGCTCATTGTGGGTAGCAAAAGCTACTAAAACTCAAAAACAATACACAATCTTACTAATTTTTGTAGAAAACGTCAAATAGAGCAATTTTACCACGTAGTAATTTTCCTTTAATCTCTATTCACCGAAAAGTGCACACAAAAACTTACCTTTAAGAGTGCTCAAATGTTTGTCATAAAAATGTTAAATCTCAATTTAAAAAACCATAAGCTTTTTACCGCATAAGTAAAATTAACCAACAAAAATAATTAAATTTTTTCTTCTTCTTACGCATATATTCTGTGAGACCGACTTAAATATTGTGTTATTTTGTTCCTAATTGTTTGTTTGTAATCTTTGCGCCTTTTTCTACAAGTAAAATACTTATAAACCAGTAACTTTTCTTCCGGAATCTTTTATCATTTGACAAAACCTCTCTACAACATCATTCGGGCTATTCATTAGCTTATATAATCATTCGGGCTGCTGACCAACATACACCTCAGAATTATTTGTATAAATGTGTTTGGCGGTACAAATTGCGAATATTTTTATCATTTATCTGTTAGGCTTGGATAGAATATACTGTTGCTATCTTATCTAAACCGGTATTTTAATCAAGTATCAAGAACCAGAGTAAAAAGCGGAATCGTTTTATGAACATTGTGAGTCTATAAATTTCAATACCAGAGGTATAGATCATAGTTAAATAGTTTGATTTTAGCATTCCAGCGTAAACAAGTTACCAATGAAGAGCTTGGACTTCAATAGTTGTATGTGTTACATCTTTTTCTCTTTCAAACTTGAGTTCTATAGATGTTATGTATAAACTTAAGTTTTGTACAGTGATCTCTTCGTTTATAAAAAAATTAAAAATTTTAATTTGTCTTTGGCTTTTGTTTGTAAGTTTTGACGTGGAACATGTTTTATCCACCCCAAACAACACATTGGTACAAAAAACGTCTAAATGTCCGTCTAATAAACGTTAATAACGCGTTTAAAAACGTTTTAATGTCTAATAAACGTCTATTAGCCGGACATTTAGACGTTTTTTATACCAATGTGTTGCTTGGGACTTTGCTGTCTAGTTTTGTTTTTACGAAAACGAGTCTATTATGCAAAATTCTTTTATTATTTTTTTCCTCAAAATCAGATATATTTTGTTTAGTTTCACTGTCGCCTTCCCTTTTTTCATCTGTTTCGTCTTCCAAATTATCTTTCTCTAACTTTTTGTCCATTATCGCTTTATTCTCTTCTAAAATATGTTAGAAGCGCTCTTTTTTTTGCATAAGCAGCCCCACATGGCTATTTTCTAATTATAATAATTATTATAAAATAAAACATCGTTTAAAAGCATACATTGTAAGGTTTTCAAAATTATGTTTAACGTACACGGTCATTAACCAAATTTCGTTATTGCATTTTTGTCATCATGTTACCTTCTTCATCGCACTGTATTTTGTCGTGATATTTAATGTTGTAACTTTACTTTTGTTGTGACAATTACCGCATTTACAGTTTAAAAAAATTTTTGCATTTGTTGTAAAGAAAGTTATGGCCTTCGTCGTTAAATAAAAATTCCACACTATCAAGGAAACTATCGCTTTTGTTGTTTAATAAACTTAAGCAATCGTATTTAGAAATTACTTCATTCTAGTCGTAATTAGTAAGTTAAACGTATATTTGTTATAGAGATATGTATAAGAAGGTTCTTAGGTCAATTGCTACCCTGTAATTTAGTTTTTTAAGTCAAGCTTAATTTTAGGACTTATTATAAATAGAGGGCTCCGGATAATTTTAAAACCCAGCAGAATTTTTGTACTTCCGTATAATCTTTGATATATTGATAAGCATAAGCTATCGCTTGGATTATCCATACGATAAAATATTTTAAAACTTGATACCAAAATAAGTGTTTTTTTTTACTAATTTTGGGGTACTGATTTGAAATTTCCAGACCAATATTTTCTATTACGTTAAGTATTTGAGATGGGGAAATAATCTTACGTAGCGCTCGTATAGTCATTTGTAATTTAGTTATTGTTTTCTATTCACAGAAACTTGACATTAACATAATATATTTTCTACCCAAAAACAACTACTATGTATAAAGAAATAATACAAGCACATTTATAAGTACAAAGATTTATTATTTCCGAGCATTGAAGGGTCACACCTTTTTTGTATCTCTGCTCGATGGAGTGAATATTTTAAAAAAATCGCTCTCTTTGTTCATCGCTTGCATCAAAAAATCTAGATTTTTCAAAAAAAAAAAAATAACAGTAGTTTAAGAAAAATACCATCACGGTTTACTAATTTCCAAAGCGCGTAAAACAAGACTAAAATGGAAAATACAAATAATCAGTAACCTAATACAGTAAAGACGTTATAAGTATCAAAAAAGATTCCAGAGAAAAAAATGAATATAGGAAGGTGAAAATTTAGGCAAACACCACCTAAAAATTTGTCTCCCAAAACAAGGAAACTCAAAAAGATATGTAAAAGAAGTAAAAGAATGCCAAAGTTGTTATAGCTTTAGACTGCGATGAAAGAGGCCGATCTGATATCTAACGAAGAAGGAAACCGAGTATTTCGTAAACGGTCGAAAATAGAAGAAATGTAAGCAAGCGAATACGCATAGTACTGCGTCACTTTGTTGACTGCTCTAATGCCCACACAGAACCGATTGGGACCGTCAAGTTTCTTAACTAAGACGATCAGACTAGATTAAGGTTCTACTACACCCAGTTGTAACATCTTGTCTAATTCTGTGTGAACTATTGACAGTAAAGTAGAAAAATAGGGTAATAACGTTGATTAATCGGTTTAGCCAAAGTGAAAATTTGATGTTATACAAAACTAGTTTGTCCTAAATCCAATGGTTGAGAGAGAAATGCTTGGTCAAGTGAACTGGTCAAAGTACGATTTAGTTCCAGAGTTTAGTCAATAAGAACGTGTAAAACGTCAATACTTGGGTCTGATTTTAAAGAAGAGTTAAAGTTCTATAATGCTTTTTGAAAATTCTGTACAAAATTCTAGCCTGCCAAAAGTCAATGCCTAGAATTAATAGTTGAGATTTTCAAGAATAATTAAAAATTATTCAATATTGTCAGTTTTTCTTCAAGACTAAACAGAAGAGATAAAGAACTTAATACTGTACACGTCATTTAATTAACGAACTTCCAAAAGAAAGTCTTAGACTTAAACAAGGTTAAGTTTAAAGAGCATAGTGCTCATTAATTTTTGGGCTTTCGACAAAAGTTCCCCCAGTCAATTTAATAAGCTTCAAAAATGATTTCCTTTTAACAATTTTTTGTTGTAGTCATCAAGTAAGTATTCCTCTTTATGCTATGTTACCACATTTTTCGACGAACGCAATCTAGTACAAGTACGGAAAAGAAGTAATGCTTTGCTATTAAGAATTTCAAGAGTGTAGTTAAACAACTGTTTAGAAACGTTACAAACTGCTTTTAGTTCTTCGATTCTAGTTATAAAGTCTAATACAGGCAAAGTGTTATGACCTGAAAAAGAAATATTAAATTTAGCTACCGCAATCATTAGTACAGACAGTGTACATTCTTTTTCAAATTTGGAAAAATTTGTCGGGTTTCTGTCCATGCTATAAGTTAGTCAAATTAGCTTGAGACACTGAATGAGTTACGATAAAAGAAATAAAACCGAAACGTTCTGTCTTGCCTTGCGGATTCTTGATTCTACGTCGTTTTTTATTTCTTATAGTGTTATCAAAATTTATTTTGTTTAGCCAAGTTCGAGTCATATAATGAATTAAATAACTTGCATCATCGCTACGCATAAAACCAAAGAGTAATCAATTTTGAAATCTTTGAAGATATGTTTCCATCATAGTTACATACTAAACAATCTAAATTAATATCTGTATTAATACCTCTACAGATTAATGTTCTAATCTAAAGTCCATAAAGGCAGAAGAAAGAACAAATAAACTAAATTGTATTAACGTCAAATTTTATTTAATGATCTAAGGATAACAATATATAAATAGAAATATAATCAATAACAATCAGGTATCAAATTTGTACACACACACAAAAAGTAGTTTAATGTAATTAATTGTAAACGTCGATGAATAAGAACGTCGGAAACATTAGTAATTTACAATACACCTGTACAATTGTGAATGACAAACACGCATAAATTCTCTATAAACAAAATAAATCAAAAATAATAATTAACTGATTACATATCAGTATGCGATAAAATTAAGATATGCTAGCAGTAATAGAAAACAAATCGTTGTAAAAATTATCGAAGTTATAGGATAACAAGTCGTAAGAATTACTGTAGTGACAACGAATAGTAATCAAATGTGACTTACCCAAATCCGGTGTTGAACATTAAGAAAACGTTTTCCTAATGTCTCACCTGCAATAAAATTAACAAACAATCGTGTCAGTATAGTGACTTGTAAAAACAGAGTAAAGTTTTACACTTATAAAGGAAAAAAAGAAGAATTTTATCCTATGTAGGTATCATGTTTAATTTTCTTGAAGGCTGTGTTAAAGGTTTAAGCTTCGTAGTAATGAATTGCCGTGTGTATATCGTAAAGTTAATTATTTGATTGATGCTTTTTTGAAATGTTTTCATAATAGTAAAGAGCGTTTCTAACCTAGCAAAAAAGTGCTTCAAAATTTTAACTCTTAGAATTGATTATAATCCACATTTAAAGTGGCATGTTATGCTGTTAAATTGACATAAAAATTAACTTATTTCGAAAAAGAATAGAAAAAACTTACCTTGCGTTGAATAGAATGCTTAATTAAAGTTGTTTTCAAAATACATAACGCCCCAACAACTAGATGCTTTAAAAAAATATTTAGTTTCAAGCAGGCATGTTACGCGTGCGACAACTTGAACGAAAATGAAAAACACAATACTCGTCTGATGGCTTCGAGAAGTCAATGACTAACTTTATGTGAACCACAATATACAAAGTAGGTCAATTTCAATTTAAAGCAGGTAACAAAATGACAAAAGCACTCGGAAATATATGACGTCAGGAACATTAAATTTTGGTGGATTATGAGAAGCAAGAGTCTAATGTGTTAAATACCACTTTACAATCTTAGAGTAAATAGTGTTGACAATTTAAGAGCTATACACAGTATCAACGCTTGCTTGAACTTGCCCTTGTTGACGGTTTGGCATCAAATTTAAATATTTATCGACCGGCTGTTTCCTGATAAACAAAGCAATTGTTGTTCTGGTGGAAATAAGTAATGCTTAGTTTAGCATTTTTAATCTAGATCTTTGGACTAGTTTGATTATCTTTCTTGTTTCTAATAACATCCAAAGTAGTTAACATCTTACAAAAATTCAAAAAAAGGATACCTACTGTTGATTAAGAATTTAAAACTACCATCAATTTAATGGATTTTAGAACGAATCCAAGAGACGTACTCAGGTTTCGATAATGTTCTCACCACCTCAGGTGCCAGATTAGATTAGAACAAAGACAAAGGTCATTGACGGCAAAGTATGTTGAAATCGTCGTTTGTCATGTTGTTGACGTCTGTCATAATATTACAAAGTGTTGTGTCTGTTGGAATCAATTAACACAATGACTTTTGAATTTTTAACCACAAGATTATCAGTTAGCGTTGCAAAATGTTTTATATAACCGTAATATTGTTACGATATACAATTGAAATGCCAAAATGTTATGTTTTTTAATACATAGACGTGTTTATTATAAAAGTTAATTAGTACTTGTTACTAAAAAGTAAATAAATCGCATAAAAATTATAGATTGTTTACCATTTGGTAGTGTTAGGGCGTTGGATTTTAGTCATTTGACCAACTGCATGCGTACGTCACAAGTACGTGACTAGCGTTTTTGACATGCTATCTGTAGTTTTTAATTGCACCAATCGTTTTAGTAATTGATATAAATTGTTCATTTTGAATTATTTTTTGTTATCTAGTTAAGTTATTTCAAAAAATCTTTACCATGTCGGTGAATTATTCTATGATGTAACTCTAAATTAAAAAAAAAATGTTTTAAAAGTAGACATGGGTAATTGACTAAAAGATCAAAAGTAGCTTACATAGTTTTTTCTTCTGGGTACAACTTTTTTACGTAATTGCAAAGGCTGAGAAACAAAAAGAAATTTAATTCTTTGATTCAACTACTTTGGCTAGTTTAGTATTAAAGATGGTCGTAAGTTGAAATGGTAGTACCCTAAGTAGAGTAGCAAATCGGTACCCTGCCTGAAACTAGATCCGGTTCCCTTTACACAATCTGGTTACTTTTTAGAAAGCAGATACACTTTTTACCTTTAACTAAAGCTAAAAGATATTGATGTTACCTTTGTGAGTTATCCGGCGAAGCCGAATATAAAGGATTTTGCATGTAATTGTTTCTTTTTACAAAGCTTTATACCTTTACCTCCACGAGGTTAAAAGTGTGCAACAAAACGTAGGCAATAACTCCACCGTTTAGGCAAAAAGACTCTGTGCACGGTTAAAAGGGTAACGTTATGTACAGTATTCTTCCAGTCGACACTCTACGAGCGTCGCGCTGTCGCGCTCTATCCTTGTACTACATCAGCCACCAGGAGATTGAATCCGCGTCGTCCAAGCGTCGTCGTGAAGATGACGACGTTGTCCTCATCCTTGATAAATCCCTACCTGACCGCATTGAAGATTCCTTCGACAATGACGTTGCGTGGCTTACAAAACTAATATCTGCTTGCAAATTTACTCTTTGAAAACATTAAAAAATGATTGACCTAGACATCAGATTTTAAGCGATTTTTTGTAAAACCATAATTTCCCGTCGCGTAATGCAGCAAATTGCGTAAAAACAGCCTTGGAAACTGTTACCGCAAAATTTTCAGTGCCTTTGCTGCAATCCCTACTCCTCTCTTTTACGGCCAAGCTGTCCAATCTAAAATAGAAAAAGCAACAGAGTTCCTTCGGATAAAACAGTCGCCCCTGTTCTTCCTTTTACTGTGCTTATCGTTCTTAAACCGAATTCTCCATTGTAAATTTCAAACAAAACTAAAACAACGCAGATGAAAATCCTATGTCCTACAACTAGACAAAGTAACTAAGACGGCCAAAAACGATATAAGGCTCTAATCTAATCGAACGGACTTGACAAAAATTTCTACGGTCGTTCTTGATAAAACCGGTTTGATCATCGAACCGCAAGGTAAATCCTTACCTTGTATTTTTATCTTCGACGTTCCTAGAAACCTTTCCCCTAGGAATATAAAACAAACAATCATATCACAAAATTTTGACGAAGTTTTTGATAAGATCTTACATCTTACCAATAAGAGAATGGAAGTTTTTTTTGCTTTGACTTTCGGGACAGAACTAACAATCACTGGATTCTTAAAATCCCGCTAAAAATACAAAAATTCTTTTTATCATCACGTCGCGTTTACGTCGCCTAGAATACGTGTAGAGTCAATGACCATATTAGTGTTACGCGTTGCTTGAATTGTTAAAAGTTAGGCCATCATTCAAAAAGCGAAAGATAGTGCAGTCATTGTTCTGAAAAGCACAAAACCAAAACATACCCTAACACGTAGCGAGACCTTTCATTCGCAAACTACGCTCGTTTTGGCCATAAAGGTAAAATAATTATTCACAAAACCTCATCCAATACCTACTCAGCATATATAAAACACTGCAACGCTAAAATAACAAACATTTATTATGGACAATACAGACACTCAATTAAGTTTGAGGTTTGCGCAAGTTAATCTTTGCAATTCTCAAGTTGCGACTTTTAAAGCTAAGAGTTTTTCCTACAACAATGACATTGACATCTATCTTACTGACACAAGAGCCATACGCGTTTAGTTTTGGTTTAGGGTACCAGCTCACTGGTGCAGCTACATACTTCAAACGGATTTTTGCATCTTCTTCTATGCAGTACTACTCGGCTATTGTTTTCAATAGTTTGAAACCCGACGAAGTGGTTACACTCAGCCATTTAACGAATAACTGCACTGTCCTATCTATAATTAAGGTTGGAAACACCTTCTTGGCAATCGTCGGCGTTTATTGGCCGCCGAGTGAGGAAGTATGCTTTTATGTTTAACACCATAATAAAATTCTTGATAAATTAAGAGACGTGCTTTTCATAATAGCAGTTGACTTCAATACAAAATCGCCGCTTTGAAACTCGCCGGTGGCTAACGAGCGCGGACGATGCGTGAAGAACCTCGTAAGTGAACGTGACCTCTGTGATGTGAACGAACCTTAGAAACTTTTTACCTTCTATAGCCACTTAGACTCGACAAACATCGACGTCAGTTTGGCGTCTTTATCAGTTGCCAGAAAAATCCTAAACTGACATGTTGTTGCAGAAGCTATTAAAAGTGACTACCGACTAATACGGTTTGAGTTAAATAGGAAAGTTCCCGTAAGGGAATCCTTAATTTTAAGCGCATAGATTTTGTTCACCTAAATATGGTTATTGCAAGTTCTATTCCTGCTTATCTTTCACGTGGTGCTTTGTGCCACGATCCTAGATTTGTGAACGCCGTCATTAATAATTTGACCAGGATGATTTTCAATTCTTGCCAACGTAGCTTAAACCGCACACGCGTATGCTCTAGAGCCGGTGCACCGTGGTGGAGTTCTAATTAAACAAGTTAAGGCTAGCAGTGCGTTTACAAAAACAGCACCAAAAAACCCTAGCAGATTTAAAACCACAATGACTTGCCTTTTACAAGACCACCCTTAACCGGTACAAACTGACAGTGAAGACAGCAAAGATTTGTTAAAAAGAACTTGGCGATGAGCCCGCGGAGGTAAGTTTACAGGTTGTCCTCTTATAAGTTCCTGTCAATTCAACCGTGCTTCAATGTCCGAGACGGCGACAAATACACTATCTCAAAATAAAAAACGATTAAAGCTATGGTCTGCTTCTTGATTCCTGACGACAATCCGACGACAAATAGTCTTTTGGATGTTTAAATAAGATCCTAACAGTACTGGGTGATCACTAACAACAATATAGTCGTGCTAAACAGTAGAATTTTTAACAACAAATTTCCCGAACCTGACGGAATACATTGTAATGTCTTACTTGTAATTGTACAAGATTTTCTCTCTTCTACAGTCGTTGATTTGTTCAACTCATGCATTAACTGTGGTTATTTTCCTACCAGGTAAAAAGCTGTTAAATTTATCGCTATTCTGAAACCTAGGAAGAAGCATCTTGTAAATCTAAATTTATAGGCAGACTTTGTAGAATCTGGTTGTAAACGTCTTGTTTACCACAAAACTACCAGCAGACTACATTACTGTCACAGTGTCCGCAATTTCTAGACGGGACTTAGATGCAAAATCTAACACGTGCTTAACCATAGTGACAATCTGGGTTGGCAGCAACAAACACAAAAAATTTTTTGCGAATATCTTTAACAGTGCAGTTATACCCATACTCACCTATGGCTTAGAGATATTTGGTACCGCATACTTCGACGTTCCCACGTGGTCATGAAATTGGCTTCGCTCCAATCCATATTTTTTAAAACTTTTTTTCGGGCTTATGGCACCGTTACTGTAAATACCCTCTGCGTCATATTTAAGCATTTTCCCCTACATCACCTTTGCAGAAAATTTACTACACCTAAGTTCTTGACAAGGCTGGCACGCGCAATTTGTTTGACCAGCACGTTTTACTCAACGGCTTTCCGTCCTTTTCAGCGGTCAAGCTTCACTTTAAGGACTTGATCTTAGGTTCAGAAAAGGTGTAACGCCTACTGTTTTATCCCGGATATTCTTACCTGAGTCAGAATGTACCACGTTCTCGGACAAGGAGCAGTCCAAATCCTCTCTTCACACTGCGGATTTCGTTGTCATTTAATACGCATTAGCGTTTTGGATGACGACAGCTGTCCGTCGTGTGGCGTTTCTGACACCCCAGCATATCGAATTCTTGCTTGTCACAAATTTGATGACATTCGGGGCGACTTGTTAGCCACAATCAACTTCTATCCCAAATTCCGTCAAACCACTCTTAAACTGGTTTCTGATGTAAATGTATATATACTTTTGCAAAGAGAAACGAGAGCTTTTATTAGAAATAGTTTCTTTAGTTTTGCTAACTTATGCAGAGTAAATAAGTTTTATTATTTTGCAAGCAGCGGGTGCAAATTGTGTAAATACCACGAATGAACTACTGTACGGCCGTTTTGCTTTTTTGGGGCTCATCAGCAGTAGGGGATACACTTTAATGTAATGACATTGCTTTACTCCCAACGTCTTTTACGTTGTGGTTTTATCCCGCAGTTTTATTCAAAACTATTTTGAAATTTGCCGGTGTAAAATTGATTTTCAAAGTTTTACCGCCGTTATAGCTATCTGCAGTTATCAATTATAAATGTACACTATGAGATGGCTCTACCATCAAACGTTTGTCAATATTTTAATTTCGTAATATTCATACTCAAGAACCTTGAAGCATCCACGTTATTAATGTGTAAATCAATTTGGATTTTGATGTTTTGCATATTAAAAAATCGCTGTGGTAAGAATGCATTTCTATTTTATTGCAAAATTTAATTTTTTTTTATTCTAACAGCAAGTTTGGTCACTCCTACGTGTTTGTTACTTTAGAAATGCTTAAGTCATACTGGTTAAATTGAGAAAGGGTATTTGTGAAATTTGTTAGATGAGCAACTAATCCTAAAAAATCGGTGACACACTTGTTTGTGTATACTAACTATCGGATAAACTATTTGCAGCTTACTTGTGATACCATTGTATATCTATTACTTAAATTTTCAACAATTTTAGAGGAATATTTTAGATATGCTATTTACGGTAATCGCGTGTCAACCATAAACTTCTATCTGTACTTTATTAATCGTTTTTGTGTCGATCGCAAATATAAATAATCTAGACATATTGTTGTTGTGTTGTGTTATTACTTGCAAACAATTATTTATTGTGTATTTCTCTTCTTCTTCTTGATTAAATTCATTTTACGTTGCGATTGAAATAAATATACTGGTTGTTAGACTTTTGTTGTTCGGTTTGACTACTTTTTTTTCCTGTGAAATCAGGCACCTGGAGTTTTGTTTTCTCTCGTTTTGAAGTTTTTTATTAAATTACCATTGGCACACTTAACTTCCATTAGTTACTATTCTATTTCCGACTTTGCAAAATGCTAAGCTGCCGCTGATGTTTTTATGGTGTGGTGTCTAGTGCAAGGCTTACGTTTTACCATAACAAAAGTAACAACAATCTACAGAGTTTAAATAAAAAAACAACGTACAAATAACACAAAAATAATCGTATCATAACCGTTCTTGCACTACTAGATCATTTTTTTTCTAATTAGTATTTACGTTTTTAAGACAGTATGTCTGATTTACTAGTTGTGTAACTCATCTGTAAGTAATGTACTTACCGTTCTTAAGGAAAAAATGTTTCTATTGTGCAAAAAATAGTATAAACATCACAAACATTAAAGGTTTTACCGGTTTGAGACAATACTGATGACTTTTCTTGACTCAGTCCGCAAACGTTGTCATTGACCGGTAAAAAACCCTTGCTGTTTTTAATACTAATATACTATTAAGTGAAAAATTACAAGTTAGCTTTTTGTACTGCCAAATATTTATCATTTAAATTGATAAAAATAAAAGACCTAGATAACGTATCGCTATTTTCCAAATTGATAATTATTGTATTAAACAAACAGTACAAATCTTGAAATTCATTTATTACGTTTTGTGTGTTACCCAACGACAGTAAATTAACGATGAAAAAAATTGTAGTGATATTTGTTTTAATTTCTGTCATAATTTCTTCGTGTGACAGTGCTCGTATACTCGGAATAATTCCGACACCATCTTATAGCCATCAAGCATTATTTCAACCGTTTTGGAAAGAGTTGTCTTTGAGAGGACATCAAGTGACAGTTTTAACAAGTCATCCGATTAATGACGCAACTCTGACAAATCTAACAGAAATTGATACTAGTTTCTCGTTCAAATTATTAAACGACAATACGTTAAACGTTCTTAATAACACCGAAAATGTTTTAGACGTTATTGATTTTACCGCGAAAGCATTTTGTAATGTCTTTGATAAACAGTTAGAACTTCCTCAGGTAAAGCGATTTATAAATGATCCAAGTGTGCAATTTGATTTAGTAATTTTTGAATACATTTTGAGTGCGCCAATGGCATTTTCTAAAAAATTTAATTGTCCGTCTATAGGAGTTTTACCAATGGATAGTCTTAATATACACCATAAAATATTAGGTCATCCTACACATTCCGTTTTATATCCGGATCCACTATTAGATAATAGTCATTTAACATTAAAAAAACGAGTAATTGCTGTAATATTTGACTTTTTTTTTGAATTATATTTCCAATGGAGGTTTATACCCTTTCAAGAATCAGTGCTGCAAAAACATTTTGATGACAACTACAATTTGAAAGAGATGAGTAAAAATATAAGTTTAATAATGGTAAATTCAGATCCAATTTTCTTTACCATTAGACCAATAACTCCAATGATGATACCAATTGGAGGACAACTAATGCGATTACCACCAAAACCGTTAGAAAAAGTACATATAACGGTAGTCTGCTATATAATAGTTTATAATCATAAATTTCAGAATATTAAACAAAAATTAGATAACGCCCAAGAAGGATTTATCTATTTCAGCTTAGGATCAAACATTAACGGCAAAGATATGCCTGAAAAAACATCGAAAGTGATTTTGGAAACTTTCAAAGAATTGCCTTATACTGTTCTATGGAAATACGAGTTGGATCTGCCTAATAAACCTGATAATGTTGTTACTTCCAAATGGTTATCTCAATTAGAAGTTTTAAGTAATTTGTGATGTTTTAAAAAAGTTTTTTAATATTTACTTTTAGAACATCCTAATATCAAGTTGTTTATAACACACGGCGGAGGTCAATCAGTAGATGAAGCTGTATCTGCTAGAGTACCAATATTGGGTATGCCATTTTTTCCGGATCAACCTTTTACTGTCAATAGAATGGTAACTCGTGGTGCTGCTTTGTCGGTCGATTACAAAACTTTAGAAAAAGAAAACTTTAAAGCAATTATTTTAGAATTGATTAATAATCCAATGTTAGTATGATTAAATTGATGATTTTCTACCTAAGTATGTCATTTAGTTACCGCAAGCGAATTATGGAACTGGCAAACTTAGCTGAAGATCAACCAATGACTGGATTAGAACGTGCCGTTTGGTGGACTGAATATGTTTTGCGCCATAATGGAACAAAACACCTAAAAAATCCAATTTTTGATATGCCTCGGTATCAGTACTACCTTCTAGACGTCTATGCAGTCATTCTATCAACCACAGCTATTTTTATTTATCTTTGTGTTGTTGTTTTAAAATTTTTCTGCTTAATATTAATGTTTATAATACAAAAACAAAAAAAAGAATAAAACAACAACACAGTTTTTGTTGCACACGTAAATAGTTATTTGTATCACTAGTCCAGAAAGTGCTATTTTGCGAGTATGAGAATATTTGTAGGCCGAGGCGAAGCAGAGGCCTGGAAAAGGCGAATACTCGCAAAATACTTTTAGGGCGTGTGATACACAACATTTTTTGTCTCGAACTTAAAAAAAAATGTTTAAAAAATGATTTATTTTATTTACTAAATTTAAATATTCTATGTTGATAACAACGAAATCTGTAGTTTTGAATTTCAATTGTTTATGTAAATATACTTAATTTTGTTACAATTTAATTAACTTGATTAAAAGGATTATTTATTTGTATCGTCTTAAAATGGATATTCCTCCACACATTAAAGAAGCTGCACAAAATGTAATAACAATTTGTTACCGACAAAATCTTCGGATCGGTACTGGAAACCACGATCTTGTTAAGTGGTGTACTAAAAATTCAAGAAGTGTCTACAATAAGTATGTTTTATTATATACAGGACACTGCATTTGCAGAAATAGTGGAACGACATTAGTAAGTCGTCAGGGAACTAATATCACGTAGTTGAAAAGGACAGTACTGTTGCCGAAGCATACATAGAAGACTCCTTGACACCTAAAATCGCAATAGACAATCAACTAACAAGACAATATAATTCCATACCACAGTGTTCCATAAGTTTTGCTAATATCGATGACATTCAACCAAATTGTAACGTTCAAAACTTAAATGATGCGAGTTTACTTTATATAAATATTTCAAACTGCACAATTAACTTTAATTTAAATAAGTAAGTTTCTTATAATAAATGATAGAGAGAGAGATAGAGATGTTAAATGCTGTTAATTAAAAGTTACAATTTAAAGTTACTTATACATGTTTCATATACATAGGTATACTTACTTTGTCGATATAAGTTTTACTGATTTTTAATTTTGCAGTTGCCTTTATCGTTCTCTTTCTCAATAAGATTGAAATAAGTTTGCATTCGTTATTAGAAAAGTCGTTATAGGTAATTTGGAGTAGTATAATAGTTAACCAAGCTCATAAAATAATAATTTTGACATAAATGACATGACACATAAACTATTGAAGGAAGGGGAATTACTGTACTGCCAACTTCTAGTTATAAAATTCTACTACATCTAACATTGACTTTACCGGCCTAGTCTGGAAATAGTTATTTGTATCACTAGTCCAGAAAGTGCTATTTTGCGAGTATGAGCTTATTTGTAGGCCGAGGTGAAGCCGAGGCCTACAAAAAGCGAATACTCGCAAAATACTTTTAGGACGTGTGATACACAACATTTTTTGTGCTGACCTTTATAGTATAAATTAATTAAAAGCAGTTATTTAAGTATTGATTTTTAATAAAATTTAATAACATATGTTGATAAAACTGAAACCTGTAATGACGAAATACAATTGTTTTTTAAATTAATTTGACAATTACATAATAATATTACAATTTCACTTATATGAAAATAAAACCATTGTTGTTTTTAGCAATTGTAAGATATAAGCAAATTTGTTATATTTGTTTAAAACAATTTTTATTAGTGCTACTCTACACAACAACACAGATAATGGTGTATGTTAATAAATTTGACATATTGACAGATGACGTTTATTTAATTAATGATTACTAGTGCCAACCTTTAGTTATAAAATTCTACTACACTTTACCGGCCTAGGCCGGAAAAGCAAAATTTCCGGCCGATTATGATGCCTGTAAAATACGTCAAAACGGACGGAAACACAAAACGTAATTTTTCCGGCCAATTATATTGCTTGTAAAATACGTCAAAACGGACGGAGGCATAAAAAATATATTTTAGAATACCTAAATGCTTGGTTATTTATGTAATTAGTTAGAACTCATTGTAGGTAGCGAAAGCTGCTAAAACTCAAAAACAGTACACAGTCTTACTAATTTCTATAACAAAAAGTGTTGATTATAACAGAAGAAAGCGTCAAGTAGAACAATTTTACAACGTAGTAACTTTCCTTTAATCTCTATTCACCCAAAGGTGTGTTACGTGCGAAATTCATAACGTAATACCCTGTATATCGACTTAAAATTAGATTCTGGTTTTGACGCCTTTTGCCGATCCTTTTGGTTACTGACAGGTTGCGGATTTATTTTGAAGCTGTCAACTACGCGAGACGGTCTGTGTCGTAAATTTGACCTAATTCTTAAGATTCTAAATGCATCCACTGTGATGGGTACAATATTATAAGTCAATTACAAATTTATTGTAATCTATTCGGCACAGGGTAAGATATTTTGCATCCGGTTTATTAGGATTCTTTTGTAATTTCTGTATTAATTTGATAGCCGTTTCGCCACGCTTTGATCACATGTTCGATTCAATAAAAGAACAATAAAGAATAATTACTATTGATAAATACCGTTACCGAACGCTTAAGATTTTGGAAGGCATATTATTCACAACGAAAACAAAGTTTCAACAAACATTTACTTTGGAGACGTTATTTCTTATACACCAGTCGATTGCGTTACCATCCACCTGTTCGTAATTGCAAATAACAGCATCCGATACAACAGGTTTTTATATCTCATTTAATTTATTATTATTAACGATTTTGTAGCTTCCTATCTTCGTGAGTTATTGTGTGACACGATTTGCTATTCAATATCTATTCTAGGCTACTACCGGGGAAAACGTTTTCTTTGCTCAAGTAGGTACTGGATTTTGGGTAAGCCTGTTTTGATTATTTTGCTTCGCTGTCATAAAAGACACTCACGGAATTTTGGCTAATGTTAATTTTCGTAATTACGTTTACTGTTACAATACCATTAAGATAATTTCAATTATCATTTTGTGTCTATCGCATGCTGTGTACAAACAATATTTATTCCGAAATTTTCTTCTCTATTTTGCTTGAACTTAACCTATGTATTGTGTGTTGCCGATATTTCTGGCATTTATGAATTGAGAAATCAAATATACTCCTCTTAATCTTCTACGTTACTACATTAAACTTTTTATACCTGTTAATCTTTCTTTTATGGTTACATCCCTTTCTCTTTTAATTATGGTTACCCGAACACCAGAGTAACAAGGATTACGAACCTAACAATTTGTTACAAGTTTGGACCGTCTGTCTTGATTAAGGCAGAAGTGTTAATTAGAATTGATCTGGCGCCCTTAATTATAATTCGCTTAAACTTCCCCTATCTCCGTGTGAGTTGGCCGTGCAAGGTTCGTAAGAGCTTGTAACAGGTGCGCCCAAAAATTACGACCACCCTGCTCACACAAGAACAAAAATGCTTTGCGTTTATGATATCCATTAACATTCCTACAAGATCTGGACCCAATATTTGATAGCGACAACTCTGAGATCCATAACTACAAAAAATTAACCAATGTTTTCAACAACCAGACTCCGCACCGATAAACTTCTCTCGGTGGACAAACCGAAAATACTTGATCTCAAGATGTATTCTATTCTCGTATGCTTCCGCAGTCGCCACCAAAAAAATCCAACAGGTAGTCTCAGCTCAGAAACGCGAGGTCATTACCGTGACGCCCCGACGACCCGCCACTACGAAGAAAAACGAATATTCCAGCGTACAGCCACTTGATACTATTGGGTGAGCATGAGAAAAAACATTGTCGACCACGTCAAGCACTGCACAGAGTGCCAAAAGTTTGAAACAAACAATTGGAAGCCAGCGGGTATCATGCAGACGCTAGCACCAGTCCAACGATTCGAAACACTTGTCATCGACTTGCTCGGGCCTTTCCCGTATGGTTCCAATAGAGAAAAATAAATTTTCATTACAAAAGATATAATTTTGAGATGGCTAAAATTGTTCGTCACATCAACACAGCAGACGCGGAGACCCACTATAATTAGCAAAGTATTCTTAAAATATGTCACACCACATATAATTCACAGCGACAACGGTACACAGTTTGTAAACGGCGTAATGTAACATTGCCTATTGTCTAAACATCCTATAGAGCGTTATACCAATATATTATTTACAAGCAAATACAACTAAAAACAGGGATCTCAAAACCCAACTAGCCATACTGTTACAGCGCAGACACGGCAACTATCCAGACAAATTACCAGCTATCAGGTTCGCCCTAAATAAAGCACAGGATACACAGCGGCATACTTAATCTTTGGAATGGAACTAAAAACTACGGATGACGTGACACATTACCAAAAAGCAATTATAGAAGGAGGCACCTTTATATTTACCATCACCCTGTATCTGCTAAGGATAACCGACGCCATCAAATAAGCAAAAAAAATGGCTAACAAGGACACTATCGATCCAAGAAAATCGCATATCAAGAGAGACATAAAGCCTTTGCATTCCAACCAGGTGACGTATGGCTTAGTACGCACCCATTTAGCAACACCGCTTAGATTGGAATCTCGTCGAAATGAACTTTACCGAGTCTTAAGCTAAACATCTCTTACAACATACGAGGTAGCGGCACCAGATGCTCCAACCACGCCACTAAGGAATTACCACATATTCATGCTATCTGTTACAAGCTTTAGGTCTTAACCTTGCACGGCCAACTCACATAGTCGGAGGTAGGAGAGGTTCAAGTAAATAATAATTAAGGGCGCCAGATCATTTATTATTAACACTTCTGCCTCAATCAAGACAAACGGTTCAAACTTGTAACAAATTTTTAGGTTCGTAACCCTTGTTACTTTGGTGTTCGGGTAACCACAATTAAAAGAGAGAGGTATGTTACCATAAAAGCAAGATTAACAGGTATAAAAACTTTAATTTAGTAACGTAGAATATTAACAAGAGTATATCTAATTCTCAATTCATAAACGCCAGAAGTATCGGCAATACACAATACATAGGTTAAGTCGAAGCGAATAGCGAAGAAACTTTTGTAATAAATATCGCTTGTACACAGCATGCAATACACAGAAAATGATTAATAAAATTACCTTAATGGTATTGTAACAGTAAACGAAATTACGGAAATTAAAATAAACAAAAGTTCCGTGAGTGACTTTTCTAAGATAAGATATAAAAAGGTGGGTATCGCAATCGACTGGCGTATAAGAAATAACATCTCAAAGGCAAATGCTGGTCAAGACTTTGTTTTCGTTGTAGATAATATGCCTTCCAAAATCTTAAGCGTTCAGTGACGGTATTTATCAATAGTATTACTTCTTAATTGTTCTTTTATTAAATCGAACATGTGGTCGAAGCGTGACGAAACGGCCTGTGCCAAATAAATTACGATAAATTCGTAATTAACTTATGATTTCCTGTTCATCACAGTGGATGTACTTAAAATCTTTGGAATTAGGTCAATTCACAACGACACAGACCTTCTCACGTAGTTGACTACTTCAAAATGAATTCCGCAACAAGTCAGTAACCAGAAAGATCAGCACAGGGCGTTAAAACCGGAATCTAATTTTAATTCGATATACAGGATATTACGTTATGAAAATTTTGCACGTAACATATCGTCATACAAGAATAGCAAAGCCATTGTCCTAAAAACAATCCTTCCAATAAGAAAAAAGAACAGATTTACGAAGAAACAAAACCTCTTGACTTTACGCCTCATCAGGTTTAGAAGGAGACTCTGTAACACAACACTATGCAGTCAAACACACACATAACTCATGGCGTATAAAAATGCACCACCAACCTTACTCCCACCCTCAAGAGAGAGCGTGCACGGTTATATCTCACCAATTTTACCAAAGCCACGTACGTTTTCCATCGTGCACGATGTTACGTGAAAATCAAGAATTTTAATTAAATGTTTTATTTGTATCACCAATTACTTAACTCAGTGTGAGTGAGCCTGATGAAGTGTTCATCCTGAGCACGAAACGTCGCAAAATTACTGAAGTAGTTGCTGCTGTTCAACCTCCTAAATGAAAGGATCATTAATTTGGCCAAATTTTAGAATGCTTTATAAGTTTTGCAGCTTTAGTAGGGTAATCGTTCACGCATTTTTGCTTTGCAATGGCATTGATGAGTTGGTATGCAAAGGAAGGTCGTGTTAATTTAGATTAATTCCTGTTCAGTTTATGAGTATTTATGAAAGTTTTGGATTAATCTAACGTCATCAAGACGAATATAAAACATATACATTTCCGTACTTATGTTTTAATGATTAAAATTATAGAGCATAAGATGATCTAGGTTTCTGTTTTTTTGTCAAGCACTTTTTTGAGAAATTAATTAAAATTAATGTTAATTATATTTCGTATTATAACCATCTTATGTCTGGTTGCATAAAGCAAAATTAATTTTGTTGTTAGCTGACGTCGTAGCTATTGATTTGACAATGTTGTCAGCAAAACAATTGATTTTGTGACTACGTAGTTAATCATATTATCAAAGTTTGGGCCATAACAAGAACATATGTTTAGTAACTACCAGAACTATTTTTTTTCTCGGCCATCACGCACTAAATAGCGTGTTAAATGTTATAGAAATTAATATAAATTTGAAAAATTTTGTTTGGCACGCTATGTACCACATAGATTAACTTTGTGATTTACTCCGTTAATATTTACTTTTGGTACATAAACTATTGCGTGTGAAGTTCCACTTTCTTGGCTGTCGTGCTCGTGTTTAGCAATTGTATGAATCGGAGAACTATTCTACGTGCTGAGTTTCTGCTACCAAATCTACCAAATTATCTGAAAAATTGATATCAAAAAATCAGTTACTGTTTACTGAATAGTTTCACTTTTGCCTAAACCATCTATTGATATAATGTTGTTAAAATTACTTCGTGTAAAGATTGAGAAATTTGGGGTATGTTGGTGTTTCACGAACAGTTTCTGCTTGAAATAATTTTTGTGATATATGTTTCTAACATTCTGTTTTAATTTATAATTTATGTTTACAAGCCAGTCTAATTATAGCACTGTACGTATCTTTGTTGTTTTTTATAGTTAAAAGTTGTCAATTATTTTGTAGCAAGTGTGCATTTTATTCATTGACCTATTGATGTTGTTTCAAATTTTATGTAGTATTGTGTCAGTTTTTTTATGCATTTATTTATTATATCATTTTTAGTAATGTCTAAAAACTTTTTATAAATTATATTAATTTACTACAAATTTCTGTTTTTTTTCAGCTACTTTTTTGAGTATTATTTTTAGACACAAAAATGGTGTTGTTTGCTTTGAATAATTTTATTAAAAAATGTCTTAATATATTTTAAATTTTATCCTTAATATATCTAGAAATATGTTACATTAATTCAATATAAAAGCTCAGTAATTACAATTAAAGCTCTCATTAACATTTTTAGTAAATTAAATATAGCATGCAATATTATTTTGGCATGAAAATACATGTAAATTGTCGGTTACGAGTTTTGTTTGGGGATTAACATATAATTACTTCATTATCTAATGAATTTTGAAAACTGAAGATGTATTAAATTTTGATCATGTGTTTTTTGGTAATTGAAAAATTAATTATCGCGGGAAATGTCACACATGCATTGTTAATATTTAAAATGGGATTCGGTAAAAAGAGAATTGTGTATTGATTATCGCATGTGCAGAACTGTAAATAATTACGCAATCAAATTTTAAGTCTTTATTCACATTTAACGTTAAAAAAAATGTAACTAAATAATAAAATATTTTGAGTACCTGTTTTTGGTGTTTTTAGTGCATAATTATCCGTAGTTTAGTAAAAGAAATACTATTGAATACAGGGTATTGGTGATGGTTTCTTTTCTCGTAAACAAAACGTTGTATTACAAGTTTGTATCTATAGTTTCTAGGCCGCAGAAGCAGTACTTATTCTTGTGACAAAAATTAGTATATATAACAAACCAATTTTATGCGATTTTATGCATAACATAAACTATCAAATTTACTTTACAGATTATTGTACTCTGTCCATTTATTTGGACAGTTGGGCGTACTCAAACATTTTGTTCTAGGTGCTATTTTCCTTTTTAGCAATTTTTGGAACAAAAATTTTTTCGCCTTGGAGAAGACGTTAATAAAATTGAGCAACGTTTTGATACCGATTGATCCGATCTTGAAATTGATAATTCCTCTGACGTTGAGGATGGTTTTGACATTCCTAAAGTTCAGCAAAGTCTTGAGGAACCAGAAAGATTTTTACGAAACACGACGTAAGACTACTTAAAAAAGTATTTGTATAATGAAATTTTTTTTGTTACTCTACTACTAAAATATACTAAAATTAAAAAGTGTTCTGCAATCTTGTTACACCCCCAAGTCAAAATGTACTGGTCGAAAACAAGCAAAGTTAAAGTCATTGCTGCTGCAACGACTATGGATAGACGCTTTTTACTAAAAACATATTCAAACGATGTTATCGATAGTAGCTGCAATATGTTACAATAAAACGTAAACCTTGCACTGGACTAATAACTTAATCAACACAAAAACAGCAATGGCAGCTCAGAATTTTGTAGAGTGGAAAGTATGATAGTAACTAATGGGATTCAGCCTGTTTTTGATGTGCTAATTGTTATTCAATTAACAAGACGCTGAAACCAGAAGAAATAAAATTTTTGGTGCCCGTTTTCACTTGACAATGCTTAAAGTCGTCAAATCAAATAACTCAAGTCTAAAGATTTATTGCAATGGCAACATAAAAAGAATTGAAAAAAAAACACCTAGAAAAAGCAAAACACAATAAATAACTGTTGCAATAATGCTAGTATTAACGGATTCTAAAATTTAGCAACACATCATACACGTAGGTAATAATAACAGTTTTTACACCCGTGATGTATGCGTGTAGAAAGTTTTGTAGTAACGTGAGTGTTAGAAAATTTTATAGGTTTTGGCAATGCGTGACAATGCTACCTAATAAGATGACTGCGTTGTAAGTTTAAACTCAAAGAACAATAAACAACAACAAACACGTAGGAGTGACCAACATTGTTAGAATTAAAGACAAAATAAATTCCGTCGTAAAGCAGAAATGCATTCTTACCCTAACGATCCTTCCACAAGCAAAACATCAAAATTCTAATTGATTTGCACATTAATAACGTGAATATTTTTAGGTTTTTAGCTATGGATGTCGCTGCACATTGCGTTAACATACGTGCTGTTTTCTTAGCGTGAACAAAACAGAAAATGGAATATGAGCAAACTATACCAAGGTTTTTTAACATAACAATAAAAAATCGTCTGACCATTTGTACAAGATTCACCCTCTAATTAATCGGATCCGAAAAAGATGTTTGGTGTTATCAAGGTTTCCAGAAGTCGCTATAGAGAAACAAGTGATTTCATTCTCATCCGTTGGCAAATTAAAACAAAAAAATCAAAAAACCTAAGGATTAGCTCTTGAACCGTGATCAGATTATCTGAAACTTTAAAAGAAAGTTCACATATTTTCATTGACAGATCTGTTACTACAATGCTCCTCCTAAAACAATCAAGGTCAATGGTACGATAATAAAGTCAAGAATTCCTAGGAGTTTGCAGTTAGCATCTGAAAATTTGAGCGAGGATCTTCTAACATGTTAGTTAAAGGATGGTAAAATTTTAATAGTATAGTGGTTTGATATGAAATATATAAATAGTAATAATTCCATCACCAAATATTTTGAACAAATTCAACTCCTGCATAAGAAAAGTTAATTTATTTGACATAATGATTAGTTACTATCGCATCGGAACTAGAACTAAAATATGGGATGTTAAATATATTCTTTATTTATTTGACTTGAGAGTGGCTACATCGTGGATTTCATATTAAAGTGATAAAAAATAGTAATGAATCAAATTTGCAGACATTTTTAAATTCTTATAATTTAAAATTTCCTGCTCTTAATTTGGAAAAGCTGACACTTAAAGTGATAGTGAAAATAGATTACGCTTAATAGTTACTAGAAGCAATTTCTGATGCAAATAAACCCTACGTTTGCAACAACATAAAAGACTACATCTACCAATTGTGGCAACCGATCTTAAAAATGTTGCTAGATGTAAAAATTCAAATTGCAAATTAGAAACAAAATATTATTGCAACTTATTTTTGTGTCTAACCGGTAGATGCCATTTTTTCTTCCAGGTTTCCATCTCTCATCACACGCCTTACGCCAAAGGATATTCAATTTTTTTTAGACTTTAAGACCCCATTTTTGATATTCTGCGTACAATCTTTTTTCTGTAAATTTCATATCATAAGCATCTTGTGTAAACACTGTTTGATCGTGAGCAAAACTAAGAGTGACTAAATGGGATTCATCAATTAGTATCTTCATTAGCTCTATTGCTTCTTTTAAATTTTGTAACTCCATTTTCACATATAATTTACATAACATTGAGATAGGCTACAAGATAGAAGACATCTTTGTTTAACATATGCCCTATTGTTACTGTAGAAATCCTAAATGATTTTAATTGTGTGTTTTGTTACACCAATTAAATTTAATGCAATCCATATTTTTTTCTATTATATGTTGAATGGTAACTAAATTATTCACACTAGCAACTAGCCATAAAACTGCTTTGGTATTTGGCAAAATCGTCTGTTTCTTATTCTTTCAATCTTTTCTGAATTTTTTTTATAGTCTATTGAACGTACTAGTTATGCTAAACTCAAGAAGTACATTTTTTGGTCCTGATAATTTTCCATTATTTTCATTGTGTGTCAAGGCAGCTCTATGGCAGGATAAAAATAATCTATCATAAAAAAGGTACTCGTATAATCAACAGAAGTCAACACGCTAGCAAAACAAAAAAAAGTCAACGCAGTCTGACAGATATCAAGAACAAATCAAGAGAAGTAGATGAAATGTAGCGGAAAAAAAAGTTTAGGGCACAGTCAAAGACATAGTTTTAAAATCTCATAAAACTCCCGCCTACAAATACAAATCCTACTCTGAACTTAAGTTCAAAAAAAACCCATCAGAGAAAGGACAAAGAAATCATACCCAACCATTAATTTTAAACGCCACCACGGCACAACAGTACAAGTATATCGGATTGTTCATACAATAGCAACTGCTTTTGAATCTAAAATTATTGCTCTGCTGCTTTCATTGGCATTCGACAAAGTGTAGTATTAAAACCTAACATATAAACTAAGTTTTACTACGGCATCACTACTCCAAAATCCTCACTTCTTATCTTGAAGGCAGGTAGTTCATGGTCAAACTAAATGAAGAGCTAATAGACTTCTACCACGTTTCGTCTGGTGTACCCCAAGGCAGCGTAGTTGGACCAATCCAGTGCACTATCTATAAAGCTGATTTTCCAACAACAAACGCAACAACCACAGCCACTGATCTTGATGATACAGTCATAATAGCATTAAACAGCAACCCTAATGTCGCAACTGAAAATCTCCAAACTACCCTACAACTGATTAAAACCTGAATGAAAAAATGAAAAATTCAAGTTAACACCTCAAGGTCATCGCATGTCACGTTTAGAATGAACGAGGTATATGTTCACTAGTAACATTTTACAACACTCTAATCCTCCAATCTAAAGAAGTTAAATATCGGGGAATGCAACTGAACCAGCGGTTAACTTGACATAGACACATATTTACAAAAAAAAAACAAATCGGCATCAAATTCCGGCAAACGTACTTACTGCTTGCCCTATAATCTCAAGTGAAACCAGAAAAAAACTCTGTATAAATTTATCCTGTGACCCATATGAACATACGGTGTACAACTATGAGGTACTGTCAGTGTCGTGTCCGAAAACGTAAATAGCTACCCGCTATTACCAGGGCACTACGGTTAGTTGGAAACAAGAATATTACCTTAACAACTTTATTTCCACTATTCTAACATCATTTTTTATAAGTCTCAGGAAAATAACACAGGCAAAAGCGTCTTTACTGGCATCGCAAAATACATGCAAACTTTGTGCTGTGAATTACCATTTTCAACCTGCACCGATCTTGGTATCTTAATTCTCTATAGATAGTTCAACTAACTCAACCATGCTGAAAACAAATGCTCAACTTCAGCATCGACAGGTTGATCCCACGTGAGCCTAGTCTTCCACGAACGCTGTGTTACGGTAAGAATTATATGTAACTAAATTTAAAGGGAGCGATGGCCACAGTAGCTCGGTTCTTGTATGCAAATTGGGGTGGGTAAGAAATTGTGAGGGTAATATTTAAATCAAAGATGTCGTGGTAAATAAAGTTAGTCAAATAGTAATTAGAAACGGTTAGAAATGAGCGCCACACAGTTTGTTTAGTTACGGTCCTGTTAAGTAAATTGTAAAAGTTTAACAGGGCTCTAGTAGTAGCGAAGGGTTGCTGAAAAAGAAAGAAAAGGAAAAAAAAGAAAAACGGGGAAGGTTAAGCAATAAATAGCATTCAGTAAATTTGATGTAAATATAATGAATTTAGAATAAATAGCAATTTACAAAATAATCAATAAAATATTCAATTTTGAATTATGCAAACAAGTTGAGTAAAATAAACGATAATGGATTTCAAATATCGCAAAAAATACAGGATCTAAATTACCTTGTGTTAAAACAAAAGTAGTAAAACTAATTTAATTACGTTAGGTTCGCAAAACAAACAACAAAAAAAAGAATTTAATTTGGGACAGCGATCGTTATTCGACAAAACAGTAATTTCAAATTTGAAATACAAAAAAAAATCTTACCTTATCACTTCGCTGATGGAACTCCGTGCACGGTATTTCCAGTCGAAGTTTCCTTAAATAAAATATTTAAAACAAACAATTTCAAGGTAAATCAGATAACAACTTCTTATAGAAACAAAGAGAAATTAAATTAAGTAAATCAAGCCAAAGTTTAAATAACAAAAGTGAATTTTAAATAGTAAAAAAAAAGGAAATTGTAAAATTTTAAAGTATAAAGAAAAGTTTTTTTTTGAATTTCTAAAGTTGATTACACAAGTAGGATTTTGATTAAAAGTTCAATGTAGAAAATAAAGCTTTGAGATTTGCACAAATATGAGTTGATTCACAATAGAACGAAGGTTAAAGGTTGTTTTTTTTTCCACTTAGCGTCAGTGGGTGAAATCGAAGTTGATTTCTCAGCGTAGCGTTAGTAGAGTTTACAGATGAACAAAGGAACTCTCACACGTGGAGTAAACAATCCGTTGGAGGAAACGTTCATATGAATTAGAACAATTTCGTCGGAAGAAAAACCCGCTGGGTATAATAATCCAGCGTTAAGAAAACTAAGTACACTTTTAAAATTTAAAGTAACTTATAGCCGTAACTATACGATTTTTAGTAATTTTAGGAAAGAAACAGGTTCCGTAGATATACTAAAAGTTAGGAAGGTTTTAACGTAATATCCGGTAAAATCACCGTGTTTCAGTAAACGTTAGTACTTCCAAGGTACAGTAAATTTTCGAAGTGATCTCAACAAAAGTTTGTCAGGAACTAATTAAAGAAGGAAACGAAAGAATCTAGGGCCATAATGACGTCACACGATAACAAAATAAATTTGTCAGCAAACTCGTGAGACCGCTCGAGTAATATGATATTTTAAGCAAAAATATTTATAAGGACTTGTAGAAAAGCAGCATTTAATCACGTATTAAGCGAAAATAATACGCTCTTAGTTACTCATAAATTACAAATTTTCGACTTTAAAATGTAACATAATAACGCGTGAAATTAGTAGCAGCAGATTCCCACACGTCTAACTTAAATGAATCAGACAGTGCCGGATTTAGAAAAAAATTTGCTCAGGGCGTAACAGCTGCAGTAGGAGTTTGGGGATCAAAGTTGCTGGGCAAGTATAACCAATCGGATCAAACACTATTTATTACTAAAGACAGTATCAGCCTCTTAGTCACCGGGACGTTACTGAAGTCACAGTCTTTCAAGAATTCATTGCTGAGTGACAATACATCCTTCACTGGATCCCATCTGAGCCCAAGTACCGAAATGACTTCGATTTTATCCTCAGAGTTTCTGGAAAACTCCCACCCTCTCAGATAAGATTTGGCCTCCTGCATGATGGAACTGACTTCCTTTATAAACCGTTTGAGCGTAATCTCATCCTCTACACTAGTCACACAGTTGTCAACGTAGAAACATTTTTCCAGTCTCTTAACAGTATCTTCGGCGTACGATTTCTGCGCCAAACACCGTGAAACAAAAAAGGGCTACTATTAACTCCAAACACCACTTGTTTGTGTCTGAAGGTTAACTGGTTCCCAGCAACGTCAATACGTAGAAAACGCAAGAAATGTCTGTCGTCCTTGTGCACGCTTGTCTGCGAAAATGCCTTGCGTATGTCAAAAACAACTCCAACGCACTTTTCTTGTAATTTTAATAGAATTAAAGAGTTCAACTCAGTCAAGTTCAGTCCTTTCTCCAAGGATTGGTTTAAATAAGGTGTATCCTTTTCTTGCGCAGAAGCATCAAACAATGGACGTATCTTCGTAGTCCTGCTATTTTCTTTTATTACTTGTCTATGCGGTTAGTGGTGACAGTAGTCATTAGGCTTTTGGCAGTCTACCTTTTCAATTACATCCTCCGACAGCTATTCCTGAAAAACTGAATCATACAGGTCTACAAACCCACCGTTTTTGAGCTTCACCACCATTTGTCTCAACCTCCTTTTTGCAGCGGAATGATTATTCGTAAGAAAGGAGTGACCTTCCAACCAAGATAATCTAACTTCATATCGACCCTCTTCTTTGACATCTGTAGTATTTTGGAAAAAAATCCTTTGCCGCTTTGTTCAATTCGTCCATAGATTGCCTGACAGAAGGCTCTTTTATTCCGAGAACATCTAGGTCCCATAGGTCTCCCAGAGAACCATTAGTCACCAACAAAGACATTGTAGTCGCAACTAAAGTGGTATCTTTAGCCATAATTAGAACTTTCCCCATTAGCGTCCAACCTAAGAGAGTCTCCACGGCAACAAGACTACTTTCCAATACACCTACATCACCAGTGTACAGCTTTCCGGCGACATCGGCATCAATTAAAAGTTCAATAACAGACTCTTCTCTTGCGTCTCGAACTTCCATGTTCATACCCCGTAACTCATCGAGCCATGGACCAGGAAAAATAGTGGAAACTGCAGTGTATATCTATGGCTGATCCAAAGCTTTAAATTTGCACGAGTTCCCATTCTGTTGTAGAGTCAACTTGTAACGTTGATGCATTCGCTCGGACTGAGCACCTCCGAATTGAAAATGCCTAATTCTCTCTTCACCGACGGCCAACAGACCCATCTTACGTGCAAATGACATTAGTATATATGAACGTTGCGATCGAGTGTCAATTAAAACTCGCACCTTACATGAGACTGCACTCCTCACCAGCCTTGGCACTAATGTTTAAGAATACGTGTGTACTGCTGTGGTTAGTAGCATTCACCTCTTGCCTTCAGATCAGGGCACATCAAAGTCACGTGCTGCTTCTTGCATATCAAACACTTAATGCGAACTTGACACCTCTTGGAACGATGACCCGGTTTAAGACAGCGAAAACATTTTCTATTGTTCTTGAAAATTTGCTGCTTCTTGTCGAAAGTATAATGTTGTGCCTTTAGGCGGTTCAAGCTTTCATGTACACTATTACAAAAGATGCATGTCGCAACCTCGACATTGACAAGGTCTGCTGCAGTAGGAATACCTAACTGTTTATTCGATTTCGGTGATCTTTTCTTCACACTGCCACCCGAATTATCACTACTAGGTACCCCAGAGTCAAATCCAAATCCTTTAGAAGCTAACGAAATACGTTGTTCACTTTCCACTTCATTCTTTAAAAATTGCATTAAGTCTCTAAGATGGTTCTCCAGACTAATACTTGCTCCATATTATTGTTCAGCTCTTGCTGCAGAAACTTCGTCCGTTCCATCGACCTTGCACTTTTGTGTGAATCCCATGCACAAACTCACGGAGGATCTTTGCGACACATATAACAGATCTTCAGGCAGACATGACTCAATTAAAGCGAAAAGCATGGAATAATATTTGTTTGCAGTTATTCCCAACGACTCCAAAGCTTTAAGCTGCGTTTCTATCATACGCGAGAAATTTCCACCGGTAGCTGGAAATCTCTCAACCAGCTGTCGCGCCCGGCTACCCGGTACTGTAGCCTGTATCAAATATTCTACTTTATCTGCATTGTCAATGTCCGGATCGTCATGCACCTTCTTGAATTGAGACAGAGGGAAAAGTAGTCGCGAATATTCTGATATACTGATTCATTTGTCCAGAAGATTTAACCGATTTAGTAACAAAAAAACCTAGACACTTAAGCATTACCTTGGTGTTAAAATACCTAGTGACGTTAGAAAACGTATAATTACGTGACCATACTAAATCTCCAACCATACACCAAACATTTTGCGTTTTAATGTGTGCCCTAAAGAGCTTCCTAATGAAACACTAAACGAAAAACCTTAGGTTTCGTGATACAAACATCAGAAGAAGATAGACTAAAGGACTTATCTGAAAGAACGTGTACACGTCCAAAAAATGCAAAGAAAGGAGTACAATCAATAACCTCGTCTTTCGCAAAACGAATAGCGCGACCAATCTTCATCTCAATCCCGAAGATTTTCTAGGAAATATGAAGAAATAATGGTTTTTAAGACACGATTAATATGCTCGGCGGGATTAGCCCTAGGGTAATATTTGGCAGTAAAAAGTATAATTGTGCCATAAGTTACGCAAACTTTAGCAATTTATTTAATACGAAACTAAACACCATTGTCCGTAATAAGATACTGAAAAACATCAAAAAGAAAAAGTACAAGTTCCTTGATAATTTAACAAATCGAGATAACTGAACGTAACGGAAAAAACAAAAAAAATTTAGTAAATTAATCAGTGATCACAAGTATATAACTATGGGTTTTCAAAGATAGAGGTAAAACAGCTACTTGCGCCGCATACACGACAACGACAAATATATCAAGTGGCATCTGCACGCAAACAGGGCCTATAATAATGTTGTAAAGTCCTAGCCGTAGTTTTTAAAACAGAAAAGTAAGATCGTGATTACCATTATTTTCCAATCATGAGACTCTGCAAACGATTTAACCTCAGCAACAATTGATGATTCATTATCACATTGAGGCTGGGATCTTTCTACATAAGGACGGAACTTTTCTATGCCTGACATTCTTTTTTGGTAGTCAAATAATGCCGTTCGACCGTAGTGAACGATCGACTGAGATTACTAACAACCTTTTCACACTCTGCAGTTGTCAACGCTTAAACCAAAGTCTGAAACCTCAGTTTGCACTACAAAAGAAAACAGAAAATTAGAACACGGGTGAGTTGCTTTTACATTTTTACAAGTGAGAACATAAAGCGGAAACGTAATAGAAAAAAAATTAATAATATGTACAATCGTCTGACATCAGTTACGTTTAAAACGTGGAGATATGTATTGGTGTTACCTTATCTGGGTCTGTCAACAAATCATTCTTGTTGACCTCGTACGTAAGGTAATTTAATTCAGGTAAGCAAACGTTACATTTTTCATATAAAAGTATTGTGGCTGACGCCATCTCGTGGTTAACAAGCCCACGTATAAAATGTAAACAAATTGGTGCTATAGAGACCGTAGCATGTTGGTAGTTAGATTTGCTAACTGTAAAAAAAACTCGCAAAACGTATCGAGTAATACACAATTGCAATCCACCAACGAATATAGTAAAAGTAACTATATCAGTAAAATTGCAAAAATTACTACCAGAGAGAACCAATGTACGGCCGTTTCACCCTTTTGGGAATCATCAGCACTGCGAAATACTTTCTGATGTATTTCCCCAATTATACTGATAAATTTTTATAGCTTATATTCATGTTTCGTTCTAATAACATATAAAAGTATTGTGGCTGACGCCATCTCGTAGTTAACAAGCTCACGTATAAACTGTAAACAAATTGGGGCTATAGAGATCGTAGCATGTTGGTAGTTGGATTTGCTAACCGCGAAAAATTCAAAAAACGTATCGAATAATACATAGCAAGATAGCAAGATAAAAGATCGATGTGTCACTAACATATGCCAACGCAGATTTCAAAAATCGAGGAGTTTCGCCGCAAAAGAAGCGGTTTTGTAAAATTAGTAATCTTACCTGTAATTAACATTTAATATACGATGATTTGTAGTAGTTATGTAATATTATAAAAATCAGACACTTGTATAAATATTATTGATAAAACAATTGTGTTGAAGTGTTTTATCTCGTTAGATAATACACGAATAAAGTTTTGGTTACTATAACGTAGTCTTAGTTTCGTGTCGATTAAAATGCATAAATGCCAAGTGATTATTGTACTGGTCTTAAGTTTGGTTTCTTTAAACAATGGCGCTCGAATACTTGCGCACATACCAACACCGTCGTACAGTCATCAGGTTGTGTTTCGGCCACTTTGGCGAGAGTTATCCTTGCGTGGACATCAAGTAACACTCTTAACCACGAATCCAATAAATGATGCAACTTTAACAAACTTGACAGAAATTAACTTAGATTTCACTTACGAACAGGTACCAGAACTTATTTCGAAACTGAAAGAGACCAGTGGAATAGCATCGCTGCAAATTTATTCTGATCATTTCATAGCTCATGTGGAATCTCAGTTAAAACATTCTAAAGTACAAAAATTGTTTAAAGAACATTTTGATTTGGTTATAGCCGAGCATTTAACATCGATTCCTTTTGCATTTGCAAAACTATTTCAATGTCCGTCAGTTGCAATATCATCTCTTGCGGTTGTAGAACCAGTGTACGAAGACTTCGGTGTTCCAACTCACCCAATTTTGTACCCAAATGTGATATTGCCATTTATAAAAACAACAACGCTCTCTGAACGGATTACAAGCGTTATATTTGATTGCGCTTTGAAGTTATTTATATATTTCTACAACACCCCTCAAGAAGACTTAGTAATAAAAAAATATTTCGGAGAAGATTTTCCATCGTCGTCTGAACTTGCTAAGAACATAAGTTTATTGTTGGACAACACGGAGCCTATGCTTGACAGAATTCGTCCTCTCGTACCTGTAGTAATTCAAATCGGAGGAATTCACAGAGTAGCACCTAAGCCTTTACCTAAAGTAGGGTATTTCTTGATTTTTTATTCTTTTTGATAAATTTATTTTTAGGAATTAAAAACTGTTTTGGATTCAGCTAAAAACGGATTCATTTACTTTAGCTTAGGATCAAACGTAAGAAGTGCCGATCTACCAAATGCTTTACGACAAGCAATAATCGAAACTTTTGCCGAACTTCCTTACTCAGTTCTTTGGAAGTACGAATTAGATAGTTTTCCCGATAAACCTAAAAACGTCGTTATTTTAAAATGGGTGCCGCAAACTGATGTGCTAAGTACATAATTCAATGGTGTTTTTATGTTTTTACAATGATTGTCTGATTTTAGGACATCCAAATATAAAATTGTTTATTACTCAAGGAGGTCTTCAATCATTGGAAGAAGCTTTTAATGCCAAAGTACCAATGATTGGAATACCTTACATTGCCGATCAACCAAAAAATGTTAGAAAAATAGTTGAAAATGGTATTGGCTTATCATTAGATCACAAAACTTTAACCAAAGAACAATTTAAAAAAGCAATTATTGAGGTTATTACAAATCCTAAGTGAGTGTGTTACAATAATTCTTATCAAAAATGACGTCAAACTTTTAGATATTTAAGTACAATTACGCGGTTATCGGATCTAGCGGATGATCAACCAATGACTAGCTTAGAACGTGCAGTTTGGTGGATTGAGTACGTCATAAGACATAATGGAACGACGCATTTAAGAAGTCCTGCGCTTGATATTCCTTGGTATCAGTATTATTTGCTTGACGTTATCGGTGTTCTATTGATTGCACTGGGATTGATACTATTTTTAAGTATTTTTATTTTACGTGGATTTATGAAAATAATTAAATTTATGTTCGGCAAAATTCGTGTACCAAAAGAAAAAACGCAATAAAACCATTTCATATTGCTGTTTTTTATGAAAATATATTAATACCGTTCAGCTAAAAAATATTTTTTTAAAAAAATTTTCTTGAGTTTTGTTTTGTAACGAGAAAGCGTTAGTAGTATGACTACCTTAAAACACCGCAAAACTTTAGTATATCTCTAAACTGAAAAACAATTGCTATTCAGATTATGCAATTGGTATCAAAGGTACTTAAACAACAATACTAATTGTGTAATATGTGAAGAGTAGATCAAATATATCAATTACATAAATGTAATTTAGGAAGGCATAGTTTGAAGTCCATGCCACTGTATCGTGAACAAACTACAAGGATCTATTGTAAGGCCGATTGTATTTTTGATTTATGTCAACAACTTGTTAAATTTAAATATTACAAATAGTAAGCTATACTAGTTTGTTGATGACGTAGTAACAACTTTTAAGGTTCCTCTTGGGTCAAGTTTTTAGCAACGCATCAGCAAAAATGATAACTATAAAAAGTTTGTTACATTTTAGTTTACTTAGCTCTTATTTAAATAAAACAGTAGCATTTTTATTTTCCTTAACAGTTATTGGTCAACCAATATAACTTCATTACTTGGTGATTCATAAAACAGTTTGTTCTGGACAAATCTGCATATGTGATCCCGTTTGCATTATAGTAGACCAAAATTTGCAATTGATCTGCCATGTCTCATACCTGTGCTACAGATTCAAAGAGACAATATATAAATTTGTTCGGAACCCCAAACCATTCATTGTTATGGTTGCGGGAAACCAAATGTCGTTAAACCAAAATCTCCAAACTGCAATAACGCTTCTTTAAACTAAACTTAGAGTTCTCGGACCGAGTCAAGTCTTCTTCGCTATCCTTTATCTCGGACACTCCTTTTGCTACGTTACCTGACCAACATAAATATGTATTAAATTTCTTACTAGCTAATGTCCGCAAAGATCAACGTCCTTATCTTAATATCACAATGCTACCCTTCTAAAAGTTTATTACATTCTGGATGCTCTAAAACTATCTTAGGTCAATCAGGCTGGAACCTCTTAAATACTTTAGGTCTTACGTTACAGAAATATCGCTCGTATCCTAAATCATCTTCTGCTTGCTTGCTTGCTAATAGTTAAACTTGTTGTATTCTTAGTACTGTTAATCTTCCTATCACTCTACAGGATAAGACCGTCACTTTAAAAGTCTTAGTCATTCCTGAAGTTACTCAACCACTTATCTTAGGCATTAATTTTTGGAAAGCAATAGATTTTGTCCCTAATTTTCAGACTGGTTCGTGGACTTTTGGAAAGTCTGATGAAAATTGCTCCTTATCCACTACGGATCATCTAGTTCATAGATTTAATCTCTCTGAGACTAAAGAACAATCTCTACAATCATTATTAAATTCTCCTGTACTAAATTCTACTGAACTTGGCTGTACTAGCTTAATAGAACACCATATACGTACAACCATTGACCCTATCAAACAGCGTTACTACCCACTTTCTCCTGCACTACTTAAGATCGCTAATGATGAACTCGATTCTATGATCAAACTAGGAATTGTTGAACCTTCTGCAAGCCTCTGGTCTAGTCCAATTGTTCTCGTTAGAAAAAAGGATCAATCTTATCGTTTTTGTATAGACTACCGAAAAGTTAACGCAGTTACTAAATAAATACTATTTTAGACCGCCTTCGCGATGCTCAATTTCTTTCTTTTCTGGATATTCGTTCTGCTTATTGGCAAATTCCTCTAACTCAAAATTCTAAACCCATAACTGCATTTACCATACCTGGCAGAGGCTTATATCTATTTTATCGCATGCCTTTTGGCTTACAAAATTCTCCCGCTACTTTTCAACGTTTAATAGATCGAATTCTTGGCGCTGATTTAGAACCGTATTGCTTCGCATATCTTGACGATATTATTATTGCTACCCCATCTTTTAAAAAACACTTAGAAGTTTTAACTCAAATTTTTGATAGATTGTCTACTGCTGGTCTTACTTTGAACAAAACAAATGTCATTTTTGTCTCCTTGAATTAAAATATCTTGGCTACGTTGTAAATCGGAACGGTTTACTTGTAAATCCTAATAAAGTTAGCGCTATCATTTCTATTCCTCAACCTTCTTCGGTCTCTGAAATTCGCAGATTACTTGGCATGGCAAGTTGGTACCGTCGCTTTATACCTAATTTCTCTACTGCTTTAGCTCCATTAACTCAATTAACTCGTAAAAATACTCCATTTGTCTGGCCTTCTGAATGTGAAAAAGCCTTTTCATTTCTAAAACAACAGCTTATTTCTGCTCCAATACTGTCTTGTCCAGATTTCATTTTGCCTTTCACTATTCAAACTGATGCTTCTATTTATGGCTTAGGTGCTGTTTTAAGTCAAGAAACCCCTGATGGTGAAAAAGTCATTTCCTACATTAGTCGCTCATTAACTAAATCTGAAACCAAATATTCTACCACAGAGAAAAAATGTCTTGCTGTTCTGTGGGTTGTTGGGACATTTCGTGCCTATATCAAAGGTGCTCACTTCACAGTCATAACTGACCATCACTCACTTATCTGGCTAAATAAACTACAGGACACTTCTGGACGTCTGGCTCGTTGGGCCTTACGCCTCCAACAGTATAACTTCTCTATTCTACATCGTAAAGGAAAGAATCACGTTGTTCCTGATGTTCTATCACGAGCTATAACTAATACTATACCTTCAATTACTTTACCTATTACTTACCCTGGTACTTAAAAATAATTGGAAATGTTTCTAATAATCCTAAAAAGTTTCTTCTCTGGTCTCTTGAAAATAATTTGCTTTACAAACATGTTACTTCTTCTGGTTTCGCTGATATCTCATTGGGAAATTGGAGAGTAGTTGTTCCTAAAAACCAAGGTATTACAAACATTCGCTAATATCACCATTCTCCTACTTGCGGTCACTCTGGTGTCACTAAGACTTTAAGTAGCATTAATAAATTCTTCTACTGGCCAAATCTTCGTGCCGATATTGCTAGTTATATTCGTAACTGCCATATCTGTGCTGCTAACAAAGTTGAACAAAAAGCACAACCCGGTTTATTCTCTCCTAGAGCAACTCCCACTCGCTCATGGCAAGTGTTAAGTTGTGATATTCTCGGTTTACCTTGCTCCTTTAAAGCTAACACCTATACTTTCGTTGTCGCTGACTATTTTACTAAATTTCCATGTTTCTATCCACTTCGTACTGCTACTGCCTCAAAAATTTGTAAGATTATGGAAGAACAGATATTCTTATTATTTGGTACTCCTCAATATCTCATCGTTGACAATGGTGTTCAATTTTGTAGCAAAGAATTTTCTAAATTATGCTCAAACTATCAAACAGAAATACTATATATACAGCTAAATATCATCCTAAAGCTAATTCTACCGAACGGGTTTATAGGGTTTTGAAAACCATGATCGCTTCATATATTAAAGAAAACCAAGGTACATGGGATGTTAACCTATCTAAAATTGGCTGTGCCATAAGGACTTCAAAACATGAAATAACTGGTTATACTCCTTACTTCGCGTTCTGTGGTCGAGAACACAAACTCTTTAAAAATATGTTTAAAACTCCTTTAGATGATGAAATCCTGCTGTTACTACCCGTACTAAAGAATTTTATGAAAATTTGCGTAATCTATACTCTATAGACATATTTCACGCTAAAGATTTAAAACCTGCTTACTCTGATAATTTGAATGTTACTGGACATTCTGCTGCATCTGATTCAGATGATCACTCTTCGATATCTTCTGATACCATTTCTCTTAAACGATATAATCTTCGAAAACGACATAAACGTCAAAAATGGTAACTTTCTTATTATTTTCCCTTTCCTTTCTTATTTCCTTCCAACGTCTTATGGGTGGTTGGCTGAGGACGTTGTGATAGTTTCTTTGTAGGGTAGTGCTCAAACCTTTTTTTCCTTGGAACACTTTCCTCGCTCTTCCATCTAGCTCTATTCACTACTTTTGCGTTACCGCCTTTTCTCTTCTTCAGAATTGGTTTGTTGTTGTTTGTACTAATATTATGCTTATTGTTTGGTCTCTTGGATTATTTCCTCAAATATTTTCTTTGGTTTCGCTAGTCAGCGTTTTCTTTCTAGACGCTTCTAAGCTTTACTTTTGTTAAGGGGGTGTTATGTAAATTGTTCACATATCTATCAATCCATACTCTATGGAATTATTCGTCTTTAGTTTTACCGTCAGATGGCATACAATTACATTTATAATATTTACCTTATTGGTCCATTTTCATCCATACAATTATATTTATATTATTTACTTGATTGGTGCATTTTCATGAAGCTCACTTGCCGTCAACTTGCTAAACGTGCCAAACGTGCGCCATTTTCGTTGTCCCTTGAAACCTCCATAATTTAAAATAATATTTTATTACTCTTGAAGTCTTCTCCACAGTATTTTTATTTTTTATTTTTTTTAATATTTTATTTTAGCATACATGTTTCGCTAATTATAATTAGCATCGTCAGTATATAGAGGTAACTAAAAACTAAAATTAAAACAGTGAAATATAAATAAAGAATACTAACCGAATGAAATAGTTAACAAATTTTGAACTAATGTCAATTAAAAATTAAACGTATTTGACAATTTAATACAGTCGACTATATTAAAAATTAATTTAAATAAAGAAAATAAAAAATATCAAAAGAATAGAAAAATGAAAAGAATAAAACTATAATTTTGAACTGAGAAGAATTGAGGATTTAAATTTAACATTTCATTTAGACAATTTATTGAATTATTGTTAGAAATTCTATTAATTTCAAGTGTCTCTAATGAGTTTAGAAGAGATCCTTTATTACATACATGTAGAATTTTGATATTTAAATCTGAAGGAAATGAATGTCCTGAACATAAAATATGGTTGGCAAAAGCAGAATTAGTGTTATAAATATTTGTATTTAAATATCTATTTATTAAATATAAATGTTCATTTAGTCTCGTTTTGAATTTTCTACCTGTTTGACCAATATATGAAGAATTGCAAAACGAACAAGTAAGTTGATACACTCCAGATTTATGTAATATTGGTATTTGATCTTTATTATTAACTAAAAATAATTTAAGTGTGTTATGTGTCGAAAATGAAATGGTGATATTATGTTTTTAAAAAGTTTTTGAAGAAATTGAAAACAGTGACCAAAGTATGGAAGAGATCTAAAAACCATTTCATTATTAGTAGAAAAATTGATCAAATTTTTGAATAAATGTTTTATACGAACTTTGTGAAAAATACTATTAATTAATTGAATAGGATAACCATTATTTAAACCAATTTGATTTATAATTTTGTGTTCCTTAGCAAAATTAGAAGGTGACAAAGGTATAGAAAATAGTCTATGAAAGTACGAACGAAAAGCAGCAGTTTTATGAGAAAATGGATGGCACGAATTAAATGGAATTACGCAATCTGTATGGGAAGATTTGCGAAAAATATCAAAATTAAATTTATTGTTAAACCGTGAAATTTTTAAATCTAAATAAGACAAAGAGTTGTTTGATTCAATATCTAAAGTAAATTTTATTTTTGGATGGATAGAATTAATAAAATTACTAAAATTATTTAATTCGTCAATGGTACCATTAAAAAGAACTAAACAATCATCAACGTATCTATACCAAAAAGAAACTTTGTTTAATATAGAAGAGTTTGAAAAAATTGTATTTTCTAAATTGTTCATAAAAATTTCAGCTGCTAAAGGTGAAATATTTGATCCCATCGCTAAGCCTGATACTTGTGAATAATATTTATTGTCAAATTTAAAATAATTTTGTTTAAAGACTAAATCTAATAATGAACAAAGATCTAAAATTTGATATGTATATAGAGAGTTGTTAGAAAAAGAAGATTACGTATTAGATTAGTACATTCATCTGGAGGTATTGACGGAAAAAGATTAACTACATCAAAAGAAACTAAAATTGATGATGAAGGAAAAGGTATGTTAATAATTTTTGTACAAGGTCACAAGAATTAGTAATAGCATATTTATTATTAAAATTTGTATGTGTTCGTATCATACTATTTAGCCAAGGTGCAAGTTTAGAAACAGGCGAATTAGGAAAAGAAACAACTGGTCTTATAGGGATACCAGGTTTATGTAATTTAGGTAGTCCATAAAGTAAAGGAGTAGAAGGATTCATAATTTGAAAATAAAATTTATTAGGTTTACCAAGTGAACTAAGAGTAATACTATATTTTTTTATTATTTTTTTATTTATTTAATGATGATTTAAATATAGAAAGAAAAGAGGGATTTGGATCTTTTGACAGAAGATTAAAGTCGTCATTAGAAAGAAAATCCAAAACTTTATCAACATAATCAACCTTATTTAAAACAACTACACAATTACCTTTATCTGCTTTTGTAACAACTAAATTATTTAATTTTATTTTAGATCTTAAATTTTTACAAGTTTTATAAATAGAATCAAAATTTTTATTAAAAGTATAATTACCTAAAATTCTTTTTAATTTAGTAAAAATTTCTGTTCTTACAATATTAGCTTCTGGTATTTCTACAGAATTAATAACTTTTTCTACATTAGCAGCTAAAAATTCAACATGTTTACTTTGTATATTAACTGGAAGATTATATTTAAGACCAGATTTTAATATATTTTCTTCATTATTTGAAAAGGTAAAATTACTTAAATTAATAAACTTAGCGTGAAAATTATAATTAACGTTATGAAGACTGGATTGTGAAGGAAAAATATATTGTTGATGATGGTGTGACTGTAAAAATCGTAAATTGTTTAATTTTTTACAAAGGTTGTTATAAATTAAACTACTTTGATAAAATACAAAATCCCTAATTTTTAAATCTAAACAATCAAATTCGCAATGATGTAGTAATAAATTTAGTCTTGAATGAAGATAATATAATTTGTAATTGATGTTATTTAAGTTCTTATAATGTACCTTAATTTCTTCTTTCAACCAAATTCTCCTTCCACATTCAATAGCTTTTCTAGATTGTGAAGAAGTGGATTTCGATTTAATGTTAACAAATTTAGGGGTTAGACGTTCTTTTAGGCATGTCTGGATAAACCATATTTTTAATAAAATTGCCTTCCTATTTAGCATTAGTTTTTTAAATTCTCGAACTACAATTGCTTGACAAGCATATTTAATATTGGTGAAGTAATTCATTACTCTAAGTGGAGTCTCTTTTTAAAATAATATTTTATTACTCTTGAAGTCTTCTCCACAGTATTTTTATTTTTATTTTTTTTTTTTTAATATTTTATTTTAGCATACATGTTTCGCTAATTATAATTAGCATCGTCAGTATATAGAGGTAACTAAAAACTAAAATTAAAACAGTGAAATATAAATAAAGAATACTAACCGAATGAAATAGTTAACAAATTTTGAACTAATGTCAATTAAAAATTAAACGTATTTGACAATTTAATACAGTCGACTATATTAAAAAATTAATTTAAATAAAGAAAATAAAAAAAAAAAAAAAAAAAAAATAAAAAATATCAATTTTAGTTTCTTTTGATGTAGTTAATCTTTTTCCGTCAATACCTCCAGATGAATGTACTAATCTTATACGTAATCTTCTTTTTTCTAACAACTCTCTATATACATATCAAATTTTAGATCTTTGTTCATTTTTAGATTTAGTCTTTAAACAAAATTATTTTAAATTTGACAATAAATATTATTCACAAGTATCAGGCTTAGCGATGGGATCAAATATTTCACCTTTAGCAGCTGAAATTTTTATGAACAATTTAGAAAATACAATTTTTTCAAACTCTTCTATATTAAACAAAGTTTCTTTTTGGTATAGATACGTTGATGATTGTTTAGTTCTTTTTAATGGTACCATTGACGAATTAAATAATTTTAGTAATTTTATTAATTCTATCCATCCAAAAATAAAATTTACTTTAGATATTGAATCAAACAACTCTTTGTCTTATTTAGATTTAAAAATTTCACGGTTTAACAATAAATTTAATTTTGATATTTTTCGCAAATCTTCCCATACAGATTGCGTAATTCCATTTAATTCGTGCCATCCATTTTCTCATAAAACTGCTGCTTTTCGTTCGTACTTTCATAGACTATTTTCTATACCTTTGTCACCTTCTAATTTTGCTAAGGAACACAAAATTATAAATCAAATTGGTTTAAATAATGGTTATCCTATTTAATTAATTAATAATATTTTCACAGAGTTCTTATAAAACATTTTTCAAAAATTTTATTAATTTTCCTACAAATAATGAAATGGTTTTAGGTCTATTCCATACTTTGCTCACTGTTTTCAATTTTTGCAAAAACTTTTTAAAAAACATAACATCAACATTTCATTTTTGACACATAACACACTTAAATTATTTTTAGTTAATAATAAAGATCAAATAACAATCTTACATAAATCTGGAGTGTATAAACTTACTTGTTCTTTTTGCAATTCTTCATATATTGGCCAAACAGGTAGAAAATTCAAAACGAGACTAAATGAACATTTATATTTAATAAATAGATATTTAAATACAAATATTTATAACACTAATTCTGCTTTTGCCAACCATATTTTATGTTCAGGACATTCATTTCCTTCAGATTTAAATATCAAAATTCTACATGTATGTAATAAAGGATCTCTTCTAAACTCATTAGAGACACTTGAAATTAATAGAATTTCTAACAATAATTCAATAAATTGTCTAAATGAAATGTTAAATTTAAATCCCTCAATTCTTCTCAGTTCAAAATTATAGTTTTATTCTTTTCATTTTTCTATTCTTTTGATATTTTTTATTTTCTTTATTTAAATTAATTTTTTAATATAGTCGACTGTATTAAATTGTCAAATACGTTTAATTTTTAATTGACATTAGTTCAAAATTTGTTAACTATTTCATTCGGTTAGTATTCTTTATTTATATTTCACTGTTTTAATTTTAGTTTTTAGTTACCTCTATATACTGACGATGCTAATTATAATTAGCGAAACATGTATGCTAAAATAAAATATTATAAAAAAAAAAAATAAAAAATAAAAATACTGTGGAGAAGACTTCAAGAGTAATAAAATATTATTTTAAAAAGAGACTCCACTTAGAGTAATGAATTACTTCACCTCCATAATTTCTATAAAACTCGATTTATTCGGATATAAGTGGATGTTTCAAATAACTGTTGTGTGTTGAAGACCTCTGTTATATGCTGACATTCATCAGACGTATTCCTTACGGATATTTGGACTTCGAAAGTACCACGTGTGCCGCATCGTTGCTTAACTGACAATATTTTCTTTTTTCTTTTTTTTTGTCACTAATTTTGGATATTTGCCCTTAGCGTTTTCTACTTGGGTTGATCTACTTTCTGTCAATTGTCTACGCTATTTTTTTAATTGCTGTGGAGCCGCATCTATCGATCCGGGTTTCCATATCGATCAACGTCGAGCTGTCGTCTTTATTTATAGCGATTGATGGTAAACCAAAGAAATCTAATATCAACGTATTGTACTAGCTTAACTTACATTCCTTTCACTTCAATACCATCAATTATTTATCTTTTAACTGTTAATTAACTTGCCCGCTGAAAATATTCATTTTAGTAAATACTCATTTTTCTTATTACAGTTAAAATTGTTGCTGAATTTATAAATCACATTTACCTTAACTCTTTGTTTGTTTATTCAAATATAGCTTACTCACTTAACTTCAGCATTCGAACTTATCGGTACTCAGTAAGTAATTAACGTATTCATTATACGGACCAACTTATTATCTATGGTCCCACTTGTTATTACTTTTCCACCTTGAGTAAATCGAATCCTGAATAATTTGCAACTATAACATAACTGACTCTGAACATTTTGTTTAATATTTTCAATAAGGTAAATTAGATTTAATCATGCTCATTATACTTCGTTCCTATTGTAGTAATTGTTCTATTACCATATACCCTCTGGGTACATATTTTATTTGTCCCGCTTATATTTATGTTACCATTCAGTTTGTTTTTTTATTATAATTTAATTAACTCTATTTTTGCGTACTTATTTCGTCGCTCATTTTTACGCTATCAGTTGTTTCGTACTTGCGACTGAATGCCTTAATCAACCAAGTACGTGGCGCCCATTTTCTTAACTATTCTTTACGCAATTATTGCTTACCACCTCATACTTAAAAAATTTAGACTTACTAGCCCACCCCCAATATTTGCCTACTGGTACTGAGCCACCGTGCCTTAGCATTTTAAATTTTGTTACCACCAAAAGTTACCGTAACAAGTATAGTCAGATTTATAGCACGCGGTTTAGCTTAGGGTTTACCTTCGCGTCTGAAGCAAAAAACCAAATCGGTAGAAAAAAATACTTCAGGTTCTTGGTTTTTTACGCGAAAGATTTATAAGCATATACCTCAAGCACATGTCTTAAAGTGCATTAAACCAAGAGTTCCTTGTAGATAAAAAGTCACTTAAACATTATGGAATTCGCAACAAACAATATTTTGGCAAGTTGGAATTTTAGGAATGCCGCACGACGGACAGCTGTAAGCATGTTAGAATAAGCGTTTTGCCTTATATGGAAGGTGTCCAACAACCGCTGCTATTCGCTAAACATCAAGACGCCACCAAAGTAGCGTTTAGTAGATGAAAAAGACGTTTGAATATGACACAAAAGATATCTACACAAATGGTGCGGCAAACTCCGAGGATAATTTTCAGAAATAGAAATTCGAGCAAAGCTGGTTTTTTGATAATACGAAAATGTCAAAATTTGGAATACCAAAGGTTTCTGCCGTAAGTGACAGTGGGAATGCGTGCATTGTCAAAAATTTTTGTAAAAGTTCTTTTTCAAGCTGAAATATCTGTAGAACTAATCAATCAGAAAAACGCAATGTTTTACAAAACTCAGTTTGTCGTCGAGCAATAGTACGAGGTACTTCAATTAAAAAACCTTACGGACAAGAGTATCGTGGAAGCGCTGTAAAAGATTTCGTCTTGGCGTAGAATCAAAAACCATATATTTAATCTTTTATGCAAAAATATTTACTTTCTTGGTGCCATACCAGTAGTCACACTACTTAAGTTATTTTACTTCCAATGTTCGTTGAGCATTTGCGGACACAGTGACGGTGTTTTCGTTTACATAAGCAATCTGATGTCGCTGCCTGATATTAAGTCTTTGTGTATTGTTGATAACTAAATTTCACAAAGTCGGCCTTGTCCTTAAAATTTTTTTTAAGAAAACTAACCGGTAGAAAATTGCAGAGTATGTTCAATAAATAAATATCTTCAAAGAAAGCGAACAACGTCAGCAAGTACACTTTTAACGATCACAGCTTCAATTATAGAGAGTCACCATACGTTATAAATAAATAGTCTTGACTTAGAAACGTTCGATTGTGCAACAGTCTTTAATGGACGGGTGGCGTCAATCATCGCTTTGCCATGAACAAATTCATATTGACTAAGTTGGAATAAAAAATTGGACCGCATTTTATGCAAGAGTAACTATCGTAGATAATAAAGAATCTACCGCAACTGTTTGCAAAACATTGAGTTTCTTCAAGTCTGGGAATGTTATTCTTAGGCATCTTGCTAGCCACCGCGCCCAGTTTGTCGCTTGTGGCTACTCGGTTTTTGCAGCAGATATCAAGATTTAATTTAGACGTGATGTGGGTTGTCGGTTTGCCTAAGAATAAGATAGATACTATTACTTTGACTGTATCGTATTTTGAAATTCCCACCGTGTCTAAAGTTGAAGCACAATTGGATCGACACGAACTTCTAAGAAAACAACTTGTAAACTAATCTCAACAGATTCGTTGCCAAACTTGTTTTTACAAAATTTTACTTAGAACTATATTTTGAGGTCTTCGCGAGTAGTTTTTACTGGTAAACCGCAATCTTGTGATCAGAGAATAAAAATCTTTACCATTAAATTATTTCTTCTCGTAATGGCATCATCGTTGCCTAAATTAACATATTGCATTTAATCGACATGGCACTGCAGTCTACGTATTCTAGAGTCGGCAATCGGCTACAACTAAGATATAACAGTAACCTTTAAATGAAGTAGAGGACCAACAATACCATAACAGATTATTTGCCAAAGGTTTAACGGCTTTGCACCATGACAAAAATAACTGAAAAAAATTGCAGAACTTTATCATTAAAACAAATTGAACATTGTCGCATATAGAGGAGAAATATTTGAACGCATTTTTGGCCAATAATAATGTAAAATTTTAGCTTTGGTTTTTGTCATTCTGCAATTTTCAGCAATGTGATGATCGTGGTGTTCTCGAATAAAGACGTAGTTCGGTAAAAAACGCCATGCTTAATGACCACGAAGAGAATTTATGCAAAACGGCCAAAATACGACTACACAAATTACTATAGTACACGTTATTTGTAGAAAAAAAAAATAAGATAGAGCTCAAAGAAACAATATTGACGAGAGAAACTACACGAGAAAGAACATTAGGTTACACATGGTCTAAACCATTCCTATGAAAAAAAGTGAAGTCATGATGATGTAATCTAATCGCCCACCTTGCTAATCTACTCATAGGATTTTGTAATCGATTTAAACAGAAAAGAAAGTGATGATTGGTGATGACGGTAAAATGAGTTCCGTCGATCTAACCTTAAAACTTCTCGATAGCCAACAAAACCACCAAGCTCCTTTTTGGTAGTAAAACAATTCGATTCAGCTATAATTAGTCTTAATTAATTTGCGTTTGGAAACCTTTTGGCTCAATACGGCACATAGTCCAAATTCAGAAGCACTCGTTTGCACGACGAAAAGTAAAATAAAATTAAGGCAACGGAAAATAGACGCAGATACCAACTGATTTTGTAATGGCAGGAAACCAGTTTTACACTCCAATGTCTAAGTAAAAGATGAATTCTTCCTAGATAAATAAGATAGAGAAAAAGTTTAAGAAGAAAAGTTAGATATAAATCTTTGCTAACAGCATGCGTTATTAATGAGTCGACAACCCTCAGTAACATTTTTAGAAGCAGCGCAGCAGAAGCAACAATCTTGACAGGATCTACCAAAAGTCCGTAACTATTTACTACGTAGCCTTAGTACTTTAGTTCAGGTAAGCAAAAGAAACATTTCTCGCGCGGAGAGTAAATTCAGCTGCAAACAACTGTCCTAAGACTTGCTGCAAAATGTTCATATGCTTTTCAAATGTGGACTACACGATAATAATGTCGGCAAGATAAGCGAAGCAGTGGGGTTCTAAATCAGCTCCAACGACCCTGTCTATTAACCTTTAAAAAGTAGCTGGAGCATTATGTAGTTCAAAAAACATCATAGTAAACTAAAATAACCCACGGCGTAGTAAAAGTAATTGAAGCTTTTGATTCATCAGTAAAAAGAAATTGCCAGTAGGTAGAGCAAATATCCAAAAAGGAAAGATACCGTAGTTGATCTAATATGGATGAGATACAAGGTAACGGATACGTGTCTTTATGTGTAACCTGGTTCACCTTTATAAAATTTACACAAAAACGGCAAGATCTTATGTTTTTCTTGATCAAAACAATAGAACCAGACCAAGCGCTGGTAGATGGTTTCGCCACTTTATGTTAACGCATAGAATTTGATTTCTTATTAAAGTTATTCTGTAGTATAGGTTTGCAATAGCATTATTGAGTAACGTGTTCAATTAGAAACGTTGTGCCAAAGAAAGATTCATATTAGACCAAAGAGACTAGAAATTGACATCCACAGAAGCTAAAAAAATATCTGTGACAAGGCTCTATGGCGCGCTAAAAATCAATTTCTAAGATCAACGTTTGCAAAAATTTGGGTAAAAACAATGTCTATATCACACTGACTTTGTTTTCAAGACAAAACGAAAGTAATATAGTTTCCATCACCAAACCAAGAACACCGTTGTCTAATCGACACATAGCCTCGGAAGGACGATGTAGCGGAGTTTCTAAGGGGTTTAATGCCTGTCATCCCTTAGTTCCTAAAATAGTATTGGAAGCACCAAAATCTAGTAGATTGTGAAAAAAGTAAACACAAGTAGAGGCAGCTAGATAAAAGAGTTAATATCGTTCAACAGTAGAAAAAAAAATTAGATGTATTCGCCGACAGTCAGAGGGTTCAGGAAAAGAAATATTTCAGTTTAACCGCAATTCAGGAGGAAGATGTAAACCCAGCAAAACACCCGAGCTTGCTTAGTACAAGTGTGCCACAAAAAAGGTAAGTAAGAATAGGAAATGTATCATTTAAAAGGAGAAAACTAGTTAGACGCAGTCGGATGGGCCAGGTAACAGAAACGTGTTTTGAACACATGTAGTTTAGCGAGGCACTTGCTTTACGGTTTATCTTTACTTCTCAGGCATAAAATCAAGTTGGTAGTGCGTTTTATATGACAACATAATCCGCCGTGTAACAATAGAATCTGGACGGCTTCTCGTCCAGAGACGTGGAGTATTCTGACCCAGGTAAAGTTATTTGGGATGCGAAAATTTGCGTTGCGCCTCTTCTGGAAAGTATTCCGCAGCCGCTGCCATTAACTCAAATCAAGACCTTGAAATGACGTTTAGCAGCTGAAAAAGACGGAAAATTGTTTAACGAAACGTGCTGGTCAAAAAAGTTGCACGCGCCAGCTTTATCAAGATCTTTGGAGCAGTAAATTTTATGAAAAAAGAGATGTAGGAGAAGATGCCTGGATATCACACAAAAAGTATCGACAAAAACGGTGCAGTAAGCCCAAGAATGGTTCTTAAGAATAGAGATTGAAGCGAAGTCAATTTCTTGACCACGTGAGAATGTCAAAGTCAGTGGTACCAAATGTCTAGGCTATATGTAAGTATGGGAATGATTGCATTGTCAAAGATATTCGCAAGATGTTTTTTGTGTAGGTTCCATTTCAAGCGTGAGTATTTGTAGAACAAGCTCAAGACGCTCTTGCACGTGTCAATCACAAAAACGCAATGTTTTACAAAACTCAGTTTCTCGTCAAGCAGTAGTCCGAGGTACTTAAATTTGTAAACTTTACGGATAGGAGAATCGTAGAGGCGCAGTAAATGATTTTGTCTTAGCATGGAGCCAAAAACTATAAAATTAGTCTTGTTTGTGGAAATACTTAGTTTACTGCTGCCAACCCAGCTAGTCACAATATCTAGGCACAAGTGAGATTTTGCTTTCAAGTGGCCGGGAATTGGTGGACACTGTGACAGTAATGTCTAAGAGATCGTTGACAACTGAATTTCACAAGGTCGGCCAAAAACCGAGCCTTGTGGACAATTTTTTGTCAGTAGTTTGCTAAAAACTAAACGTGAAACGTTTGCAGAATATGTTATCGATCTATTCAATAAATAGCTACAAATGACGCGCGTAGCGTCAGCAGGTATTCTCTTAATGACGAGAGCTTTAATTATAAAAGGCCACCATACGTTATTGAACGCTTTAGAAATGTCTATAAAAATAACTAGTTTATACTTGGAAACGATTGTGCAATAAAAATGATTGGGCGGGCAGCTTTAGTCATCGTTTTCCCAAGAACGAAGACATATTGACTAGGATGGAATAAAATGTTGGGCGGGATCTCGTATATTTTTTTGAGTTTTTTCGAATAGTTTGCCTAGTTCCAATATCAATGTTATCGGACAGTACGAGATTGAGTTAGCGAGATTCTATCAAGTTTAGAAGCTTTTGCTAGCCACTACCCAATCTTGTCTCTTTGCTAAAGAGATCTAGATATTATTTGGGCATGATGGAAATTTTTTCATCAGTGGATTGTCGTATGGAAATAAAGTGGACAAAATTATTTTGATCGTGTCATGTTCTGAAATAGTGTATCTGTCGCCGTCTTGAATGTTGGAGCATGGTTAGATTGACTAGAACTTTCCGAAGAACAACGTATAAATTAACTCCCACGGAATCGCCGCCAAACTGTTTTTATAAAATTTTGCTAAGAGTTATACTTAGGTGTTTATTGTTTGTTTGTACCGGTGAAACGCGGCTTTATATAATGCAAACCATTGGTGTTTCACCTCTGCTGGGACTTTTTTGTAGTGTTTTTTTAAACAACGCACCGCTCGCTTTAACTTAGTACTCCACCACGGTACACCAACTCTAGAGCTTATTGGTATGCATTGGTATGATATTCAAGGCATGTTGGCAAGTCAAGGATTAGCTTGGTCAATTTATCAATCATGACGCCTTCAAATTTAGAATCGTGGCAAAATGCACCCCGTAGAAGATAAAGAATTAATCTTGCAATAGCATTATTTAAGCAAACGGTATCTATGCTTTTAAAATCATGTAGCTTTTAGGGATAGGTACAAAGTTAAGGGCTTTAACGGTTAATTCAAACCGTATCAGTCGGTGTTCAGTTTCTATCACTTCAACGATGACTCGCCAGTTTGTTATTTTTTTAGCTAAACAAAGGGACGCTCAAGTTACATCTATGTTCGTTGAACCTAAATGACTAGCAAAAGTAAAAGGTTGGTGAGATTCGTTCACAACACAAAAGTCTCGGTTACCTACGAGGTTCTCCACACATCGATTTTATTTGTCAGTCACCGGAGAGCGATTTAAAATTAAAATCACTTGCTATAAAGATAGGAGTGCCTCTTAGTTCATCAAGAATTTTATCTAAGTGTTGGAGATAAATACAAACATTTTCGCTCGGTGGCAAATAAACGCCGACGATTGCCAAGGAAGTGGTTCCAACTGTAACTATTGTTACTACATTGCAGTCATTTTTTAATGACTGAGTTCACTATTCTGACGGGCTTTAAGATATTGATAAAACAAATAGCCGAGTAGTACCGCATAGAAGAGGATGCGGCAATCCTATTAAAGAGCGCAGCCGCACCAGCGAGATTGTACCCTAAACCTGAACTAAACACGTATGGTTCTTAAGTCGGTAGTATGTCTATATTATTGTCGGAGGAGAAATTGATAGCTTTGAAAGACGCAACACGCGAACTGCAAAGATTTACTTGCGCCAGCATCAAAATTAATTGAGTGGTCTCACACTACATAATTGGTGTTAAATATTTTGGCGTCGAGCTGTTTTAGGTACCCTGGGCAGATGTGGGATGACGCTTTGTGTTTAACAATACGTCTTTCATGACCGTAGCAAATGTAAACCCATGTAAAATTTTGCTTCAAATTAAGACATGTTTTCGTCTTGTGCTTTTCGGTACAATAGTCGCACTCTATGTCACTTTTACAATTGGCGGAGAAATGGCTAAATATCTGATAATTGAAGCATCTCGTTACTTAGATATGGTCATTTACCCTATAAGCATTCCAAGCAACATATAATTGACGCGAGGCCTAAAGGTATTGTTTAACTTCTGAGTAGATTTTAAGGATTCAATTACAGTTTGTCTATCTCTAAGACCAAAGCAAAATAGTGTTTTCAGATGTAGCAGTTTGTCGGAAGCGTCGTGGAAATTTTGCGAAATGATTACATCTTTTACTTGCTCAAGGGACAGGTTAGAAGAAACGTCTTGGATAGAATTTCTAGGTAACAACTTGCCTTGGGGCTTAACCACAAGGCTCGCTTGTTCTAAAATGGCCGTAGGTATTTTTGTCAGATCTATCTTTTTAGATTCAAGTTAAATTGCATTGCTGCCCGTTCTGTCCAGTCTAACGCCGTATTTTCGAGGATTGAGGACTTTCATAAGGGTCGTTTTTGTTTCGTCGGCGGTCTTCAAAAGAGATTCAGGTTTTGGGATGAAGACTACAGTCGACCTGGCAACAGGAACAACTGATTTACCTGATCTAGCTACTTGGGTATAAAATTATTGGACGGGAGCTGCAGCTGCAATTGAGGTTAGTTTTTTTTAACATTTTGTAAATTTGTTTGAACGTCTCAAAGGGCATGGGAGATTTCAGCAGATTGCTGCAACAGGCACTGGTATTTGCGGGAAGCATAAAAGAAACCTTGAATTCTACATAAAATTTTGAGCATTTAGAATCTCTTTCCCAAAGAGTTTTTACTGGCTGATATTAACTTGGTTAAGGCTGTGATTTTGGTTTCAAAAAACTTATTGACGTCATCTAAACGGATTACTGACTCTTGGTCATTGTCGTCTTATCTGGGACGCTTTGAAGAAGATATAACCACCTTCATAGTAAAGGTTAATAGAACAAGGGAGAATATGCGCGACCGCACGACTCTTGTGGAGTGCTGGCTGGAAAAAGAACCGGTTGCCTAATACCTTTTTGACCGTGTACAGGATCTTATTGCCAGAAAACGGTTGGGCTTATTGGCTGTGTGTTATTACCCACATTTTACCTCGTAGAGGTAATGGTCTATAGCTCTTAGAAAAAATTAACTCTTACGCAAACTGAAAATATAAATAATTACAATTACAAAATTACTGATGTTCTTAATGGACTTTGCCTAATTGCTCACAGTTTGAAAATTAACGTTGGCCACATTCATAGCAAGAATTTTAAGAGACGATGACAATTTACAGCTAAGTGTCCGAGTTGTAAGCAGTTCTAGCAAATAACACAAAATCGAGCAACATTACTCACACGAAAAGAAAAATGAGTAGAAGAATTGATTCCTCACATAGGCCAAGTTTGGTTTTAGTAGCGCAGTTGAACGACGCGATGGTGATGATCGGTATTTTAGTAGCATGATAGTAGCGTATAACCCTATAGTCTCAGAAGGTCCCATAGTTTGTGCTTTTATTTTGTCAGACAGTTGTTCTTAGTAGTTCAAACTTAAAATTTCCGATTTCTCTAAAGCAACCAAATACGCCCAAGATTGTAATTTAAGCTTCCTAGCTTGGTACAAACGAGAAGCTGAACCAGTGAGAATATTTGAAGATACAGCAAACAGTTACTCAGTCGTCATCCCTCTAAAATTGAGTAATTAGTAGCGATAAGAAACATAGCAGTTGTAGCATAGTCATCTAATTTACTACTAGCAAAGGAATCTATCATACTATTCACTAGTGCAGGAAGTTGAGCTATAGAAACTGAGCGGATCTCCGTTTGTACTATTTGTGTACTCTTTCAGTGTCAAACCTAAAGCTGGTTAAGAATAATAATTTTGACTTACGAGTGATATATTCTTGTACTCTCCGAGCAAAAACAACGTATTCTACTGACGCTTAAATTTATCTTGACTGCTGATCTGCAACCAACTTCAAGAGCAGAATTAACCCGTATAATTTCCTGTTTTTTCATACTACGTCTAGTAAACGTCCAGATACTCTTTCTACTCTTATATAATCAAACTGACTACTTGATAAATAATTTCTTTATTGTACTTGAAAAAGAAGACTTCTTTTAGACTGATTTTGCTTTTTTAGTATTGAAAAACGTGTCTAAAGATTAGCACAATTATTTGAAGATAGATAAAACAATTTATGTAAACTTGCTAGCATTGGTAAAAAGAAACTATAAAGATTTCATGTTTCCAACAATATTTTTAATTAATTTTTTTATTGGATGATTGTTTGGGTAAGAAAAACGTTTTTTTTTTGTATTAAAACTTTGTTTTTCCTTCATTTGTAGAACAATTAGGTACCACGTATCAACACCATTTGTTTATATGTCTAACACTAATAATTGAAGTTTACAAAAACAACCAAATATTTTCCGTGGTGTTTATATTCATCAACTAGATCTAGCCCAGAAAACTTTGCTCTAAGTAATTCTACAAGTTTATATACTTTTTCTTAAAAATATTTTAGAACATATTGTGTGTATTTTTGTTGTCAGAAAAAGTACAAACACGCAATACAAACAATATTAAGTAAATGATACAATTGTAATCATTGTTAATTTTCCTTTTGTTTAAATTTTTGTGATTTACCAAACATAAATCGAATTATTTTAATAAATTGATGCGCAATGTAATAAATTAGAAATCTTAGTAAACCAAACGCAATTAATAGAATAGCGATAACGTCTAGAAGATAATACTGATACCATGGGATATCAAGCGCTGGACTTCTTAAATGCGCTGTTCCGTTATGTCTAATAACGTATTCAATCCACCACACAGCGCGTTCTAAGCCAGTCATGGGGTTGTCTTCAGCTAAATTTGATAATCGAGTGATAGTGTTTCGGTATCTAAAAATCATACGTTATTTTTTAGTAATTATCTTAAGACACTTACATGGGATTTGTAATAACTTCAATGATAGCAATTTTGAGTTGCTCTTTATTTAATGTGTGATAATCTAGCGATAAGCCAAAACCGCGTTCAACCATTTTTTGAACGTTTTGCGATTGATCCCCTATATGAGGTATTCCAATCATTGGTACTTTAGCAAGAAATGCTTCTTCCGTAGATTGGAGACCTCCCTGAGTAATAAACAGTTTTATGTTTGGATGTCCTAAAATGGAAGATGTTAAAAGTGCGTAACGTAGTTATTTAATTTTTCTACTGAGCACGTCGGTTTGCGGCACCCATTTTAGAATATACACGTTTTTTGGTTTATTAGAAAAGTTGTCTGAATCGTATTTCCAAAGGACTGTGTATGGAAGTTCAGCAAACGCTTCCAGTATAGATTGACACAGATTATCTGATGTGTCTTTACTTTTGACGTTTGTTCCTAAACTAAAATAAATAAACCCATCACTAGCAGAGTCTAAAATGGTTTTTAGTTTCTAAAATTGGAAGTATTAATTTAGTCGTAATAAAAAAAGTTAGTGGAGTACTATGGGTAAAGGTTTTGCTGGTACTCTATGAATACCTCCAACTGGAATTACGACGGGGACAAGTGGTCGTATTTTGCCAAACACTAGATCCGTGTTCTCCAACAGTAAACTGACATTTCTGAAAAGTTCTGTTGACGTTGGAAAATCGTTTCCAAAATGTTTTTTTAGAATTAAATTTTCTTGCGGGTCGTTGTATAAATATTTAAATAATTTTGAAGCGAAGTTCCAAACTACGCTAGTTATTCGTTCGGATAACTTGGTAGTTTTTGCAAACGGCAACAAAATATTCGGGTACAGGATTGGATGAGTTGGAACACCAAATTCTTCGTACAATCGCTCTTGAGCCGCAAACGTTGAAATTGCAATCGATGGGCATTGGAATATTTTGGCAAACGCAAAAGAAATTGACGTAAAACACTCGGCTATAACTAAATCAAAAGATCCTTCTTTTATCAGTTTTTGAACTTCAGGGTGTTGCAGATGAGAATCCACGTGACTAATGAAATTATTAGTGTACACTTTAAAAGAAAACATTAAGCTAGTGTTTAGCAATTGTGAAATAAATTCAGGCATCAACTTATAAGTAAAGTTTAAGTTTATCTCCGTTAAGTTTGTTAAAGTCAAATCGTAAATTGGGTCGGTTGTTAGTAGTGTTACTTGATGTCCTCGCAAAGATAACTCTCGCCAAAGAGGCCGAAAAACGATTTGATGGCTATACGACGGTGTTGGCACGTGCGCAAGTATTCGAGCTCCATTATTTATACAAACTGAACTTAAAACTAACACAACTATCACTTGGTATTTATGCATTTTAATTTTATATTTTATAAATGAAGTTACTATGCAGTCACATTAACATTTAATATAATAATAAACTATTAATGCATTATAAATGTTTACCTCAAAAAAGTAATTACGATAAGCACTTGACCAGATTGGCAGGTTATTTAAGTTACTAAGAAGACTACAGTTAATAAGACACATATACTCTGAACCGTAAAAACCGATTAAAGTGTAGTATAAACATTCTGTCATATTGTTATTTTTTAAAATTTGATAATGTTTTAAAACTTAATTTTTTAATTTAAATGTCTTGGTGTTTGCAAATATTTGCAAAAGTCACTGATGTTATAGGCTCTGTTAACTTTTTATACAGAACTGTTTTTTTCACTGACAAATTCTCAATTTTTGTTTTTTCTTACTTTATTTTGGTTCAAACAAAGCAGATATTAAGCAGCTATAAAAATATAAAAAAAAATTAAAAAGAAGAAAAAAGATATCACAGCCCATAGAACGAATGTATACGAAATCCTGTCTCAAATAAGAAAGCTTACTCCAAGACTTAAATGCCGACAAGCAAAATAAGAAACTCAAGAAAAGAAAAACCAAACCCAAAAACAAAGAGAGAATTCTATAAATGACGTACCAATCGAAAAAACCCGACTAAACAGATATAACTATATACAGACAGAAACGTAGACTGCCCTGATGTTAGATGGAGAAGAAAGAAACCAAAAAACCTTATCAGAAACTTAATTAAAGAAAAAAAATCGGTGACAGCAAAATAGTAGACAGCAAACAGGTAGCATCCAAACTATAGCCATATCGGTATCGACAATGTATTTAACGATTTAAACTACTAAAACTACGAGACAAAATCCAGAAGAATAGCAAAAGCCAACAATCCTAAAAGCCAAAAAGTGAACTAGCACTTACGACGCTTCCAACGCCGATGAAAAAGAAAAAACCGATTAGAAGAAAAAGACAACAAAACACAACTAGAAATGTCAAAAAGAAGTAGAATAGAGAAATTGCTTTTGCATCTTTAGAAAAACAACGTACTTTAGAAAAGTTTTTAGAAATCGTTCGAAATAGGACAGAATAAATAGACGATGGAAAACCAGCAGTAACACGGTCGCGTCTTTTTTTTTTAACCAAATGCTTTCTGCAACCGACAAACCAGACAGTAACAAACGTAATCCTCCACATGAAGCCAATAAAAAGTAAGACTTTGGCAACACTACGATAACCAGAAGTAGAATGAACGTAATGGTCGTTAATAATAGGTTTTCGTTGATCGTTAACGCAAGACGTAACTGATAAAAAGACGTGAAACTACGACGTACGATCTTAAGTTAAGCATTTGATCAGATACCGGTCCTAACAATTGTGAGTAAAGGTATCGCATGGTGGTAACGTACATACCAATAGATAAGTTAACTCCCCATCGTACCGTTACGAATTGTCTCTATCAAACGATCGTAATAATCCACAAGAAAAAAATTTAATTTCAATATAGAAGCAACGTTCTCTTAAGAATGCAAAGAACTTTAGCTTGTTTTAAACACAAGAAGAGCTTTGTTCTACAAAACCTCAACAACTGAGAACAAAAGCTGGTGCTGTGAAGAAACAAAACTCGTCAATAAAAATAAGAAACGCAATTTAGTAATTAGATTCTCTCTTTTCGCTATTTTTTTAGTTCTCGTCTTTGGGTTTTGTAATTTGGTTCTTGGTTAAACATTGAAGGGTTGGTCACCTTTTTTGTATCTTCTACGGAGAGATTAACGAAACAGACATGTACATTAAGTCTTATCTTTCTCGGTCTTTTTTACTTGTTTTTTTTCTTTTTCTTCTTCTTGATTGGTTGATCCCCTTCCTCAAATTTCTGTATTTTTTGTTTTCTTTCTCTACTTTCTATCTTCTAAATTTTTTTCTTTAGTGTTCACTGCAGCTCTGCTTCTTCTCTTGTTCTTTTCTCTCTAAACTTCTTCGGTTTTTTGCATTTCAGGTTTAATTAATTTTTACTTGTTGTGCTTGGTTTAGAACTTGGTATAGACTGCAACCTTGTTTCTTGTATTGTACTTCCGCTTAGTCGGGATTTTGACGTTACTGGTTAGTGTTGGTATATTTATTCTCTTTAGGTTTATTTTGCTTTTGAGATAATCTAATTCGTTTTTTGGATTTTAAGTTCTAGCTGACGATCCAACGCGATAAACAAAGACTTAGCTTTGTCAGAAAGAATCTCATACCGTACATAGACAATTTTTTGACAAACATAGTTCTTTCATACCTTTTTCTTTCTGACTCCGCATATCTACATTCAATTTCCGATATATACATTAGTTTTTTTTTCTACTTGTTCAGTTTTGGTGATTATATTAACAAAGGGCTTGAACACTACGAGTTGGGGTATTATTTTATTTTAAGGCTTGTGGTCTTTGGCACAAGCTGTAGCTTCCTACTTCTTACTCTTACCGTCGTGGGTTTGTTGAGTGGTCAGCGTTCTTTGTGGAGGACTTATTTCTCGTTTTCTGGTGCTTAGGCATTTCGACTGTATGCAACTGTTGCGAAAGTTGTTCATTTCTTGGAAAGATTTAGTTGTGTGATGTAGGTCTTCTAGACCCTTTGACGACTATTTTTTCAAAGGCTTTACTAATTGGTGTTTCTCACGACGGCAAGTTTTCTCTCTTTATCTGGGTTGAGTTTTTCTATGAAAGTGAATTGATTGTAGTTTTTAAGATTTGATGTTTGACGTATGCCTAAATTTCTCTCTTTTTTTGTCGTCTTCAGACTTTAATTTTGCTCATTACTCATTCATTTTCTAAAAGTCGGCATTCTAATTAAATTTTACAACGCCGCTAGTTGCGGGCCTCACTGGATGTAAAATTTTTAAATTCATTTAAATGGTGCTTTTACTTGCATCCTTTAACTTGCTGTGAACGGTCGATTTTGTTAAGACGCTGCTCGCTAAATTGTAAGTAAACTATTTAATTTTTATCGTCGGTTATTTCTATTACATTTATAGCGTGTAACAAGCACATTTTTTCGATTAAATACTTCTAACCTTAATTAACATTTTTGTATATATATATGTAAGTTTAACATTATTTGTTGCTTACGCTTACAAATTGGCTCGTGCTTTCCCTATTTACAATTACTAAATTACATTCTATTTACATTTTATACATTTTTTTAAATACATTTCATTATCCCTCCTTCGCTCTTAACTTTTTCTTCCTTCTCAATACTTCTTCCATCCACTCCGCTCTATTTCCGTTTTCATCTATTTCCTCTATTTTCATAACCTCTTCTCTTAATTCTCTGCATTTATCTCTCATGTGGTTAAAGTCCTCCGTCTCTTCTCCACATAGTCTGCACATCTTTTCTTCTTCTTTTTTCCAGTATTTGTTACCTAAAACCTCGTTCCCACATCTAAATCGTACTATCATTTTTTTCTTTTTGTTGCTTTTATTTCCTATATCCTTTAAATATTCACCCTTGATATCTTTATAATTCTTCCTATACCTGCCCTCTTTTATTATTGTTCATCTCTCTTATTTTTCCATGTCCCTATCTCTTTTTATTATTTCTTTCTTTACCTCTACTCCTTCTTCTCTTATTCTCTCCACTTCTTCTCTCGCGTACCCGTTTCTTCTATAATACTTTTCTCTGCCCTCCTGCCCGTACTTTACTTTTCTTCTCTTTATCTCTTTCCAACAGTATGTGGCATAATGTTCTTTCTCTCAGTTCTTCTTCGTATTTTATGGCCTTTTTTCCTGTCTTTACTCTTATTTTTGCTACCTGTACCTCCTTTCTCACAATATACCCCGGTGTCTGTCCCAAAACCCTTTTCCAGTACTTTTCCTGTAGCCCCTCTACCTCATTTTACTGTTTCGATCACCATATTTGCGCCCTATACATCACCACCCCCTTTACTAACTTTTCAAACAACAACTTTCTTTTTTCTATATCCATCTCGAATAGCGTTTCCTCCACACATTTGTCCTATTAACCTGTTTCCTTTCCTCGACCTTTCCTTTATGTGCTTTCCCTCCTTATTATCCTGCTTTATCGTGTAGCCTAGGTACGTAAATTCCTTGACTTGCTGCTCTTCCTCATCCCTCTATTACTACTCCTCCCTTTTTTTCTTTTTCACCCTCCTTTTCTAACCACCATTATTTTTGTTTTCTCCGTGTTTACTTCCATTTCTTTTCATGAATTTTTCCAGTGTTTTCATAATCTCTTTCATTTTTTTTTCTCCTTAGCCACCAACACTATGTCATCCGCATACGCTAACGACCATACTTTCGCTTTCCCTACCACTATCCCTCTTGTCTGTTGTCCTTTTATCTCCTCCAGATCCCACGTATATACTGCGAACAGGCCTGGGCTCAGTGGGCATCTCTGTCTCAACCCTTTCTTTGTAATGAATTTCTCGCTTTCATCCCCATTCACTTTGACCCTGCTCCTCGTTTCTTCGTAGATTTCCTCTATTATTTTTATTAATCTTTCATTGATTTTTTTTCTCTTTATGTATTATTTTTCTCTCTTTTATTCATTCCTTTCTCCTTTTTTTTAATTCCATTTTAACTTTTTTTTTACTTTTTCGTGTTTTAAAACGTTCCATTTGTAATGATTTCGCTTTAATTTCGATTTAAATGCAATAATTTCTATTAATGCAGGAGGTTATCTTTTATCGCAGACTTTGATTATACTGTTTGTTCACCTTAATCTCACTTGTTTGTCACAGTTTTATACTTTTTCACCACGGTTTCAATTTTTCACTTAATCTATTTATTATTTTACACCCTTCTTCCTTTGCTCACCTTTTTTTCTCACCTTCTTTCCTCTTACTACCACTACTAACTCAAGTTCCTGTACTCACTATCTTCTCCAACTTCTACAATTGTATTTCACTTTTACGTTTCCTTAAATGTAAATACGATCCTCTACATCGAAAGGTACCGCACGAATATATTAGCATTTTTGTATTTACTATGTATGTAAATTCTTTTACGCAATGCATTTACGCATTGCACATGCGTTTTTAACCTTTTTCTTAAGTCATGAATCATCTTGGGTGCTGCTCTTGTAGCAAAAAAACCTTTTTGTCCTGCATAAATTGCAAAAAATGTCCACATGTTAAAGTTTGAACTGTGTATTTCGCTATTTGTTGTGTAAATATTCCGTTTTTTGTTGCAATCTGTTGTTCGGTCGTCGTTAGGAGAAGAACCCGTAATTATCTAGGGTAAGTTTTTTTTGTTTGTTCTTGTGCAAGAAATGTAACTTTGGTATTAGCGTTTTAGTTTTTTTTATGCACGACGTTTTTTTTTTTTGGTACAAAAAGTTTTTCCGTTACGACTACGTTTTCTGATTTATACGATGTTTATTGATTTATGTACGTGTGATTTTGTTTATGGTTATAAAAATTTGGTTTGGATACGAATAACGATGGACGTTTGATGTTTGTCACAACATCGTTTTTCTAAAGAATTTCCATACGATTTACGATTTTTATTGTCTAAAATCGATAATCACTTATGTGCTACGTTCCAAATAATCTGATTGGGTTGTGGCAAATTGAAAATCATTATACGTTACGTTTGTTTTACAATATTTTGGGTATTGGATTTGTTCAAATATTAGATTTTATTCTACGGTGAATTTGAGCTTTTGATCTTCGTTACAGTTAAATATGTAAATCTCGGTTAATTATTTACTAAGTTTATTGAGAAGAGAATAGTGTCCTTTGTGGAGCAGACAATGAAATATTTTAAGAGAAGATCACCTATCGCAACTTTTTTTGGTTCATTTTATTTCAAAAACTACCCTAAAATTATTGAACTTAGCCTATTGTCATGTACCAGATCGATTGCTATATTGCTATCTACACTTTTATTATTACCACAAGCCTCACTGGTAGTCGCCTCGCCTCGCCTATATCACACATTATTTCGAAAATAATAAAAGAAGAACATCTGGGAAACTGTATTTGCAATATATAACTTTCGTAGTTTGTTTAATTTCAATACATTTTACAAACACCATAAATATTAAGAAAAATAGTATAACAAATGACACGTACGGCATTGGAAAGCGTAAGTTTTTTTGGTTCACATTTTAATAATTGTTAATAATCATATTTAGTTATTATTCATTTGTTTGCGACTGCATGAAAACATAATAGTTGATTGATATGATAGTACATGTTATTGTTTGGTATAATTATATACGCTTGTTGCGTTTATTTTGATCGTCTTTTTTGTTTTATCTTATTCTTAATGTTAGTTAGTTCAGACGTACCCTTGGTGTCTCCGAGCTAAGAATCTTATCAGTACGAGGAGTGGCGCTTAGTTTTCTTAAACGCGCCTACTCACCAACATTGCAGCTAGCCGTGCTGACGTGTTTGTTACCAAAGGGATTCACTACAGAAAAGGTTGGTAACAGGTAACGTAAGTATCATCTTAAGAAATCGACTTTAGCCGTTTTTATTTTGTTTTTTACTTTTGTTGTGATTAGCCATGTTTCTCCAGCAAATAATATTATATTTTGTATTGCACTGTCGTACGAATGTTATTAGTTTTTTGTCATGTAAAACAAAAATTAGTTGTTATAATTATGCCTCCGCCAAAAATATACAATTAAAAAAATTTTACTAATTATACTATAAGATTAATAATTTTTTTGTTTACTTTTTTTAGATTCACCCACCGTGAGCTTAATCATTTCAACAAATTTACGTACAACGTAAAGAAGTAGAAATCCCATTAAACTAAACGCTGTTAACAAAACACCAATAACATCTAAAAGAAAATACTGATACCAAGGAACATCCAGTGCTGGACTTTTTAAATGCGCTGCTCCTTTATGTCGTATGACATACTCAATCCACCAAACAGCGCGATCTAAGCTAGTCATTGGTTGATCTTCTGCTAGATTTGACGAACGAGTGATTGCATCCCGATACCTAAAAATTTGACGTAATTTTCTAACAACCACTTTCAGATACTTACTTGGGATTTGTAACAACTTCAATAATAGCTTTTTTAAATTGTTCTTTATCTAAAGTTTTGTAGTCTAGCGATAAACCAAAACCATTTTCAACTAGTTTTCTAATATTTCTCGGTTGATCGCCCAAATAAGGTATACCAATCATTGGTACTTTGGCAATAAATGCTTCTCCTATAGATTGAAGACCTCCTTGAGTAATAAACAATTTTATGTTTGGATGTTCTAAAATAAAACTGTAACAATTGCACAGTTAAACAATATAACAGTTAACTTAGCACGTCAGTTTGTGGCACCCATTTTTCAATAACAATGTTGCTGGATTTATTAGAAAAGTTGTCTAAGTCGCACTTCCAAAGAACTGTGTAAGGAAGTTCGGTAAACGTTTCTAATATAGCTTGGCGTAGACTGTCTGGTAGATCTTTGCTTTTTACGTTTGTGCCTAAGCTAAAATAAATAAACCCTTTGCTGGCTGAATCTAAAATAATTTTTAGTTTCTAAAAATTGTGGAAGTAAATTTATTGTAATAAAAGCAAAGTATTATTAGACCTTGGGTAAAGGTTTTGTTGGTACTCTATGAATTCCACCAACCGGAATTGCCACAGGTACCCGTGGTCGTATTTTGTCGAACACTGGATCTGTGTTTTCTAACAGTAAACTTATATTTTGGACAAGTTCTTCTGTCGTTGGAAAATCGTTTCCAAAATACTTTCTTAAAATAATATTTTCTTGCGGATTGTTGTAAAAGCGGTGATGCAATTTTGCAAAGCTATAAAAAATTACACTTATTATACGTTCGGATAGTTTCTTAGTTTTTGTAAACGGCATCAAAACATCAGGGTACAAAATTGGATGAGTTGGTACGCCGAATTCTTCGTAGACCCATTCTAAGGCTGGAAGCGTTGTCACCGCTACCGATGGGCATTCAAATATTTTTGCAAACGCAAAAGGAATTGACGTAAAATGCTCGGCTATTACCAAATCAAAAGATCCTTCTTTTATTAATTTTTGAACTTCAGGATGCTGTAACTGAACATCCATGTGACTAACAAAGTTGTCAGTAAACACTTTTAACGAAAGTATTGCACTGGTTTTTATTAATTGTAAAATAAACTCTGGCATCAAGTTATAAGTACAATTTAAGTTAATTTCTGTTAAATTAGTTAAAGTTGAATCGTTAATTGGGTCAGTTGTTAGTAGTGTTACTTGATGCCCACGTAAAGATAACTCTCGCCAAAGCGGTCGAAACACAACTTGATGACTGTATGACGGTGTTGGTACGTGAGCAAGAATTCGAGCTCCATTGTTTATGTAAATCAAATTGAAAACTAGCACAATTGTCACTTGATATTTATGCATTTTGAACAGTAACACATAAATGAGAGTATTTTACATGAACAGAAAATATAACCTTGTATTATCTAAACGCGATAACCCACTAACCAATATTATTTGTAATTTAAAGAAATTATCAATTTTGACGATTAATTTAAAAAAAAAATATTTATTTTGAACGTATTGTTTAATATTTTTTATTTCCTGCTAATATATAATGTCAAAATTTACGACACTTGATGATACGTTGTAATGTCATTGTTTACCGCACTTATGCGGTAAAGTAAGACTTTATCACACTAGTGTGGTAAACAATAACATTATAAAGTGTCATCAGGGATTTACATAATTTACAATGACATAATACACCTGCTTGATTCAAAATAGTTTTAATAGTTTTTGTTAACTAAATTATTTTATCACTACGTAATATTTCAATAAGAAATTAGAACTGTTGTTCTACGATATTCGTATTATAATTTCATATTACGATACTTTATGGGTTATCGAATAGATAAAATAAAGTAAAAAGCAACTGTGAGAAAATAATGTGTAATTAAAAACAACAAAAAATTGGAAAAGTGGGTCTTTCAATTGCTAAAGAAAAGAAAAAATATAGGGTTCTACCACCTCGTTAACATATCAACAGGCGTTCATATTGCCTCGGATGAATACCAAATAAGGCTTACTTCCGTAAGTTATAGCATCACATACCATAATCCTTACAGTGTGGTGCACATGCCGAAATTGAACATTTTGCTGTCCTCACGTTTTCGTATGACTCTCATACGGCTATCATCCATCCTCAAAGAAAATTGGGATTCATAACTAAATACTACTCTATACCATTCCAGATTCCAGTGGAGTTGCAACCTACACCACTCTAAACGTCGATATCAGTGTTAAGCCGCCAGTGGTAGCACAATATGTGGCCGAAGATGAAATCCAAAACTTCTAATTCGACAATAAACTGTTGGAACGGTGAATTGGTGAGACGGTGAAATGCTAATGCGGTGAATTGGTAAATTGCTGGCGGTAAACTACTGGCGGCGAATTTTCCGAAACGCACTAAAAGCAATAGAATTTTGCAATAATAACAGATTAAGTTTGACCATAAACATATTTTGTAACTCTTGTAATCGTAAAAATTTCAAATAAATATTATAGTACGGTTTTTTTTAAATTAAAATCAACCTAATGTTTTTTGATCCATTTTATTAAATGCTTCGAATTTTTGATAATCGATATATCTAGAAAATAATATGTAACAATATTATCTTATCATTTTACAAATTAGTCAATTTTAAGTACTTTCAATAAGTTCGTTATCGTGTTCGATAAAGAACGAATAAAAGTTTGGTGATATTACAACATACTCTCAGTTTTGTCACAAAAATCAAAATGTTTAAGTATGAAGTGATCATTTGGGGTGTTTTAAGTTTAGTTTCTATAAATAATGGAGCTCGAATACTTGCGTATATACCAACGGCGTCGTATAGTCATCAGGTGGTATTTCGACCTCTTTGGCGCGAGTTGTCGTTACGTGGACATCAAGTAACGCTGCTAACAACTGATCCAATCAATGATCCAACTTTAACAAATCTAACAGAAATTAACTTAAATTTTACTTATACACAAATGCAAGAGATGATTTTAAAATTAGTAAAAACTAACCCAATATTGTCTATACAGCTTCTTAGTGATAGTTTTATTGATAACGTGGATGCCCAACTACAACACCCGGAAGTGTTAAAACTAATAAAAGAAGGATCTTTCGATTTAGTTATAGCCGAGCAATTAACATCAATTCCTTTTGCGTTTGCCAAAATTTTTCAATGCCCATCAATTGCAATAGCGTCACTAGCAGTTGTAGAACCAGTGTACGAAAGATTCGGTGTTCCAACTCATCCAATTTTGTACCCGAATGTTATATTGCCGTTTACAAAAACTACTACGTTAACTGAACGTATAGTTAGTGTAATTTTTCATTACGGTTTAAAATTATTTGCACGTTTTGACAAAATACCAAAAGAAAATCGTATTCTAAAAAAGAATTTTGGAGAAGACTTTCCAACAACAACAGAATTGGCCAATAACATAAGTTTGTTGCTAGAGAACACAGAACCAATATTTGACAAAATACGTCCCCGTGTACCTGTAGTAATTCCAGTGGGTGGCATTCACAGAGTCCCACCTAAGCCTTTACCTAAAGTATTTTATTTAACGATTTTATTTAATTTTTTTAATGATATGATTTTAGAAATTACAAACCATTTTAGATTCGGCAACGAATGGCTTCATTTACTTTAGTTTAGGATCCAACGTAAAAAGTAAAGATCTACCAAATACTTTACGCCAAGCAATATTGGAAACGTTTGCTGAACTTCCTTACACGGTACTTTGGAAGTACGAATTAGAGCATTTTCCAGACAAACCTAAAAACGTTTACGTTTTAAAATGGGTACCCCAAACTGACGTGCTTAGTAAGAAACCATAAAGGTGTCACTTTAATCTTGTTTTTCTTTTATTTTAGGACATCCAAATATAAAATTGTTTATTACTCAAGGAGGCCTTCAATCGATGGAGGAAGCTATTTACGCAAAAGTACCAATGATTGGAATACCCTACATTGCTGATCAATACCGAAATGTTAAACAGATAATTGATAATGGTATTGGTTTATCGTTAAATCACAGAACTTTAAACAAAGAACAATTTAAGAAAACCATTAACGAAGTTATTACTAATCCTATGTAAGTAGTATTTTTGCGATAAAAAAAAAATATTTGAACTTTTAGATATCGGAATACTATTACACGGTTGTCGAATTTAGCTGAAGACCAACCGATGACTAGCTTGGAGCGTGCGGTTTGGTGGGTTGAATACGTCATAAGACATAAAGGAACAAAGCATTTAAGAAGTCCAGCACTAGATATTCCTTTGTATCAATATTATTTGTTAGATGTTATAAGTGTTCTTTTGATCGCACTGGTACTATTAGTATTTTTAATTGTTTTTATAACACGTCAATTTTTCAAAATATTAAAGTTTGTGTTTAGTAAAACGTATAGATCAAAAGAGAAAGAACATAAACAATAATAAAACGAATTAACTACGTCTTTATACTAGTTGCTATACTTTGGTTATTTATTGTAACTAAATTAACAGTGACATATTGACATTTACAATAAACAGCTTCATACTTATTATTAGTATATTAGATGCAATTAGTATTTTACGATTAAACCCCTCACATGTCATGCAGTACCACCACCAATATGTTATAACGTTTTCAATGTTGGTATTATTGTTTCAATCTTCTGAAAACAGTAGTAACAGAGTTACAATCATTAGCTTATGTTAACTCAAACTTTGGATATCTACATTGTTACTAACCTTTTGTTGTTAGTTGACATATCAGTGAGCGGGTGTAGTTAGAAACGCTAGAATAAAAAATAGACACCACTCCGCTGTAACGGTAAAATCCTTGACTCGGAGACACTAAAGGTACACACAAATCCGCTGTTCAAGATTTAAAAACAAAACAAACTATGAACGAGAAAATAAACAATTATGATGACGAAACCACATTTGTTACTTTTGGCCTAAAAAAAAAACGTTCAAAAAATTACACATTGTGTTCTGCAAACAGTTTAGGTAAGCAAGTCCTGTTGAATGGTTTGGTGAAGCAACAAAACCTAGAAACCTGTCGGCTACAATACTCATCCAAAGGTTTAATGAAAATCATGTCTGTTGTCTAGATTTTATTAGAGTATAAAAAATTTTGTAAGCCAAAACATGCGTATTATGAAAATTAACAACTCTAACTTGTGTAATCGCAGCTTTACCGGTAAAAAAATATTAACAAAAAATAGTCTTTAGCAAACTTGCGAAGAAATCAACAGCAAAAAACCAAACGTGCTTGATGGTCAATGGATTTAAGGTCCGTCTTTAAAGTGTGTGGTTAGGATAGATGCTTGTAAAAGAATTTCTAAACAAAAAGAACACTAATTTGTTTTTTGTCTAATATAAAATGTATGTCGATTAATTGTGTGTTAAAGTTAACGGTCATAGCAAACAAAAACTTGTAACAACAATAGTCAAATACTTATGCCCGGTTGCACCGTGTTTCTTAAGTTTTACTTAGTGCTAAGTAAGACTTAGTTACCATAGATGTATTTGATATAACAATTGTTTTTACAGTAATTGAGGAGCATTCACGCAAAAGTGAACAAGTCAATATTAAGTAAAAATGAGTTAGGCAACTTTTCATAGGGAAAATTCTGAATTACTCACGATTTTTAGCTATGTTTATAGCAAAACTCAACAAACCAGCTTGAAAATATGGAATAAAAATGTATGAGTTGGGCAAAACTAAACAAGTCTCAGTATTATAAGATTTCGAAATATTGCATTCAAAAGATAAGTCAATATATGTGGTTAAGTTTAAATGTTAAACGTCGTATAGGCAACACAACCTACGACTATGTTTGCAAAGTCTGCCCCCTCCTTTAGGGAAGCTTTTAGTTTTAATTTAAATTTTTGTACAGGGCGCATGTATCACATGACTTTGTAAGAAGGGATATTTCCCGATTAGCATTAGTATTAGAACGTTAGAAAAGAAGTAACATTTTTAAGCCTTTTTTTTTAGTTTGAATAACGTGGCATTTTTTAGTGAGATGTACAATCAATAAAATAAAATAACAAAAAATATACAGTCCATTGCTAAACTAAACCAATATGTTTAATGCACATTCTCCATTAAAGTATGCAAAACGTTAAAATTATAAGCGACTTTCGGCTTAGACCGCGTTGTAGTAAAACACCCAGACTTAGGCTTGGTTATAGTCTCATCTTGAGAGCCAAAACAAGAAGTAGAACTTGGTCTTTGCCGTATTGTCGTTCGTAAACCTAAAGAAACTGACGTTTCGCAAGACATTGCAGCTTGCATCTTCAAAGTGGTAAATGTTTTTTACCACTCTAAAGATGCAAGCTGCAATGTCTTGCAAAACGTCAGTTTGCTTCGGTGTTTTACTACGACGCGGTCTAAGCCGAAAGTCGCTTATAATTTTAAATATAACAACCGCAAAAGCTTAAGATTTTATAAAACTTAACAAGTCGATTCGGAATTTCGTCGTTGCCTTTAAAAATCAATTAAGACTAATGGAGACATCTAAATCAAGTGGAAATTATTATCAATAATAATATTGTTTCAATAGAAGTATAGGAACCATTTTTCATAACTGTCATATTTATGCAAGTATTTAAAATAATGGTCGTAGTAAGAATTTGCACGTTCAAACATTAACGTTGTTATGTTTTTAATATTGTGTATTTACGATGGATGTGGAAGAAGAAAAAAGTATAAGTGTAAGGGAAAAGAAAAATTGTAAAAACAAAACGAGAGGAGGCTAAAATGCGGAAGTAAGTGAAAAAATTGTTAAGGCGGTTTTATCCTAAGATGCTTTTCTAAGGCATACGGTTGAACCCAAACTTTCGAGTTTTGTCGCACCTTGTAAACATACAACTAAAAACTATCAATGTGCCGAGGTGTCTATAGATAGCATCAATGTTTGCAGAAGTAAATTTTTTTGCTCGCCTAATAAAGTTTTACAAGAACAACACTTATGTCTGTATTTAGACATAAGTAAACCCCAAAGGAAAAGACCGAGGAAACGTATTAGGCAAAGAAAACCTCACGCGGTAGCTATTACCTATCAGGTATAAGGTTTTCGTATTAATAGTATTAGTAGTTCTCAATTTTTTTTATTTATTTTAGATACCTACTAGCACTGGTATAAAACGTGTGCTAAATTTTTTTCCTGAAAGCTTTTGGTCTGTCAAAAGCACGTGTTATACGAATTTCAAAAATTATTTGTAATGATGACATCCCTAAAGAATGCGGTGACAGAATGCCACAAAAGTATCAAAGCAAAAAAAGTCTCAAATGTTTTATAAAGTATTTGCGCGGTACAGAGAGTCATTACGGTAGATCAAAGTCCAAAAGGATCTACTTGAGCTGCGAGCTGTCTATAAAAAAGCTTTATAAAATTTACAATGATATTGGCTTCCGATGACTGGCATCCGATGTCTGCAGTTACTGTACTCGATTGTCTGAAATCTTGAAAAATACAAAAGATGAGGGTAAAAGAAAACATTTATTAACTGAAAAGCGAGTACATAAGCTTCGAGCTAATGCATTTTATGATTTAGCGAAGCAACACCCTCCCGGATCTTTCACTTTCTGTTTTGACATGCAGCAGGTTCAACCACTGCCAAAAACTCTAATTGGGGAAGCATACTATCTCAGACAAACTTCTTACTACACCTTACGTTGTGTAGGCATGGATGCTAAGAATACTACCTTTTACACCTGGACCGAAGATCAAGCGGAAAGGGGATGCGTCGAAGTAGGATTAGTACATACTTTTAGTTTGTTCTGTGATGGTTGCGGAGGTCAAAACAAAAATTTATATATCGTACATACCTTACTCTATTAGCTGCAAAATTTTACCGCTCAAATCAATACCAGAGTATTGATATTTCCAGTTCGTAGCCACAGTTTTTTGCCAGCTGATAGAGTTTTCGGTATGGTAGAAAAGAAAATTAGGAAGCGCTTAGTTCTAACAAACAAAGAAGATTATCACAAATTATACAGTGAAGTTGGAAATGTGAAAATAATAGGGAATAATCATTCCACTTCCAAGAATAAGCGAAATGAAACAGATTATTTTACAAAAAAGGACAAAGTCTGGTAAGATCATTACTGAAGTTTCAAACTATGAAAATAACAAATTTGATTCCGAGCTACCAGCTGCGAACTTGCTAAAACGAGGAAAAGGTGTGACTGGTTATGAACTTCGTGAATTACCATTGGTAAATAACATTAAGGCTGCTAAGCTGCAAAATGTAAAAACTTTGTTAGAGACACATTTTGGCCAAGAGTGGGCTCAAGATGATAACTTGGAATGGTACAAAAACATCTTAAAGGGGTTAAAAGACAAAGAAAACGAAAATAGCCAAGATAGAATATGAAGAAGAGGAATGCAATTGTTTAGAAGATGAAATTGTAATACATATTTAATTAGGTTTATCATTATTTGTTATTTTTTCGTAATAAAATAATCATTTTACTATAATCATTAGGTTGTGTTGTGCATATCTTAACTTGTCCACCTTTCTTCCAAGCAAAGTTGAACATGTCTAACCATTCCAGTCAAAACTAGTCCAAAGGTTTTTCCAAAATATTTTCTAAACAATCAATGGTTTTTTACATCCTTTTTCCCGCCTTTAACAATGGTTCGTCTATACATCAATTGACAAAAAAAATTTTAATTTCGTATTCTATCATATAAAAATATTTAAAATTCGCTTCCTGAAAATTTTTGTTTTTTGACATGTTCAGTTTTGTATGCATGCTCTTCAATTAAGCGTTACTTAATAATAAGTATAACTTAAAAAATACGGTGCAATTAAGCATTAATGTTTCAAAATTTAAAAAAAATTAAAAAAAAAGAATTAAAAAAAGAGTAACATTCTATATCTTTAAAACCGGCACTTTACGAACCCGTGTTTATTAAAGTTTTTTTATTTTGGTTTTTGTTACTATCTTGTAACGTTTTAGGAAATTTTGTAGTACCGCTGGCACTGTTGCATTCTTTATAAGCTTTGGGATGGATTGATAGTTTTCTATGTGGAAAGAAGAAAGCCGTAGAAATTTAATTTAATTTTTATTAAATTTATGAGTATTTATGAAATTTTTTGATTAATCTACCGTCGTCAAGACGAATATCAGACATATACTTTCCGAGTTTGTGTTCTAATAATTGGAATTATAAAACGCAAAATAATGGTACTAAATTTATAGTTAACGCACACAATTAATAATTTAATTTTGTTATCGCACTTTTGCCACGTTACTTGATTCATCGTACTGTAGTTTTTTGTAAAATTTAATCTAATAACTTTGTTTTTGTTGTGATGATCTCCGCATTTGTCGTAAGGAAGAGTTTCCGCATTTGTTGTAAAAGGAACATTCCGTTTTATCGAGGAAGCTACTGCTTCTGTTGTATAAAAAAAGCTAAGCTTTAATATAAGTAAATTATTCCACTCTTGTTGTAATTAAAATGTTAAAACCTTAGTCATCATAAGGGTACGCATAAGAAAGTTTTAGGTAAATTGCTACGTTGTGATTTAGTTTTAGGGCTCCCGATAATTTTAGGGCTTAGTATAATTTTACGATACTAAATAGTCATTAAGTTTTTTGACGCTTTACATTGCTAAAAAATCAAATTTGGAATAAAAGCTTAAATTAGAACTGAATTTTTGAACAAGGCCAATATAACTTATTTGTCTAATGAAATGCATAATTCATTTTCATTTCATACCAATTTTAGTTGGCAACTTTGCATTTGGTTTTATAACTGACATTTCTTGCCAGATGACTTAGTTTGTCATTTTTATGACGTTAACGGTAAAGTGAACAAGAAAAATTTCTAAAAATTATTATTTATCAATGGTTAGTACGCCGATTTCTATGAAAAACGAAACAAGAAAATAATTGATGTCTGTAGGATTACTTTATATTTTTGGTATCTAAGATGTTGGAATCAAATTTAATCCTTTGTCGTTAATTTGGAAGAACCGTATAAACTGAACACGATAAAGTAGTACATACGTTGTATTTTGTGTTAGTTCTGATTCAATGTTATCTTGTGAGTATTTGTGCTTGAAACTTAATGTACCTGTTTTAACTGAACGTGATTTGTTTAAGATGCATTGATTAGGCCTAGACGAGAAGACATTGCAGTAAGTAACTTAACTCGTTGGTTTTTTGGAAGCTATAATAATATTTGTCACAAATATGTTAACCTTTAGCTAAAAATTAAATATAATATTGATCGTAGTTTATGCTATTGTTTATTCTTCATTTTTTTCCTACCGAATATATTGATACGGTGTGTCGCCTATGTACTCGTTCGTTCGACTACTATATTTCCATTTGACTTGTGATATAGACAGTAAAGAATAATCAGAAGCAACTGAAGAAGAAGATGCAAAAGCTTTTACATCTGGAGAAAGTATACGATCCTTATGTAGACGCGTAGACCTTGAAGCTTTCCAACACTGGTGTCGCTACAAGGTCTACGCGTCTACATAAGAATCGTGTTCTTTCTCCAGATGTAAAAACCGTTGCTATTGCTTTTGCATCTCCTTCTTCAGTCGCTTCTAATTATTCTTTACTGGCTTTTTCTAATCGTTTTCTTCTCTTTCATTGCAAGCGTCGTAAGTGCTAGTTCACTTTTTGGGCTTTCGACTTTCGACTTTTGCTATTCTTTTGGATCTTCTCTTTGGGTTTTGCTGGTTCGAGTCATCGATACGTCGTCGGTATCTTGTTGGTTGTAGCTTTGATGCTACCCAATTGTTCCTCTCATATTGCTGTCACCAATTTTCTTTTCTTTGCTTAAGTTTCTAGTAGTTTTGTTTTGGTTTCTTTCTTCTCCATCTTACTTCAGGACAGACTACCTTATTGTCTGTATATATTTGTATCCACTTAGTCGGCCTTTTTGGATTGGTACGTCATCTATAGAATTCTTTCTTCTGCTTGTGGATTTGTTTTTTTCTTTTTTGAGTTTTCTATTCCGCTCGTCGGCATTAAAGCCTTGAAGTATACTTTCCAATTTGGGACAGCAATTGGTACGCATTCGTTCTATAGCTAATATTGATATGTTTTCTCATCTCTTTCTTGTTTTTTTTCTTTTCTTTAATAAATTGGGCGGTTGGATGGGCATTGAAGGATAGGTCACTCTGGGTCGGCTATCTAAGGAGAAGTAGTCGAGCAGTACAACTGTCTTTCTTTTTTGCTTTCTTTTCTCTTTTGTTGCTTGGACACTTGCTTTTTTTCTTTTTAATAACGTTTTCTTTTAAGTGTTTACTGCAACTATGCTTTCTTTTTTCCTTTTTTAAGTTTTTTTCTTTCTGTTGTTTAATTGGGCGGTTGGTTGGGCATTGAAGAACTGGTCACTTCCTTTTGTTTTTTCTACGGATAGAAGAAATACATCTTGTCATGTCTTTCTCCGTATGTCTCTTTTCTTCCTTTCTTGTCTTCCTTACTTTTGCTTTTTTCTTTTCTTTTTTTTGCTTTTAGGGTAATTATCTCCTTTGTTTATTTCATTTATTTTGATTTGTTGCTTAAATACTTTCTTTTTTCTTTTTAGTAACTTTTTTCTTTAGTATTCACGCAACTATGTTTCTTTTCTTTTGCTTTCTTTCTCAGTCACTTCTCTCGCTTTATTAGGTTTAGTGGGTTTTTGTTTTGTTGTTTTTGGTTTGGAACTAAAGATAGACTGCAACGTCGCTTCTTGTACTCTGTACTTTTACTTAGTCGGCTTAATGTTGTCAGCCACCGTTAGGATATTTCTCTTCGTTGGGTTTCTTTTGTTCTTGGAATATTCTAATCCGTTCTTCGGCATTTACGTTTTAATGTGACATTCCAACACGACAAGCATTGACTAACGATGCTTAATTGCCAAGTGAAGTTTTCGGTTCTTTATTGACTCATACTTTTTTTTCTTTTGATTTCGTGTTGGATTGCTTTGAAAATTTTTCTTTCTGTTTAAGCTTTCTTTTTTTTGGATTCACTGCAACCATATCCTTTTCTCTTTATTTTGTTTTTTTATTAAATTTTTCTTTTGCTATATTGGACTTAGTGAGTTTTGCTGTGTAAGTTTGAAACTTGAGACAGACTACAACTTTGTTTTCTGTAATTTATGTACTTCCCAGCAAACACAAGGTAGCTTAATTTAGTAGTTTATTGGGTATTGAAAAGTCATTTATAAATAATTTAATTTTTTTCGTAATTTGAGAGTAGTCTAAAGTGACGTTTAACAGTAATTTAAATGGTAACTAGTTTAAAAGTAGTATACGAAGTAGTTTAGGAGTATTTCAGTTTTGTGGTAGCATAAAAGTAATTTAATTAGTAACTTAATAGTAATTAAAAAATTAAACGTTGTAGTTTAATGGTAATTGAGTCACTATTATACTACCCGGTAATTATAAAGGATTAAGGAGTAATGTAATGGTGCGTAGCTTAAGAATAGTTTAACCAGTAACTTAAAAGTAATTAAAAAATTGAACGTTGTAGTTTAATGGTAATCGAATCACCGTTATACCACACAGTAATTAGATGGTAATTAAGGAGTAATGTAATGGTGGGTAGCTTAAAAATAGTTTAACCAGTAACTTAAGAGTAATTAAAAATTGAACGTTGTAGTTTACCGGTAATTGAGTTACCATTATACTACCGAGCAATTCAAAAGTAATTTAGGAGTAATGTGATGATTGGTAGCTTGTAGTAGCTAGCTAGCAGTAGTAATAGAGTTGCTAAGCTAAATTATTTTAAAAATAGTCGTTATATTTGCCAAACAGTTAGGCCTGCTATCAAACAATTTCTTGAAGAATGCATAGAAAGAAGGAAAGTGGCAATTATTATCGACAACTAAAAAGATTTCGTACAGTTTACGAAAATATTAATATTGGAAAGTCAAATAGCATTGGTCAATCTGCGGGGTCCAGTAACGCAATATAAATATAAAACAAAAGTAAATATTATAACTTATGATACAAGAATATCAATATTGCATGAAATTATGTATCTGCCGTATCCAAAAGTATTTGGATTATATAAACCACTTCAAGCAACTAAGACATGAATTATCCTAATTACAGAATAACAAAAACAACAAGAGTATAATTAATACGTAGCGATGCAAATGTATATATAGGACTAATTCATCATCAGTCTGATTGTCATGTGAAATATTTAATGGTTCACGTTGAAAGTATTAAATTACGAATAAGTTACTTGATTTTGTATGTAACATATATAACGTGTAGTTAGCATTTATAGTATTAGGTCAGGTAGAGTACTGGTTAACACGTTTAGGTTGCAAGGGATTTTCCTGATGTTCGTGGGATCAAACCCCAGGTAACTATTTAAATTAAATTCTAATTTAAAAAAATTCCACAATTTATCAATTATGTGCGTCAAATTCTGTAAACGAAATAAATAAAAAATTACAGAAACAAATAATTAATTAAAAAAACTATTTTTTTAAATGTGTTAGTGGTTTTAATAATAATTTAATAGTTTTGCTAGTAGTTCAAAAGTTCAAAACAGTAGTTTAACAGTAATTCAATGGTAATATAACAACAGTATTTTAATGGTAGCTTATTAGTAATCTAGAAGTCAGTGAATTTTTGGTAGTATAAGTGGTTGCTTAATGGCGCCCTTTTTACTGTTTAAATTACTACTTAAATTACCGTAATTTAATGGCAATCCAACAGTAATTTAAGTCCATCTGTGTTTGCTGGGTTCTGCTTGGTCGGCTTTTTTGGATGTTGTTAGTCATTTTTAGGATATATCTTTTGCTACTTTTCTCTTTGTTTTTTTCTTGGGATATTCTATTCCGTTTATCGGTTTATAAGTTTCATTGTTACAGTCCAGCACAGTGATCGATGATTAACAAGTGTTTGTTTAGCAATTGATAGCTATTACGTTCTTTTCTTTCTTCTTCTTTCTTTCCTTTTCCTTGAATTCTAGTTTTAAGAATTATGAGTACTTGGGATTTTGGGTTACTTATTTTGGGACCATTTTGAACAGTGGTCTTGTATTTAAGGGATGGGGTTTAAAGGGATTTTAGGGCTACTTAGTCCTGGACGCTTGTCTAAGCTTCTACCTTTTCTACATTATTTTCTCTCTGGAATTCTTTTTATGCTTACGTCCTTACTGTGTTGAGATACTGATTTTTGTACCTTACTTTTTGGTATCGTTTTATGCGCTTCGGAAATTATTATTCTTCTTTTCGTTTGGATCAAATTACTCTTCGTGCGCTTCTGTTACAGTTTTGTTTAGCGGTATTCTTAAGATTCTGGAAAACCTTTGTTTTTTCTATTAGTGGTAATCTGATGAGATTACACTGGGTTTGGTTTCTTGGAATTGGGTTGGTTTTGGATTTTAGGGTTCTATCCTTGGCGTATGCCTAAATTTTTGTCTTCATTTTAACTGTCGTTTTGTTATCCCCGTTTCACGCTCTTGTCTTACTGGGGGGGAATTCTGTTACATGCAAAATGTTCTTAACGTAATACCCTGTACATTGAATTAAAATTAAATTCCGGTTTTGACGCCCTCTGCCAATCTTTTTGGTTACTGACATGTTGCGGTCAAGTCATTTAAGCTGTCAACTACCTAAAATGGTATGTGTAGTCTAAATCTGAAAATTTAATAGAACATCAACTGTAATGGAAATGAAATTATAAATTCATTACGTATTTAAAGTAATTTATTCGTCACAAAGTAGGATATTTACATTCGTTTTGTTGGGATTCTTTTGTAATTTCTTTCTTAATTTGATAGCCGTTCCGCCACGCTTTGGAATTAAGAACAATAAAGAATGAATATCGATAAATAATTGAAGGCCTATTATTCACACCAAAAACGAATGTTCTTCTTAGACGTCAGTCGATTGCGATACTCATCTCTTAACAATTGCGAGGAACAGCATTCGATATGCCGGGTTCTTATATCCAATTTTTTTTATTAGCAATTTTGTAGACTTCCACTTTTGTGAGTCATTGCGTTGACACGATTTACATTTATACTATTTCAGGCTACTCAACAAAAAAACGTTTTCTTCAGGAAAGTGCTGGATTGTGGGTACGTTTTCTTTTTAATTATGTTGCTGTGAAAGAAGATCACTCACGAAATTTAATTTGTTAACATACGCAATTGCAATAGTTTTAATACCATTTAGGTAATGTCTATATCTAATTCTGTGATATTGCATGCTGTAAACCTTTGTTATTTAATGGGAAATTTTCTTCGCTTATCGACACCCCGAGGTGTACTTATGTATTGTGGGTTGCTGACCCTTCCTTTATTTATGTACTTAGAATGTATCACAAAAATTTCTGAACTAATCCTCTACGTTATTGAATTATAGTTATTAAGACTCTACGTTACTGAATTATACTTGTTAATATTCTCCATTGTTGAATTATATCTATTAATATTCTACGTTACTGAATTATATTTGTCAATACTCCACCTCATTAAATTAAAGTTGTTATACCTGTTTTATTTTTTCTTTATGGTAACACATCTTCCTTTGTGGTTGGTTACACGAACACCAGTGCAACAAGGATTACGAACCTAGAATTTGTTACAGACTTATACCTTCTGTCCTGATTGAGATAGAAGCTTTATTTATAAAAGATCTGGCGCTTTTTAACTCTTATTTAGTTGAACCTCCCCTATTTCTGACTGTGAGAGTTGGCCGTGCAAGGTTCGTAAAACCTATAAGCTTGTAACAATTGCATATCCGTCAAAATAATGTTGTAAGCGTATCGATGAATATCGGACTCTAATAAATTTACTATTTTGGTTATGTCTATCCATACTCACTCTTTCATGGAGTGACCTAGACCGTGGTATAGTTCACAAGAACGAAAACCCTATAACAACTTGTGAAAAGTACAGATTTATTTGCAGTATCATTATGTCGAGTTTGCAATCGTCTAAAAATGCTCTAAAGTACTTCTATGGCTTCGCCAATGCTAAAACATTTGCATATTTTGTAGACAGTTCAAACTCCGCAAAAAAATTAAAAACAAAGTCCAATTACTACTGTCGTAATTGTTTACTGCATTTATGTCGTCTTCTAGATTGGCTTTCGCTGCCTTATTTATCATTGACTAGATGCACTTTTTTTTCTTTTTTTGTTTGTCTTTTTTTTAATGTAATCCTGCATTTTGATTTAAATATATGTAGCAGTTCTATTAATTGTTAGATCTACATATAAAAGACGATTGCTTTAAGAAAGCAAAGGAATAGAACACCGGAAACTTTATAGTTTTTACGTCCTTTATGAAGGCGCTTACTATCGTTTATTAAAAAAAATTTCGATATGCAAATACACTGTAATGACGTCATCATGTTAGCTGGTCCACAATGATGTCGTTACGTATTGCTACCTGGAATATGAATGATCTAACGCCAAATAAAAAACAACTAGAAATACTGCTAAAAGATAACAAAGTCGATATTGGTCTAATACCTAAGACTCACCTCAATGACTGCAAGAATATTAAGACGGACAACTATTACGTGTATTCTACGAATCTCGATACCACATCGCATGGAGGATCTGCAGTCATTGTAAAGATTAACATCAGACACCACCTTCATGGCGAGTTTTGGAAGGACTGGATGCACGCCACTACCATCACTATGATTACAAGCATGAGCCCTATCAATGTATGCGCTATATATTGTTCACCAAAGCATAAACCGAAACAATACATGTTTGACCGTTACTTTCGGAGCTTGGGGAAACAGATATATAAGTGGTGGGGACTGAAATTGTAAACACATCCATTGGGGATGACGATTGACCAACAGTAAAAAACGTGAGTTAAAAAACTAGCAAATCACTTGTAGACAGGTCGGAATTTAATAGAATATATAGAGAACTAAAAAAACTAATAAAAAAAATCAGAATACAACCTTTCAAGAAAAACTCTGTACACTTTCGGCTCATAAAAAGGATAATTTTTCACTCTGGAAAATAACTAAGAACTTCAAAAGAACACATATTCATATGCCATTTAGAAAGATATCCTCTAACGATCCATGGGATAGGAGCGGAAGTGAAAGAGCTGAACTTTTCAATAGACACCTAAGCGAAGTTTTCACACCAAACCAATTATCCATGATTGAGTTTGAAGAAAAAGTTAATGAAAACTAGCAGTTATCACTATTGCTAAAATTTGTCACTCCACAGAAATTAATTCAAACAATCAGCTACCTAGAAATCAAAAAGGCTCCTGGTTTCGACTTAATAACGGGCAAAATCCTTAAAGAACTACCTAGAAAAGCAATAGTATTTTTAACAATGTTATTTAATGCCATATTCGGAATACAGTACTACCCAAAGTTGTGGAAGATATCACAAATAATTATGATTGCGAAACCAGGTAAACCACCAACAAAACCTAGCTTATACGTGCCTATAAGTTTTCTCCCTACAATATCTAAAGTGTTTTTAAAAACTTTACTGCGGCCACTAAAACGAGTTCTGGAACAAAACGAGATTATACCCGATCACCAATTTGGATTCCGGGAAAAACATGCTAGAACAAGTACATCAAGCGGTTTAAAAAATAAGGCAGTCGTTAGAGAAAAAGGAGTATTGTTCAGCAGCATTCGTAAACATTCAGCAGGCATTCGATAGAGTTTGGCACAAAAGTTTGATGTACAAGCTTAAAACCTTCCTATCAAACTCATTCTACACGATTCTAAAATCTTACCTAGATTAAAGAAGATTTCAAGTAAAGTATGAGGAAAAACTTTCAAGGTTCTATTACATCATTGCTTCAGTTCCACAAGGATCAGTGCTTGGCCTAGTCTTTTACTCAATATATACGGCAAACTTGCTTGAAACATGCATGGCAAGCGATGTGAACCCGAATAACGCATGTCTGAAACTACGAGAACAGTTCAATAAAGTTAACGTGTGACTGCAGAAATGGAGAATTAAGCCTAGCATAACTAAATCAATCCAAATGACACGTACACTGCGGAAAGGGGACTGTCTACCTGTACGCATAGAAGATGAACCGTTACTAATCAATAACACCGTGAAATATCTCGGACTACACCTAGATAGAAGACTGACTTGGGCTAACCATATAAAAGCTAAGAAAACAGAAACCACTTTGAAATTCAAAGAACTATCTTGGCTTCTAGGTCAATCCAGACTGACCCTCAGTAACAAATTGCTTGTTTACAAGGCCATCATACAACCAATATGGACATAGTACATAGAACTCTAGGGCTGTGCTAGCAATTTCAACGGAATCGCACTCAATGTAAATTAACGTCAGAAAATACCTGATTGTGACTAATAGCCGATTGCAGCTAAACAGAAGCTTTTACGATAACAGTGCTTTACAAACATATTTTCAAGTTAATTAAACAAAATTTTCATAAAACATATTTGAAATTGGTTAAAAATTATACGGAATATTAAGTTATAAATTGATACCTTATCGTTTTGATCTAAACGTATATAATTATCAAAATGTTATCTAATTTCAAGTACTTCTATTAATTTTGTTATCACATTTGATAATAAACAATGAATTTTTTTGTTACGACATACTCCCAGTTTTGTGTCAAAACTCAAAATGTTTACATACCAAGTGATAACTGTGTTTCTCTTTAGTTTAGTTTTTATAAATGATGGAGCACGAATACTTGGGTACATACCGACGCCATCGTATAGCCACCAGGTCGTATTTCAATCTCTTTGGCGCGAGTTGTCATTACGTGGACATCAAGTAACACTTCTAACCACTGACCCAATTAACGATTCAACTTTGACGAATTTAACAGAAATTAATTTAAATTTTACGTATAATGAAGTTCCAAAAGTATTTTCGAAATTGATTGGGAGCAGCGTATTAAAATCAATGAAAATTTTTTCCGATGCTTCTGCTCATATTATAGAATTGCAACTTCAGCACCACGAAGTGCAAAAATTGTTACAAGAAGGATCTTTTGATTTACTGATAGCCGAGCAATTATCGACAGTTCCTTTTGCGTTTGCCAAAGTGTTTCAATGTCCATCAATTGCAATAGCATCGTTTCCGGTAATTGAGCCAGCGTACGAAAGATATGGTGTTCCAACTCATCCAATCCTGTACCCAAATTATGCGTTGTCGTTTACAAAAACGAACAACTTGTTTGAAAGAATAATCAGTGTAATTTATAACTACGTGTTAAAGTTGTTTATACATTTTTATAAAATACCACAAGAAAATTTGTTAATTAAAAAATATTTTGGAGATGATTTTCCAACAGCGTTAGAACTGGATAGCAATATAAGTTTGCTACTAGAAAATACGGAACCAGTTTTTGATATAATACGCCCACGCGTACCTGTAGTAGTTCCAATTGGTGGTAATCACCAGGTACCACCTAAATTTTTACCAAAAGTATTTCATTCTATATTTTTACTATATATTTTCAAACGGAATTTTTAGGAATTAAAAACTGTTTTAGATTCAGCTACGAATGGGTTTATTTATTTCAGTTTAGGATCGAACGTCAAAAGTAAAGATCTACCAGATGCTTTACGCCAAGCAATTTTAGAAACGTTTGCAGAACTTCCTTACACGGTTCTTTGGAAATACGAATTGGAGAATCTTTATGGTAAACCTAAAAACGTTTTCATTTCAAAATGGGTGCCACAGGTTGACGTATTAAGTAAAAAAAAATAGTAGTTTAATGCATTTTTGTTTTTTTCTTAATTTTAGGACATCCAAATATAAAATTGTTTATTACCCAAGGAGGTTTTTTATCTATGGAAGAGGCTATTAGTGCCAAAGTACCAATTATTGGTATACCATTTATTGCTGATCAATGGCGAAATGTTCAAAAAGTAGTAGAACTTGGTTTTGGTTTATCGTTAGATCGTAAGAACTTAAATAAAGCTCAGCTGAAAAAAGCTATCATTGAAGTTGTTACCAATCCTATGTAAGTTTAAAATAATTATTTAAAAAAAGTAATTATTGATTTATAGATATCAAAATACAGTAACGCGGTTGGCAGATTTAGCTAAAGATCAACCAATGACGAGCATGGATCGCGCTGTTTGGTGGATTGAATACGTCATAAGACACAAAGGAGCAAAGCATTTAAGAAGTCGTGACCTTGACATACCTTGGTATCAATATTATCTGCTAGACGTTACAGGCGTTCTTTTAGCTGTGTCAGGGTTTACAGTAATTTTAGTTTTTTATTTTACACGTAAAGTTATTAAATTATTAAAGATTCTGTTGCTTAGTCTACGGATAAAAATTAAACAAAAACAATAAACATCTTTGTTAATTCATTTTTTATTTCTAAAATTTTATAATAGGTAAAATGAAGTTGTTGTACGGCTGTAACTTCAACAAACGTCTTCATTTTGAAAATATAAAATGGTTTCTCTAGAAACTCTTACGTCTACGGTAGGTTAAAAGACGTTATAAACAATTTTCTAACAAAAGTAACTCCAATATGGTTCTCAGCTAGCCCAAAAAGCAATGAGAGTAGATCTGTTCAAAAAATTTTTTTTTAAATTTATTTTTGTGAATTTACAAGCTGCTGCTTATAGCTATTAAGTAAATGGGATTATTGAATTACACTTGGAGGAGAAATTATCCAGCAATAATTCTCCTGGTTAAAACAATAACAAATAATTGACTAATATTATGATCGTATGATGACTAAAATATCCGTTAACCACTGCTTCATTAGCCTTTTTCTAAGTAATGGTTAAGTATCAAGTTGTTTTGCTTTATGTTTGGAGTGGTCTAGAAGTTGTTCCAGGTATTTTCTGGTTAATCTGGCGATTTCTTCACTAACTAGCAATATGCCGGCATATTTATGCAGGGTTTTGTTACTGAAGTACCAAAGAGCATTAAAAATCATTCGTAGTATTTTGGATTGGATTCTCTCTGTAATTAGTGTATTGAATGGTTTTACGATTTCCCAGAGCTGGGCTCCATATGTCCAGATAGGCTTTAGTATGCATTTGTATAATAGAATGTTATTCTCTGTCGTGTGTTTTGATCGTCGTTCAATTAGTCAACCTATTTTCTGTATTTTTAGGTAAAGTTGAGTTTTCTATGCCATCATATGCGGCTTTCAGTTGAGTTTTTAATCTATGAATAATCTAAAATACTTTAATTGGGTGTTAACTGACAATTGCATATTGTTTAGTAAGACTGAAGAACACCTAATGTTTCGGTTGGTGAAGGTAATTTGCGTGGACTTTATAAGGTTGACCTTAAGTTTCCATTTGCTTATCATGTTATCAGATCCAATTTGAGTGGAAGTTGTGATTGCGTTTGTGATCGGCATGTCAGTCGTAAAGATTAGGTAGAAAATGGGGACTAAGACACTTATCTGTGGGAGACTAGAATTTATATATAAAATAATTTAAAATTTCTCTGTGAAATTTTACTTGGAAGTGTCGTATAATTTTGAAATCAGATAGTAAAGTATGGGGAAGAACAATTTAAGTTTATAGAGGAGACCTTTGTACCATACGCTATCAAAGGCTTGTTAAACATCTTTTTTCTCTTAAAACTTTATCTAAATGTTTTTGATGATCCTATGGCATTTTTGTACAGTAGAATGGCTTCCTCGAAAACCAAATTGGTGAATTGGTATAACTGTGTTTATTTCAGTATCTTCCAAAATTCTCTTAAACAGCAGTCTTTCGAAGACTTTGAACCATATTTGGAAATTTGCTTAGTTTTTTGACCATTGATTGGATAATATAGTAGTCTTAGTATTTATTTATATATGGAGGATAAAAAAAAGGGTTTGATTGGTATCGTCATAGAACAAGAGGAGTCTGAAAAGTTTATAACTTGATTATTGCCAATAATATTCACTTGGTGCACACCATAGACTTTTTGACCAACTTCTATCTTCTTTTCTTAGAGATGAAATGAGCGCTTCGGTCGTTTGAATGATTTGGTTGTTTTCCAAACTATGTGATCTTCTTTGGTCAAACTAGTTATATATGATTCAAAAGTAACGTCTCCCGTAGTGCTGTTCTTAATTTTTGGATTACACTATTGTATTTTTTGTTGTCTATTGGATTACGATTTCTCTGCCATGTGCGCCTGGCTCTTCTTTTTTCAGTAACTAGGTACATTTGAATGTTGACTTCAGTTTCTTTTCTGAAGTTTACTTGAGGCGTAGCTAGTTTTGCTGCCGTATGTATAGTTTGGGTGAGATAATGTACCAAACTGTCAATTTCATCTTGTTGTTTAATTTGTTCTCGATGACGTGATTTGAGGAGCTATTGGTCGATTTATTGTGTGAGTGCTGAGTGTTATAATGATGGAGTGTGATTTGTGGAAAGGTACCAGGATGCTTTTACGTCTACGTAACTGGGTGTAATACTTGTCAGGATAAAGAAGTCCAGATGTTATGTTAGTCAGCGTTACGATGATTGTTTTTGGCACAATGTTTTGTGTCGTAGTCAGACTCTACTCCCAAGATAACTTTCGCCGGCTACCAGAACTTGAACGTCGAGTGCTTCATTTCTCATATGAATTTTTACTTTAATTTGTACATGTGTATTTTTTTTAAATTTCCGTTTAAAGCCTTACTAATACCAATAATATTTTTTAAATTTCTAGTGACACGTCAAGACAAATTATAGCCTTTGTTTCTGTGTCTACTAATAACTGAGTATTTCTTCTATTAATCTTCCTATGAAAGTGAATGTTAAGTGTTCAGTTGACAATGCATTTCAAATAGTACTTTCTAGCGCATGACGAGATTTTTTTAGATTTAGTATGGCTTACTTTACCGCACCAGCAGCTCAGGATTTTGGCGAGTGAAAAATGGAACAAATAATAACTAGAATCTAGTTTTCAATGTGCCAATTATAATTTCTTAAAAAAGCGCTAAAACAAGAAGAAACATAGTCTAGGTATTAGTTTTCGCCTGACAACACTCAAGGTAAACAAATCAAACACGATTAATTAGCCAATGAGTACGTTTATTTCAACAACAATGCATAAAAAGAAGAAATCTAAAACCAACAATTTCTAAATAATATTACAGTAAATTGGATTTGAGATATCTTAATCTATTAAGGTATGCAACAACATGTACAAGAAAGTAATTAAGATAGTACAATTAAATTAAATTAATTAAATTAAATGTTGCACACACTTTTGCCACTAAAATTTTTACATACAAAAAAAAGGGTACTTACATTGTGTTGAACATGTCGTTAGCACTAAAGCATTCTAAAACACTCCTTAAAAGCTAAAAAATGAAGTGATAAGTATACTACCGTAATGTCACAATTACGCTACTTACATTCAAATGTTACAACATTCGAATTACATATGCTAATTAAATGAAATCTGAAGGCTAAACCGGTATGTTGATAAATCTTTGAAATATTTCATCAATGAAAGATATTATAAATTTGATTTCCTTAATTACCGATCTTTTACATTTAGTAGTTATCAACCAATAAACAAAGTAACTCCTGTACGTAGTGATCAACAGTAATGAAACGATTTCTTGCTATTAACACGTGTCGGTAGTAAAATGCTACAAGAACAAAAACGATTACTCTTTACTCCAAATTCTATTACCTCAGCGATTCTTTTACATGCAAACATTACAATTTTTTGATTTAGGTGCATCATCAAATATGCGAATGTTTGCTGATTTTCTAAATTAATAGTTTAATTAAGGATTTCATTAACACTTACCTCTTTTGAAGTTGACAGGCAAAATGCAAATGCATAAAAGTTAGCGGGAATAAAAAAAGAAGTATATCAGTATTGATCATTTATTGGTATAATTAGATACTGTTCTAGAAATGGAAACTGAGTTTTGACTATATTTAACCATTTTTAAACTTTGAGAATATTTGAGGCAATTTCAGCAATCAAAAAAATACACAACATTATATAAGACGGTTTTTCCTTTCGTTCTTTTTCTCTAAGTCGTGATGGTCTACTATTTGTTTTTCTAAAGCTTCTCCTTGCAATAGTTCAAATAAATTACATTTTAAGTTTGCAACAATACTTTATTTTGTTGGTTTTTATGCTTAGTTCTATAGTGGCACTGCATTGCAAAGAATGTTACGTGTCTTTCGTATCAACGTTTCACATTTTGTTGTTGTTGTAGTTTTCGACAAAACGGTCGATTGTAAATTGAATAGCAGCAAGCTTATCAATTTCTTTGCGCTCTGTTCTAGTATTCTTGTTATCAAACCGTAGAGCTGAAAGCAAAAATAAAAAGCGCTGATAACTCATGCATGCCCTAAATATTTCTGAACCAGTTCCATCGTTTGACCACAATTCAAGAAAGTGTGTGTGGTTTTGCTTCTGTGTGCCTGCAAGGAATAACAATCCTATAAATGCCATAATTTCAGTTTTTGTAGTATCCTTCGGTCTTCTTGGTCGATCATAATTCATTCTCAACTTTGTTATTTCTAAGTTTGTACAATCAACAATATTTTTAATGATGTCATTACTGAAAAATTTTTCAAATGCACTTCTTTCATTTGTTATATCACGTGCACACCTTCTTGGCTCAGAAAATATTTTTACAAGGTTTTTCTTAGAAGTTTTACTGAATTTACTCAAAACATGTTTTCTGTGCCATTTAGATTTTTTGTCTTTTTCCAAGAAGTATTCCTGGCATTCATTGAGGCCTGAACTATCTCTGTTATCATTATCATCATCGTAATCTGAATTGTTTACATTTTCATCTGAAATATATTCCATTTCAGAGTCAGTATCATGGTCGCTCTGATCTATAATTTCTTCTTCAGAAGTGTCTCCTTCAACTTCCTCTTCTGATTCTTCATCGAAGAAAACTTGAGTCATAGCTTTAAGTTCATTTTGAGTGAGTTTTTTAGGATTTCTTACTTTTACACGTTCCCTGTAAAGAAAACGTCTTGCTTTGTCCGTTTTACATTTTTATCATATATAAAATAAAATAACTCATTATTTACCTACCAAATATTTTTTATTACTATTCAAAAATAAAATCAATAACTGAGACTGAAAACTTCTCAAAGCACCACACCAATTTCTTATGCAGTGTGAAAACTTGCTAATTATTACATATTTAAATAAAATATCATCCCACAAAATTGTTAATTACTACTAAAAGAAAGTACATATAAGAACCCGATTCTCGAATGCTGTGGTACACATTTACAGAAAGTTAGTTTTGCAGTTGTTTGCCGCATGAGTAGGATATCGAAAAAAAGTTCTAGTTTTTGTTTTTAGTTTTAAACGTAGTCCTTACTAAGTTATACTCGTTCCATGAAGGTATTGATCGATATTCACCCCTGATCGATAATGCATCGAAACATACAGCCCAAAACGTGGCGGGGCGGCTATCAAATTAAGAAAACTACCAAATAATTCAAACCACGGATATGAACAGTTTACCCTGTGACAAATAAACTACTTTAAATGCGTAATAAAATTATAATTTCTTTTCTATTAGCGTTGGTGCATTAGAAACTTCCAATTTTAAACTTCACAGGTCATTTTACGTAGTTGTCCGTTTAACGTCTTGTCATGAAATGACAGTTAAAAGAAAACTCGGCAGAGGGCGTCAAAACCAAAATCTAATTTTATCAACCAATATACAGAGTATTACGTTAAGAAATTTCTTCACGTAACAATGTACATAAAAAATTGTCTTATTTTCTCATAAAAATACCTTATAACAAAAATATTACTTTCGAAGCGGTAGCTTGACACATTTGTGTTAGATTAAACTCACATGCTAGTCTTCGCTAAGCTAAGTTTTGACATGCTACAGCATCAGATCGAATTGTAACATACAATAGGTTGCTATAGATGGCTTAACCATATTGGCTCAAATATTAAGTACACTTCTCTTCTACTATTTTGACATCTATTGTAATAACAAATAATGGTAGTTGTTATTGATTGAAAAAAATATATACATATATACAGTGTTACATTATCTCGTTCAATGTTGTTTACTATTTCTCAAACTCTTTGATAATGGGTTCAGAGTACCCTAGAATCTCCGAGCCGAGGATTTTGCCAGTAAAAGAAGTAGCGCCTATTTTTTTTATTATAACGTTTTTAACCACTGTTACATCTCAGCTAGCTGTGGTAATGTGAGTGTTACCAAGAAAACCCACTAAGATAAAGATTCGTAACAAGGATTTTTAAGTAGTGCCTTGCTTACAATGAGAAAGTTTTACTATTTTATCGATGTATGTGTACGATAGAATTAATTTATTAAAATTACAAGTAGGTACACTGTTAAAAAAATTTAAATTCTAATAAACCAAGAAACATATATTATCAAACTTTGAGTTTTAATTGTGTCGATAAAAACAGTAATGCAATGCGACATTACTGTCATTTTTTTTATAAAAAAAAAGTAAATGAGCAAAACTACACTTTGTCTCACCTAATGCGTCTCAATTATATTGCGTAATGCGCTAATAATTTGTAATCACTTAAGTGCTTCTCAAAATAAAATAAATGACATAAATTTACAAAGATTAATATAGAAGCTCTATGAGAAAATCCGGGAAATAAAATAAAACCTGCAGCAGAGCACAGGTGCGTAGGGTATTTACGTTGGTGGATCAATAAAGGTTTCCCGTATAGCTGCTTATAACTCGGAAGCTCATTCTTTATTTGCACGACTCTTCAGGGAAAATTAAAATTAAAACATTCTAACTTAATTATAAAAGCCTGCGTGTCCCCGTGTTTACTACTGAAGTTGTCAAGTACACTTAAAGAAACGTAGAAAATTTTTATTTTCTTTTCTCTATGTTTTCTTGTATAACCAACTGTTTAAAACCTAATTAAGATGGGCGTACGTTTTTGTTTTGTTTCTGATACGGTTTTAAGAACGTATCTGTTTATTACGCGAATAAATATTTTTTGTAGTAAAAGCCTATTTAAATAAGCATTTCCGGAAAGTGTACGGTTCATAAGCATATGAATCGCTGAACGACATATAAAATGGGATATTTGAAGGAAATGTATGAAATGTAAGTTTCTCGGATTCTTGGATTTACATATTGGATAGGTGAATATACGGTTCATTTGAAGTGGATGCCATATCCAGATTTGTAAAATACCGCAACGCATTTGGGCGAACGGTTATGAAAACGAATTTGCAAATGTTCGTATGTTTGTTGTGGTATAATGTAATTAAAATGCTTGGAATAATCGTTGTAAATTTAAGTAAAAATGTTCTTTATGCAGTAAAAAAATGCAATGGTAATTTCGTAACGCAACAGATGGCGTTTGTAAAAGTCTTTTGTGGGATAAATTTGATGTGTTCTAGATTAACATAGAACTGCCAGCGTTTCTTGTCAACAGGTTGTAAAATAAAACACACAATATACGAATCTATACTAGAGTTCAATGCAACGACACAACAAAGCTCTCACCAAAAGCAATTAACTTCGCAACAGGACAACGGTTTTCAATCTTATATCATATTTTTAACAACGTTGATTAAACATTGCATTATTTTAATAAATAATTCAATTTGTTTAACAAAAATGCATTATTGTTCTATTACGATTTTATGTTTTTTTCGCTTTTTACATTTTGTTTTATTTTCATTTTGAGTTTCTATCTCAATGAACCGAAAACTAAGCTTACTTTGCAATTTCGTTCGCACTCTGGTGTTTCCGTTTTCAGTATTGTCAAATATATTATTTATAGTAATGATAATCATAATTACGTCGATTTTTACAAATAAATTTTAAAAAAGTTTTAATTGAAATGTTAATTGAATCATTTACAAGAAAGTTTTGTGTTTAAAAAAAACTGGTGTAGCCACCACACGACTTTCCTATAATGAATTTCTACATATTTTTTATTTTCAAATTGAAGAAAAACATCTAAGTCAAAATAATATAAAAAAACTGTTATTTTTAACGTACCTTGCTTCCCCTTTAATATATGAAATTTTTTTCTAAAAAAATCGTCGCATGTAGGTTTTGAAGCTAGGTTATATATGAAATTTACTTTAAATTATAAATCAAGTATCTAATAAACTGTTACTGTTAGAAAAATTTTTTATTTTAATAAATTTGTAGGAAGAATTAACTCTATAACAAACTGTAAAAATAATTTGAATAACTCACATACGTACAAAATTATATTAAAAAGCAGTTAAAAATGACGGATAAATTGAAAAAATTAAAGCTACAACTGAAAATAGTAAAACCTACAAAATTAGGCAAAAACAATATAGTGATAAAACAAACAACATAAACATAAAAAATTTAATTAAAAGCAAAAACGGGCGCCACTCTTAGCGTTCGCGTAGAATCTTTGGTTTGGAGACACTCATTGTCTAGTAGAGCAACAACTTGATATCAAGAAAACGTAACAAATTGATTGTATATTCTTTACAAGAACGAAAGTTTTAGTAAAACAGAGACAAAGTCAGTCATAGAATTAAAAGATACACAGACAAAATAATAACATGTATAAAAATTTTATTAACGAGACTTGATCTTTAAAGATGTAATACGAATAACGTATAATTTATTTCTTGTACTTAAAGTTCTTAGTGTAGCAGGTAATAATATTAGCTAACTTTGAGTAATGATTTCGGCAAGCTTACATTCGTCAATTTAAATAGCCATCACCGGCTTTGAATACGTAGTGTACAATTAACTTCTTTTGTTTCAGTTAATATAATTCACAAAGCAGAAAGTTTTATATAAAGAAATGTAGATAAACAGTTAACTAAGCTATGTATAAACGAATACTTCTTTTTCTTTAGTATTTTTCGTTTACAAACTAAATAAACTTTCTTGATTATTTAATTTTTCTTGTACTTTTCGTGTAAATTAAAATTGCTTTTTATTAATGTACATTTTGTTTTGTTAGTTTCTATCACTTTGGTTACTTATTTATAAAATTCCTATTTCTTCATTCTTGCAGCCATGTAGATGCGTATATTTTAATAATTTCTCGTTTGTATTTTTATTTATGTTAATAATTGTTGAAATTGCCTTTTCTTACACGGCCTTAAAATGAATATTTTTGTCCATTACTCTTTGTTAATTAAAAAACTTTTTCCGTTTTTTTTTGTGTTTGTGTTGTAGGCATCTACAACTTCGCTGCCTTTTGTTACGTGCAAAAATTTTATAACGTAATACCTTGTATATTGGTTGAATTAAAATTAGATTTTGGTTTTGACGCCTTCTGTCGATGTTTCTCTTCACTGTCATTTCATGCCAAGACGTTAAACTGACAACTACGTAAAATGGACGGACATGCACGTTAATAGAAATGAAATGATAGTTTCAATACGCCGTTAAAGTAATTTATCCATTACCGCCCGTTCCGCCACGTTTTGGCCACATGTTTCGATTTAATAAAGAACAATGAGGAATCAATATCGATAAATACCTTCACTAAGCGCTTAGGATTCTGGAAGGCATATTATCCACACCAAAAACAAAGTCTCGAGCAACATTTGGCTCCGAGATGTTACTTATTATACGTCAGTTGATTGCGATACCCACCTTTTAATAATTGCGAAGAACAGCAGTCGATACACCGGGTTTTTATATCTAATTTCTTGTAGTAATAACCATTTTGTAGATTTCTACTTTCGTGAGTCATTGCGTTGACACGATTTGCTATTCATAATTATTTTAGGCTACTCAACGAGGGAAACGTTTTCTTCGGGCAAGTACTGGATGGTGGGTAAGTGCTTTTTAATTATTATGTTGCTGTCAAAGAAGGTCACTTACAAAATTTAACTTGTTTAACATACGCAATTGCAATAGTAGTTTTAATACCATTTAGGTATTGTCAGTAACTAATTCTGTGATATTGCATGCTGTAAACCTTATTTATTGATTTAATGGGAAATTTCCTTTGCTTGTAGACACCCGATGTGTAACTTATGTATTATGGGTTGCTGACACTTCCGGCATTTATGTATTTAGAATGTACCACAAAAATTTCTGAATTATCGTTGTTAATACTTTACGTTATTGAATTATAGTGGTTAATATTCTACATTACTGAATTATAGTTGTTAATACTTTACATTATTGAATTATAGTTGTTATACCTATTTTATTTTTCATTTATGATAACATACCTTTTTCTTTTATTGTGCTTACACGAACATCAGGCTAACAAGAATTACGAAGCTAAAGTTCGTTACAAACTTGGACCGTCTGTCCTGATCGAGACAGAAGTGTTACTTATAAAAGATCTGGCGCCCTTAAATATTATTTACTTGAACCTCCCCTATCTCCGACTGCGTGAATTGGCCGTGGAAGGTTCGTAAGACCTATAAGCTTATAACACTTTATATAATACATGGTATCATTGGCATCAAATAGAGTTTGTAACCTCTGATCTTAAACTTAAATTTTGGTACTCTCACACATCACCTCTCCGTTGCTAAGAAAAAAGCTGGAGAACTATCCTCAATAATTCTTAGATCGGTTCTTACGCAGTAGTACGCGGGTTCCGGTCAGAGACTGACAATGCGCTGGCAACGCTTTCGATTCTGGCCCCATGCTGTAGTACCAGCTATAATATACAGCCGGCTCACTAAAGAAAAGTTCTTTATGTAGATCAGAAAACTCTTCAACGGGTCTAGGTAAATTCACCGAATACAATTCACCGAAAACAATTAAACAAACGACAATTCACCGAAATAACAATTAACCTAACAAAAAACTCATCGAAATACAATTGCCGATCGTTATTTTGTTGCATTACAAATATTATTAAGATTAAATAAAATAATAAATTACTCATTACCGCTACTTATCTTAATGACCATTAAAGGTATACATGCAGTATTACTTTTGGCAAGTATTTTTTAAAAACTACTTGTGCTACAGTCAACATTAAAATAGCTGTTCAGTTGATTATTAATGAAAAAAGAAAACGAAAATGTGTGCTTGATTGCAACCGTGAAGATATTGGTGCTGAGAACAATATCATAAACTGAAATGTGGGGCGCGCATGGTAACAGTAGATTATAACATTGTGAAGAAAAACAATTTACCCAATCATGTTGCTGATGCAGCACATGTAGAAGCTACTCAAGTTATGAACAGTATTTGCGCTAATAGAACCAATATTTAAGATGGGGTCTAAAACATTAAGGCGCCGCCGATAGCGCGCGACCGAAAAGGCGCGAGAACAGTTGGGCGCAAAAACATGAGGGCGCCAAGACAGTAGGCCGCTGGGACAGTAGGGCGCCGGACAACACGGTATACAACACAAACATAACTTTTAATTTTTTATTCTTCAGGTTCAAACTGTAGTGGTATAATATATGATTAAAAAAAGTAAGAACTTACTTAATGTGTTATGAAGTAGGTGCCTACTTTTTTTATAGTTAAACAAAAAATCTACAAGTTTTGTTTGGGTTGTATACTTTGTCCTGCGCCTATTTGTCCCGTGCCCTACTGCCCTAGCGCCCTCATGTCCTTGCGCCCAATTGTCCTCCCGCCATAACGGTTGCGCCTTTTTGGCCGCGCCCTAATGTCCGGATCAAGATGCACCGCATTACATCATATTAAACGCACCGGTTACGATTACGCAGGCTGCAGGAGCACAGCTGTCAAAAGTAAGTACAATTAAAGGAATAATTTAAAATATACGAACAAATCGGCGGGACATGGTTTTACCTGATAGGTATACGTTAACACACAATAGGAACGAATTTTTTTTTATGATATGATGAAAACCAAACTTTAATTTTTTGTACTAGAAGGAACCTTTAAATTTAAGTCAGATCAGCAAACGGAACTAAGTAACTAAAACTGTTCCACATCTGTTTAACCAACTCTACTCGGTGCACGGTTTACATGCTAAAATTGCATATCTATTAGTATTCGCTATACTACCAAATAAAACAAAAGAAACGTACTCATGCACCGGTGCTGATTTTGCTCTAAAATTTTATTCATTACCTGCGATAGCATTTGTTCACCTATGTGCATATAATTTATAAGATTGTTGCAATTTAGTGAAGACCTTTATTAGGGCTAACCACGTCACTGGATTTAACACCATCTACATTTTCGAGGGGTTGATTAGAATTATCAGCATACTGGAAAAAAGAATTACCAAAGTTATGACGTTAATTGGGGGAGAACTCTACGCATTCGCTTACTTTCAATGCTCCTATGATTTAAAAAGGGATTTACTTGTGATAACGTCGTATGTACGCTTTTGGTGTTAGATTTCAATTGAGTTACTTGCAGAAAACTAACTGTGAGTATTACATTTTACTTTAATCCTTAACAGTTTAGTGTTCTGTTGACCGTACGTCCATGCTAGGTTGTAATCACACCTAATGTTAAAACCGTTTTGTTGTGTCACATATTATACGGTGCGCTTTGATTCAATAAATCTTTGATTTGATGTTGCTCAGTCAAGAAAAATTTATATTAATATACTAATGTACATTCTTCTGCTTTGTTTAACGTAAACTGCTGTCTGTCATAAAATAAATATATATACTGTGTTGTCACTTCTGTCTTGTCATTTGTTTTATTTTAGCTGCTGGTAGATTTAAACGGTGTCTTCCTAATCTAGTCTTCCATCGCTTTGACACATTTTTAAAATTTTTTTTATAATCTAACAATACAAAGCTTACGACTCTATCCCCGAAACAATTGAGTTAGTTGTCTCTTTCTTTTTTTGTTACGAGAAAAACAGCGTAACAAATTGCTTCGAAATAGTACAACAAAAGCTACTAAAAACTAATAATTTGATTGAGAGGCGGCATTAGGAATTTGAAACACAAATTGGAGCGGATCACCCATCATCATCGAAGTCATCCAAAAAGAACAAATTTTAAATAAAGTTTAGATAAAGCAGTACATACAAAAAAAATTAAAAAAAACGGTGTAAGAACATAAAAATCCCAAAAACTGAATTAAAAACTAAAAAACTTCCAAATTTTAAACACGCCAGAATTTTTCTGTCGGTCCTAAGCCTGAACAAAATGTGAATGAAAGCTTGAAATATGCACAATATTATGGTTTAACAATTCGGTGAATTGTATTTAATGAATTGTTATTTTGGTTATTTTTGTTCCGAAAATTGTCTTTCGGTGAATTGTTTATTCAAAGAATTGTTCATTCGGTTTATTGTTTTTGGTGAATTGTATTAGATTATTGGTGTTTGGTAAAATTTCCGGTACCCATCGGTATTGCCTGGTGACTTAATGGCGTTGGCGGTGCTGATAAGTTGTTTCATTGGTTCTAATTTTAGTTGGAAGGAATTATTGATGTCTTACTGCCAACATCCTTTAATTTCGGCAAAAATTAGTGTGGCAATTTTAGTTATTTAATTCAACTATTTAAGCTTTGCATTCTACTAAAATCAGAGCTAGCGCTAGATGTCATTGGAATAACTTCTGGTCTAAGTCTTATCTGGTTATTTCCTAGATTCAACATTTGTTAGCTTTAAAGAAAATCAAAACATAATACAAAATTGATGGTTAAGCTTGGAATAGAAAAAATATTCAAACCATGGGTTTGTAACTGAACTTATACAAGAAGTTTAAAGATTTTTTGACTAATAGTCATTGAATTACCTGACTGACTGCTTACCAGATTAAGAACAAAATGTCCCTCTGCATTAATTGCAAATTTGACTAAATCTCCAGCACAGAACTATTTTGTGATGTTTCCCCAGGTATGAAATTTTTTTTGAACAGATTTGCTATGACGCCTATGTAGAAATTTTTACTAACAGTTGTCGGTGTTTTTACAAAACGTACTCAGTTGTTAGAAGAAGTCGGTTTACTTACCGGAGTGACGGTCGGAAGCATTTCAATCTAAACCGAGTTTTTGTTTTTAACTCATTATTCTGTAACATTTCCTTACTGCTTCTGCCTCGGGTAGCTTGTGGAGAAAATTTAATAACTCAACACCTCAACTTAATACATATAATGTTCTTATAAAAATGTAATTTACAACTTAAACCTAATTAATGAATTAAATATAACATTGCAAACCTCCGTTTCACAAAAAAGAACCGTTTGGATGTGTACATTAGTTTATTTATCCACCCAAGTTCAAGTCCATCAGTTTTGCTAACGGGGCTACAATCTCGCACCAGGTGGTAGGATTTAAAATAGAAAAGATGGCGTCTAATATCTGTTACACGCGCGAATGTCGTTTTATCCTATGTGTATTCTGGCAGTTTTACTCTAAATAAATGGTGATTAACGGGTGTACAGGATTTTAGATTTTTTCGGTAAGAACGGTAGCTTTATTCTTTTTAATTGGCGAGCGTTGATCTAGCGTGTTCTGGCGATTACGGTATCGGTGACTGGCTTAATTAAAGTACGGTAGCTGGACCTGGTTTACTGGTCTTAATCGATGCAGGGGACTCTTCTTCACAAGTTTGAATTGAGTGAAACTTAATTGGCGAATGGATGTAATTATAGACCCAATTAAACGGAATACTCAAGGCCGTTGGATCAAGGTTGACTGCAATAAATTGCGATGACTAAAATAAATGCGCATGAGCAGGAAAATTGTTTTAAAATTGCTAAATTACTTTGAACACGTACCGGTAGCAAACCTCTAAAAATCTCTTTTGCGTATTCGTTTATTGTACTTGATTGTTTTAATACGAGAGTTATCCTAAGTCTTCCCATCGTACTCTCGGGAGGGACACGCCCAACCGGACCAGTACGTAAGGGTTTACGCCACCGTCAACAAATAAACAAAGACACAAACAGGTATAAACAATAAAAACTTACTGAATTGCAAACGTGATGTCGATGAATGATTTAGATAAAGAGATGCTGGTGAAGTTGAATTAATTAGGAGTAGTATCAGGTAAGAAGTCAAAAATTGGAATAATCCAGGTACGAACGGTTGTCAATGTTATTTGGAGTTTCAGGTATGTAAACGATTATAGTGCGAGGATCTCGAAAGAGGTTTTACCAGAGACGGGTCTCGGAAAACTGGTGACGGAAACAGATCTCGGAGAACAAGCGCCAGTAAAGCTGGTGCTGCAGGTTTTATACCGATTTTGTCTTGCTTGACTGCGCCTAAAGAGGAAAACGCCGCGCCCTTTGTCCTAGAGTTGGTAAGGTAAACTCCAAACGGGTAAAGTTCCTGCGTACTAATTGCAGAATTGTTGACCAATTTTGTTGCAATTGCAGGGCCGAATTTCGAATCGCTACATATCATCCCCTCATAGGGAAGCCGGATGCTTGGAGGTAAGCTGGGGTGAACTAGAAATAAATAGTACGTACAGTTTTTTTTGCCAGGGCTTTTCCGGTTACCTCCAGTGTCCCCGGTGCTAAGATGTTTTTTCGTAGCATTTTCTTTATAAGAAAAGTAAACCGGCATTGTATCGTTGTCCCGAAGTAGCGGAGCTGGTATTGTTCTTCGAGACGTTGCTGCCGAGAAAGCCACAAATTCAATCATTTGTAAAAGGCGGGAAACGAGACAACAAACTGGTGGATAGGGTTTTGGTTGTTTCCAAGCTGGAGCTTGGATTGTTTCAAGATTTAAAACTTTTTGGTGTTGCGGTACTGGTTTCTTTAGAGAAAAAAATTTATCTTCTTTACGGAAGTCCGGATGTTCCTTCTACGGCAGAAATACTTTACTAGTAAAACTGGTTACTGTATTTACAAAACTTTCTTTTGTAGCATCTCGGGTACGCTAGCCGGCTTAGAAATGCCCAATCCGCATTTCTTCTTAAGGCTAGATTTAATTCGAATCTCGCATTTTTATTCGGTCGTTGTTAAGAACCAGGATGTTTCTTGTTGTCTCTATTACATCTTGGTTCGGGCGCAAAAAATCCAGGCCAAGCAAGAGGCTGGTAGTAAAGTTTTCCAAAGACTGAAATTCTAAAGTAAGCGATTCTAAACCTATTATAATGGGAAATAAATAATTTCCGGTGGTTTCAGAGATTGCCCCGTTGGTCAGTTGTACTTGGTTCGGTTTATCTTCCTGCGAATGATCATCTTTAGAGACCAGTTCTTGCACCTTTGATTTGATGTAGCTCAAAGAGGCGCTAGTATCTACGAGAGCGTAAAATTCTTAATTTTGAATGGTGAGTGGGACGAATAAACGCTCATCGATGTTGATTGCGGCGGGTACGGCTTGTCTGGCTGTAGAATAAAATGTTCTTACTTTATATAGCCGGAAGGTCTCTTCTGGATTGTCTTTTCGCTTCTGGACGGTTGCTGGTACGGATTGAAACTTTTCAGCATACTTTGACAAATTGTACTGCAAGCTACAACTGTGATGATTGTCTAGCCTGGGACGGTGAACCGGTAGCAAGTCACGTATAGCACCGACAAGTGCTGCTTTTCTGGGTACTACGATTGTTATCTTGTAACTTGAGGCCGGGTATCTGACAGGTTCTGGAACAGGTATTTCCTCAAAGTCACAAACTAGTTTCTCTAACTCCTGTAAGTTTGAAAAATTGCGCAGCTTAATGTACATTTTGTAAGGACTGCATAAATTCTTATAAATGCGCTATAACTGTGCCTCGGTCGACATTTGCCCGTGTCGTCGCTTTTAATGCGTTTATGTACTCGCCTGCTTTTTTGCCGTCTTTTTGTAGTCTGTTTTGTACCGCGTCTCCTAACAGCTGTCGGCGTTGCGGGCCTACAAAACTTAAAATAAACTGGTTTTCGAACGTTTTCCAATTTGTCCAGGTGTCTTTATTGTTGCAATACCACAGGAGTGCGTTGCCTTGAAACACTACTGGGAGAACTTGCAACCTCTCTGAGTCTTTAATTTCATACACGATTTGCAACTCTTCGAGGCGTTTAAGAAACGAAACGAGGTCGGTTTGGCCATTAAATTGGATTCCCCATTTTCGTACACAATCGCATAGTTGCGCAGTCGACGTGACTACTACAACTTTGGGTCTGGGTGTCTAAAATAACAAGTGTGTAGACGATGAACAGGATGTAGCTTGGTTACTGGGGCACGTAAAATTACTGGCTAGACGTTTTCCAGTTAGCAGAAAATGGACCATGCGGGATTTCCATTGGGTTTTGTCACCAGTTGTATCAAGCTGGCATGCCTTTAGCTAGTACATCAATTGTTCTGGTCGCATGCTACTAATCTATTTTGACCACATGTCAACTTCGGAAATGTATCCGGGGAAACTTCTATGGGTTTTGACATCGTGGATTTTATGTACAGGTAACTTGAGTGCCAACCAAAACGTCTAAAATTGAATGAATAATTATTTACGTACAGGTGATGTTTGAGAATTTTCCGGGTGTTCCAGGGGTTCTAGCGGTCTGTTGCTCGGACTGCCAACGGTAACAAGTTCCTACTGCTTCTGCCTTGGGTAGTTGGTAGAGAAAATTCAATAACTTAACACCTTAACTTAATACATATAATGTTCTTATAAAAATGTAATTTACAACTTAAACTTAATTAATGAATTAAATATAATATTGCAAGCTTCCGTTTTACAAAAAAAAATCGTTCGGAGGTGTATATTTGTTTATTTATTCATCTAAGTTCAAGTCCATCAGTTTTGCTAACGGTGCTACAATCTCGCACCAGGTGACAGGATCTAAAACAGAAAAGATGACTGAAATGAATGCGCGTGAGCAGAAAAGCTATTTTAAAAGTGCTAAATTACTTTGAACACGCACCGGTAGCAAACTTCTAAAAAACTCGTTGCGTATTCGTTTATTCTAATTGATTATTTTAATGAGAGAGTACTGCCAAGTCATCTGGGCTTCGCCGACGAGCTTTACTTAACCCTCAGGGGGTTGCAATTACTTTTTGTCGTACTCCCGGGAGGGACACGCCCGACCGGATCAGTACGTATGGGTACGGCCAATAAATAAAAAAAGAGACAAACAGGTATAAACAATAAAAACTTACTGAATTGCGAACGTGATGTTGATGAATGATTTAGATGAGGGGATGCTGGTGAAATTAAATTAACTCGGTGTAGCAGCAGGTAAGACGTTGAAAATTAGAATTATCTAGGTACGAGCAGTTGTCAAGGTTATTTGGGGTTTCAGGTATGTACTCGATTATGGTACAAGGATCTCGGAAGAGGATTTACCGAAGACGGGTCTCGGAAAACAGGTCCCGGAGACGGATCTCGGGGGAACAAGTGAAAGTGAAACTGGTGCTGCGGGTTTTATAGCCGTTTTCGTCTTGCTTGACTGCGCCTAAAGAGTGAAACGACGCGCGCTTCGTCCTGGAGTTGGTGGGGTAAATTCCCAACGGGTAAAGTTTCTGCGTACTAATTGCAGAATTGCTGACTAATTTTGTTGCAATTACAGGGCCAGATTTTGAATCATCACAATTATTTATAATAACAGTTTCAAAATACTCCATATTGATATTGGCTATAACTGTAGAAAAGGGTGAACTCAAGGCCGCACCTTCTACTTGTTTAAATAAGTTGTCGTTATGACTAAAATAAGTGTTTGATATGCAGAACTTCTTCAGTAATTCTCTAGTTGAGCAAAAACAACACTTCGTCGGCCAGGACTTTAGTAAAAGAGATACTACGTCAAAACTGACTAAAACATTTTCTTTTGTTGTAAACAAATTTTTGTATACTCAGGAGTCCTGAATTACCATTAATTCATTATACCGCAATTTTCAATGCGCGAGGATTTTTTTTTGCCTTTTGGCATTACACTTCTTTGCTACCATTTACCTGTTCTTACTAGTGTTATGCTCTGGTACTAGTTTTTGGAAGTGTAAAACAACGATGTTTATTTTGTGGCGGCGCTGCTTTCACTTTTCCGGTTTGTAGCTAAGCTAAATTTTTATGCAGTGTTGCGTGCGGGGGTATTGAATTTTTGGTTATTATAAGTTTGCGATTGCAAGTTGCGTTCGTTAAGAAGATCTTGCTAATAATTTTGATTCAAGTTTTAAACAGCACTCTAATGATAATTTGGGGTAGCGTTCGAGGCGGAAAGTCCGTTTTTTATGCGATGTTTCTGACCATACAATTTTAATAGTTGGTATCCCAGAAGCACCAACCAGCTGGCTCCTAAAGTTGTTGCAGTGTTCCACAAACTTCATCTTCTTTGCGGCGACTTCTTTGTCGTTGGTAAACAACGGTTAGGACAATTGTATTTATTCTGCAATCGTCTGATCACGCGGTTAGTGCATCGTTTTTCTGCATAACATCTCTTTCCAAACTGATCTTAACCAGGAATTTAATATAAACAAAAGAAACTTATATATTTCCTCTGGGAAACTGCCGGATTATAATCTTGCAGTTTATTATCTCATTGTCGGAGCCAAAACAGACATAAGCAGCCGTTCTTTCTTCAGTCCAGTTATATGCTATACTTATTTCTACGCTGTGCTACCAGCTTTCGTAGCGGCGCTACTTCCTCTTTCAGTTCGCAGCTATGCTAAGCTAAGGTTACAAGCAAGGTTGCGCGTGGGATGTTTTTAAGATTAGTTTTGAGGTTATTAAATCACGGTTTTCGGTTATGGAAATTTGCAAATAATTTTGATTAGAGTCGAAAAAAGTTTGATAGCGCTCGAGGCAAAAAGTCTGCCTTCTCCTCAATGTCACTTGCGATAATGCGAAATAAATATACAGTATGTCGCAAAGCAATAAGCCGGATTATAACTCGTTTTGAGCGTATGCAAAGGAATTTTTAGATATGTCGGTGCAAACCGTTTGGCAGTTACATCAAATAAATTGAGGATGCTTGAACCAATAACATTTCAGAAAGGCATTGTGATTATATTATTGGCTCAATAGAAGAAAAGTGCGACATATCAAGAAAAAATATAATACAAGGAATAAATTTACGGTATGATCGACTAGACCATATTGTTAATCCTCAAGAAAAACAAACTCGATGTGGTTTTTGTCACCAAAAAACAACACGATGTTACTGTCCACGTGAAGTGCTTTGTGCCATTTCATACAAGAAAATAATTTAATATCTATCGTCACATATGTTTGTTTTTTGCATTTTGATAACAAAGTTCTTTTGTTTGTTGTAGTGTGTTATTTTATTGACTTATTAAGTATACATTCGAAAAGGTTTCTACTTTTATCTGGGTAAAATTGTTTGATACATCTTTAATTTATGTTTGCATTGTAAATGTGTTATTTGGTGGCCATAAGAATTTTGCTATTATTAAATAGAATTTAAATTATAAAATAAAATTTAACTGTCAATTCTAGAAATGTTGGTATTAATTTTATTTACAAGAATTATTTTCTAGCTTAGGTTTTTGTTTTTTAAGTTTTATAAAGTTTAGATATTGCAATCTTTGTATCTTTTAGTATAATTTGGTATTTCTCTGGCACACTAAACTTTAATTTACTTTTCTTGCTTACTTAACTTTAATATTGCATAGAGAAAACATAGCTTTTCCCTCTTAATAGAAACGAGAACGTAAGATAAATGCTTGGTGCTTTGTAAACTAATATATTATTAATGACAAAATACATTACTTTACTTAAAGGATGCAAAAGTGTTTACTTAATATTTATTTTAACGCACGCATTTTCTTAATTGCTACGATTTGTTTGTCTTGTTACTTGTGTTGATTGCATAATGGCTGACTACTTTTATTACTTTTTTTTTAAATTAAAATACCATTTTGCAATTAATCGCGTGTGTATTTTTTAATTTTAGTAGTTTACAAGACAAATTACAATTAGTTTATGTTACATATATCCGTAGACACCATAAATAGTAATTTATGTAACAACCGTCGAAAGTAAAGTATTATATAATGAACGTTACTGCGGTGCCGGTACCGTACCGTTGTTTTGTATTACTTTTTGCCATAATTTTTGATAAAGTTTACAACAAATGTTCACAACAAAGCTATTACAGTTTATAAATCTATTTGCATAAATATTATAAGTTTTGGACCAATAATTCATTCACTTTTATTATTATCTGTAATCTTAATGCTCTTTAATTAAAATACCAAGACAATACAAGACAAATTACAATTGACAGTTAATGACAAACGTCAAAAGTGAAGCATAGCATAACGTATGTTATATGTGAGGTTTTGTCTTGCTTTTTGTAAAATTAAAAAAAAACAAATTGAAATCAGAAATATAATGTTGGTAGTACATTTATAACTAACCAAATCTGTCAAGTTTGAAATTTAAATGTTATATGTAGTACCAACTCTTAAATATATAATACTCTAATATTTGAAATTATAAAATTTTTCTTCTAATTTTAACTAAATTTCAAAAACTTTTAAATAGATTAGACACACACTTTGACTTAAATAATAATTGATTTTAAATGCATAGCTTTGCGTAGATTTATCTAATTTGCAACTTCAAATTTTTTTGACTTTACGTAACTACACTAACGAACGAATATTTTTGTTTTTAATGAAGGCAGCACAAAAAAAAATTTTAAATACCTAAACAGCAACAAGTAATTAATTTAATATTGCGCGCGTTTTTGTTAAGTTTCTATGCGTCCTGCAAAATGTAAGGGATGTAAACGGATTTGTATATCTAAATGTTACCCTCATTCCTAATAAAGATATTAAATGTACACCGGAACGAGCAAATAATTTTAAAGACTTACTGACCCTCCTTCCATATTACATGAGTTTGGAAACCTGGAGGCAATTCCGCTTTTCCTGGACTTCCTCCGAAGAGATTATAAATGTTTAATAATGATATATTAAGGTTTCATTTGTTAGCTTTTCGTGTTTTTGCATTAAACTTTCTCAATTTCCAGGAAACAGTTTAATTTTTTTTGTAACGGGCTGGTGCGAAAACGAATGTAATAAATACATTTTAATATTATGTATAGAAAAGGAAGTTGCGTATTTCTCACTCGCTTCTTAAGCGACGGATAAAATATGAAACGATACAACCGGCTACTGAAAGCTTGAAATGCTTTGTACAAGCTTATGTAAAGTCAAACAGAAAAAGAACTTTCCTTTTTTCAAGTCGACTAGCTATGCCTTTTGCACGAATATATTTTCTTTGAACTGAGAATTTGATCAATGTTATTTTTTTAGTATGGACTTTTAACGTTTCGGCATTTGTATTAAAGAAGCAATAACGTTTTTGATGTTACTGTTTTAACGACAAAAACGCGTATCGTGTACTAGACTATCGTTTAATTCCCAACGTTAGTCAAAAATCCTACACGAAATTTTATAAAAGTCCAATAACATAACGTAGCATATGTTGTGAACAGGAAAACTGCCATATTTCACTTTACGTATAATAGTCGAGGGTTTAGATTGTAAACGTGAGTGGTTCAATACCAATCAGTCGAGGAAATGGATCGAGCTTGAAGAGCTTTATTCTTTTCAGCAGAGTCAGTTAAGCGCATTTTAAAATCTTCAACCTCGACTAACTTCTATGAAAGTCTTATTTAAGTTGTTGCGCCACATTTAAACTACGATTCGTAAACTACGAATTGAACTTTTAATGCATTTTTTGCACCTATCTTTTATGCCGCTTTGTTAGGCTCATTCTCTTCAATAAGTACACAATTACAACGACTTTAAGCTCTTACTGTATGGCATTTCTCATTTCATTGAAAAAATACGTTTTCCTTTAAATTATTAACTAGACACAATCTGCATTTTATAAAAATTTTTTATTTACGTTTTCATACAATTTTTATAATAATAACTTAAACTACAATATTTGTATCATATACATGAACTCGTGTTTTTTGCGGTGTTAACTAGTCTTAGGTGCAACTCCTTTTTCACAACTCATCCGTGTAGCCTTCCGAGTAGCTCGAAACTTTGAACCCAAAGTCGTTGAGTTAACCAAAGACTAAAGTTTTACCAATTTTTGTAAGAATCCATAATTCTTAATGTCTTGTTTGTAATTAATTATTTGAAATCAGAAAATTGCGTTTAAATCTGCATAGGACTTTCCTGGTAGCTTTACATACTAATCTTTCGTAGGTCAAAAGATCCCAAATATTTACATTTAATACAGAAATTTTCAAAGTTTAGCATGTTAAACAACTACAGGTTAGAGGATACAATTTTAAGCAATACCGCGTCTTATATAAAGACCCCGTTGATACCTATGTATGATCTAGAACATTGAGAAGTTTGACTCTACAGATAGTTGGTTTAGTACCATCTGCCAATAACACTACGTAGGCTTTTACGGCTGGTGTCACTACTAATAATATCTTCTTCCAGATTTTGCCGTGTGTCAAAACTTGGTTTGACGTTTTGTTGTACATGCTGCCAGCTTCTTTGGGATGACTAAACTAATTCCATTGCACACTCCTTATTAATTTTTTTCCCAGGATGTGAAAACCTTTTATAGGCACTCTGGCACATACCACCAGAGTAGTGTGGGAGTCTCCGCTTTTGCCTTTTTTCCTTGCCCGGTAGACCCTTTCGGGTATTACTTCGGGTAAAAAAGCTTTATTTATACAACTTTTACCCTACATTTTCATCCATAATTTCTGAAATTCCTTCACAGATCTATTCTCATTTATTTTCTTTTAGAAACTTCCTAAAATTGTTTACTTTCAATATTTCCTCCAGGTTAGTTTCTAATTGGTTTGACACTCTCCTAACTTGGGCAGACTAGGAATTGTTTCACGTCTATTTTGTCGCAGTACAGGCATCCATCTCTTTTTCTCTTTTCTATACTTTTAACATAGGAGTCAAACGTTTCGTGGCCCGTCAGAAATTGGTAGAGGTTCAACTCCGACGCACTCGATTTCATCTACTCATCCAATCTATTAATTAGACCATACGTCTATCTGCCAACGCTTACTTGTCCCATCTATCCTAATCACATTCTTCCTAATACTCTCCCTAATAAACGGTATCCCGGCTACCACCAGGATGGTTTTCATAGATGCCGTCCTATAGACCGCAGTCATCCTTAGAACACTCATGCTCTGCGTCTTCTCTAACATATCGAGGTAGTGCTTTAACTTTAATATGGATCTCTAGATTGGAGTCCTATACAGTAGAACAAAGCGTACCACCCTCACATAAATTCTTCTCAGTTCCGCTTTCTCCCATGCCTCCCATACGTCAAGATTTTTCCACCTTTAATCTCCAAACCTTCCAACCTTATGGAGAATTCCTTTATACTTTTAGGTTTGACTAGAACTACCATTTCAGTTTTATTTGACGCTATTTCCATTTCTAAAAATAGCTTCCGGCATTGCCAACTCCAGCATCCCGTCGTAATATATGTTCTACAATATAGTCTTTAAGATCGACTCTTCTAGAACCCTAGCCGTGAGTTGTATTTGACTACTTCTTACGACGTGCAGTCATCTTTTGCTAAAGTAGTTCTTAATCACGTTTGTCAGGTACCCTTTTATTTTTTATGACCTTGGCGATGCCCGACCATGGCATTATATTAAATACGTTCAAAATATCCAGCGTTATGAAGACGCAGCCTTCTTGGTTCGGCTGACTTATTTTTTTTATTCTGATGGAAATTTAGAAAACCCTCCTCAATAGCATTCAGGATAGGCTTACCTTTTCCGAATCTAAATTGGTTTTGGTTTAGTTTACTATCAGCTTCTAACCACGTTTTTAGTCTTTTTCTTATTGCTACCTCAAGCACCTTTCTCAATACTGCAAGGAGACAAATAGGTTTAAAGCTTCGAGGACTTCATTCAGGTTTAGCGGGCTTTAGAACTAATACCAAACTCCCGGTCGTTTTCGATCACCTGATAGGCCGTATGTAATTATCACATCAGATTTCAGGGAGTCTTCATAAGCCCTACTGTTTTTTTGAGCTTTTTGTTTATGGTACCTCGTTTATGTGTACTTTCTTTTACTCTATCTTTTTATGCCTAGAAAATAGCTCCCTAGCTAGACGTATCGTTTTTTCCTTGTTTATGCTTAAGTCAACCTTTTTGACAAACTTTCTTGTAATAATTCTGTAGCGGTCGCTCTATACGTTCAGCTCGAGATCTGCTAGTGGACTTTTCCATTTCCGTTCTTTACTCTTTTTAATATTTGCTTCGTTCTTTGTCTCTATATCTCTATCTTTATATCCTATTCTTCCTTTCATTTGTGTTTTTTCCATGTTTTTTTTACTTTCGTTTTTATCAGTTTTGTTATCCATCTTCTGCGTTTACACACTTCTTTCTAACGTCGGCTATGTTCGCTGTTTACTAATACTTTCTTTTTTCCTCTTTTACCCGATTTTCTTTTATAAAACACGTTTACATTATTTTACAATCATACTCGTCAACTTTTTTACTTCTAATTCATCACCGTTTACCATCTTAGCACTTCCATTCTGGTTTTAGGCTTTTTCAAAATTTTTACGTTTGCTTTCTATCTCGTCTTGCTTTGACTCCTATATTTACCAGTACCTTTTCTACACTTATTCCAAACCCAACGTAACTACTTGTGGGTGTTTAACGTTTTCTCATGTATCGTCCTCTATTTACTCACCTCGTTTATCTATCTTTCATTTACCAAAGTAACGTTGATAACCGTTGCCCCCCCACCTTTACAAAAATTTGTGCTTGTCCCCGGTTTGCTACGTCAAGTCCGAGAGCTGCAGCCAACTCCGTTATGACCTTTCCTCTCCAGTCTGTAGAAGGCGATCCCCAAACGACGTCGTTAGAGTCGCCAATATGATAGGCTTTTTTGTGCTTTTGGTCGTGGTCTCACACCCGTTAATAATCTCTAAGAACTCGCCCTTCCTTATATTAAGAAAAACGCAAACTCCGCAAATAGTGACGTGTTATAACTCAACGATTATCAAACCGTTACATTTTTCCCCATTACTTTTACGTTGTTGATTGGTCCGTCTATTTTGATCACTATTTTTGACTAAAACCCAGCCCTTTCCCCCTCAATTTTCGGTTAGGTTCCCCGACTATCATAATTTCTGCTTTGTCTTGTAATGCAGTATACTTGAAGAGTTATTGCGCCGCGGCACTCTGTATAAACTCAATTTTTTACTCACTTTCCTTTCATTTGCACTCTTCATCCTCTCTAGTTTCTTTTTTTGCCAAAATAATTAACTTAAATTTACTAACGAATTAATAATACAATCTAGGCAAGTGATTTGCTCTCTATTTTTTACAAGGGACAACCAACGCGCACTGTCGCCGAGCTGACCGAAATAAAGCAGTTTTATTCACGCTACCGGCACCGGTTAATACATTTCTTTTGTTCGTAGTTTATGGAATACATTATTCTGTTACTCTTGTTACGTGCAAAAATTTTAAAACGTTATACTCTGTATATTGAATTAAAACTAGATTCCGGTTTTGACGCCCTCTGTCAATCTTTCTTGTTACTGCCATTTTGCGGTCAAGACGTTAAGTTGACAACTACATAAAATGGCCTGTTTCGTTTAAAACTGGAGGTTTCTAAGAACATCAACTGTAATGGAAATGAAATTATAAATTCATTACGTATTTAAAGTTATTGATTTGTCACAGGCCGTTCCGCCACGCTTTGGCCTCATGTTTATATTTAATAACGAAGAATGAGGGATTAATATCGATAAATACCTTCATGGGATGAGTATAACTCTGTTTAAAACTAAAAACCAAAAACAAGAACTTTTCTTCGAGATCTTACTCATGCGGCAAATACCTGCGAGACCAACTTTTATTGAATGTGTACAACAGCATTCGATAATCGGTTTATGTTTTGTGTACTTTTAGCGGTAATTAACAATTTTGTAGATCTTGCTATTGTGAGTCATTGCGTTGACACAATTTGGTATTCAAATTTATTCCAAGCTCACTCAACGATGAAAACGTTTTCTTCGAACAAGTAGGTACTGGATTGTGGGTAAGTTCATTTAATTATTTTGTCGCTGTCAGAAAAGGCACTCACGGTATTTTTGCTTATGTTAATTTCCGTAATTACAACCATTGTTTCAATACCATTGAGGTAGCTTTACTAATTATTTTGTGTGTATTGCATGCTGTGTACAAACGATATTGATTATGTAATTTTCTTTGCTATTCACTTTGTTTAAACTTATGTATTGTGTGTTGCCGATACTTCTGGCATCTATGGATTGAGAATTAGACTGGTTGTTAATAATCTACGTTATTAAATTAAAGTTGTTATACTTGTCTTATCTTTTCTTTATGGTAGCACATGTTTATTTTTGGTTGATTACACGAACACCAGTGCAACAATGATTACGAACCTGGAATTTGTTACAGGTTTTAATCTTCTGTCCTGATCGAGATAGAAGCTTTATTTATTAAAGATCTGGCGCCTTTTAACTCCTATTTATTTAAACCTCCCCTATCTCCGACTGTGTGAGTTAGCCGTGCAAGGTTCGTAAGACCTATAAGTTTGTAACACTCTTATGTATTCACCGATAGACGCTATCTAGAATGCTGCAGTACAAATTAAACTGCGCAGGTGTTAAAAACAAAGACGCTTACTTTTAAAAATAGTTACTCTATACGTTAAATTATATAGAAAAATCTAAACCAATGAATTGTCTCTAATAGGGTCTCAGAAACGGAGTAGCTTTTTTCGGACTCTGGGAAGAAACAATGACAAAAACAAAATTTTAGGACAACATTGTTAAACAACAATAAAAAAAAGGTAAAAATAGCTACAGTTAATCTAGATAAAAACAACCCCCTTACAAATCAATGAACTGGTTAGCATTTATGGCTTTAATGCTTTTCTATTTGCAGTTTCTACTTACTGCTGCCTTCGGGGTAACATCTAGTTGGAGAATGTAATTATATCAAGTTTAAAAATGAGTTTTATTGCTAGTTTACAAAATAAAATAATTACAATTCTAAAAAAACCTATGTGCAAAAATAAAAATCAAAAGCTAAATAATATAAATATCGCCCGTTGTGCCATTTGATGGTTTTTTTTTTACTATTTACCTAAAAAAAGCAAGTTATTTACCAGCATGAAAAACAAAATTTAAGTTTTTATAAGTTGATTAAATAAGTTTTAGTGAACACGGGTAAATTAATTGAAAAACTTGTATTAGAGGTAACTATCAAATAATCTAAAATAACTGAAGCGGTGGTAATTTTAGGTGAAAATTATTTTATGCTAACACTGTCGGTTTTTCAACTGATACTTTATTAGGGGTCTTTACATTGAATCAAAGAATGATTTTACGAAAACAACAGTCTCATAAACAGCGTGTGTGTTAAAATTTGAATTATTATTCCTTTTGCAATACTATCGGAATATGACAAAAATAACGTTGTTAATAGCGTCACGGAGAGGCCGTTACGATGTATAAACGTTGAAGTTATTAATCGGTGGTGACGATAATGGTAAATGTCTTCCAAGAACGCCATAAAAAAGTCGTTACATTGAAAATTCTAAAAAAGCCTTAATTTTGACCCTTAGCGCCAAAGGTTTTTTTACGCTTATTATCAAAACATTAGTTTGTTTTATAGACATAAGTTCAACCTTTCAAAGTCAAGCTCAAAGTCGAGTTGTGTCACATGTAAATACTAATTTAACCACGTATCTGATTTATAATATTATTCACTTGAATTTAATCCAACAGAAACTTTTACATCAATTTTGTTTACTGTTTTTTAAAACACTTTGTATATGTCTGCGGCCGTGCTAAATAAATTCCACCGTAACGTTTTTGCAAATCTCGCAAATAAATACTTGTAGTCAATGTACGTTGTATCTGATTAATTAAATCTTGAGTAATTAATAACAGCACGTTCTTAGTAATCTGTAAAATTTGATTATATTTAACAAAATTATTGACTTTTGCTATTTCACTAATAATCACCTGAGTAAATCGATTACACGTATATTAATTAACACAATCTTAAGCACCAATGTTAACACGCAATTTTTGTCAAACCTCATTTTACCTTTGCCGAAAGGCATTTAATGAAGTAATCTGTTGTGTTAAATAATTATAACGGAACGGTACTTACCGCAACCGTATTCGCATGACACAATAATTAATTTTATAGTAAATTATCAGTAGTTTGTACAATAACATTAGTTTATTGTTGTAGTGCTGTTGCATCTTACTTTTTCTTATTAATAAAGGTTTCTGTATTAAGATTTACTGATATGTTAAGGAGTTGGCAGCACGCTATGCAACAATGCCTTTTAAATCGTATAGATTGAATAAGTTGTTCACTCTAAATAAATCACTTTTTTACTTCTGATTGAGTTGCAGGACGACGTTGTTTTTGTATCGGACAAACCGCAAATAGATTAATTGTTTTGTTAAAAACAAACGGACATGATAGGTTTTTGAAAATATATCATTAACATTGTTTATTTTTGTTATTGTTTTGTCAACACCGTAGATGTTCAGTTGTTGGCAAGTTTGATTAATTACCTTGGTTTCCTACTAAATTTTAAAAATCCCGGTGTAAAATTATCTAAGAGGGGTACCCAAGAAACAAATTATCTGACCAAAAATGCAAAAAAGGTGTGACGTAACATAAATTCTACAAAAAAAACCGTTCTCAACGATACCATGAGACTAAAATAAACAGAGCTTACTTGGAATTAAAATAATATTGAATTTTAATTCAAATCTTAACTAAAACAATATATTTATGATTGACGAAACCAATAAGTTATAATGCAATCTTAATATATGACAACAATAATAGACCTAAAAAAGTGTTTATAAGATTAAATTAAAATTAAGAATTTAAAAACGTTAGATATTACCAAAACCATAATGTAAAATCCTGCTAAATTGCTACTAAAGAATATGAACTGATTGTTAATAAATCTAACAAATCAAAATACAGGGTCCTTTTAAAAAGTCAAAGTACGGTATTTGCACAAAGGTTACATACTTTGATCGTAAGTAGTACGCCCCAAAAACTTTTTTTTTCCACAAACGCGTTTAATTAATTTATCAGAAAGCGTGATAAGTATATGCTAATCTATTTTGCATTTATTCATTTAGAAAACCATATCAATTTTTTGTTTATTATGAAACGGAAAACCAGACGGTAATTATGAGAGCAGTGTCATTGCATTACTAACAAAAATATTTGTAGGTTTCCGATCGCTTTGTTTATTTGAAAACGATTTGCATAATATTTTGTATGCCGGTTTTAAATACCAAACAAATTGTTACAAGCTTTTGCTATTTACGAACCTGCACGGCCAACTCGCAATAGTCGGTGAGAGGGGTAGGTTCACAAGAAATATAAAAAAAGGTGTTTCAGGGCGCCAGAGCTTATCCCAAAGTAAATTCTGTCCCGCTCCAGACAGACGGGTCACACTTGTAACAAGACATTAGGTTCGTAATGCTGAAAGAAGCGAAAGAAAGAAAAACTAAATCGTTAATAACAATTTCACTTTAATTCCTCTATAATGATCAATAGGTTAACGTTCGAATTGATAACATTTGGCTAGTATGACCAATAATAATTTTAGTCTGAATATAACTAAATATCCGAAGTATCGGCAACCCACAATACATACGTAAATTATGTTTACATGAATAGCGAAGAGTAGATGGTAGTAAATATCGATTAAATAATTAGTAATATGGCATTACTGACAATAAAACAGTGATAATAATTATGGCATTAACATTAAACTGTCCTAACAGTTATCGGTGAGACACCGTATACGAAATGTATAAAAGAAGTAATAATACTACCTTACTGATAATCAAACAGTGATAACAATTACGGCATTAATATTAAATTATCATAATAATTATAGGTAGTACACAGCATACGTAACATAAGCAAATTTACTAATTAAATGGCAATCCAATTACGTTAATCATTACGGAATTACTATTAGCGAAAGTTTCGTGAGTGATCTTGTTGACGACGAAATAAGATACATAAAACACTTACCACAAACGCAGGAATTTCCACTCGTACAAAGAAAGTACTTTCCTCGGCAAGCTATCCTGTAAGCACTCTGAAATAGCAAGTCGTGTCAAACTAATTCCTCACGAAAGTGAAATCTACAAAATGAACAGTTATATATAACTCAAATACATAAGGCCGGACCCGGTCGTCGTGTGCTGTGATACCCCGACGAAAACGGTGGTTACGCAGGTATCTGCCGCCTGAGTAGAATCTCGACAATTTTTAGTTAACTTTGGTACATCCGATTTTTGCCATATGTCGTATGCCTCAGAGAACATTTATCCGACGAAATTATTATTCAAAATTGATTCTTCATTAACAGTTAACGATTAGGAACACCTGCCCACACGTGGCGGAACGGCTATCAAATTACGAGAAATTATAACAGAGTTTTAATAAATGACAGTTATTATCTTACCCGGTGACGACTCAAATGTATTATAAGCGTAATACACTTATAAATTGGTCCCCATTACGGTGGATAAGTTTAGAAGATTTCAATCGCCAATTCACCGGTCATTTTATGCAGTTTTCAAGTTGAAGAATTCGTCGTAAATGACAGTCACGCGTAAAAGATCGGTAGGGGGCGTCTAAACCGTAAGCTACTTTCACGTCGGAATACATAGGCGTACGTAAAAAAAATTTCGACCGTAACAAAATAACGTTGTGCTGAATTTTTGTTCCTTGCCACGCATTGTCCGTAATAATTATATATGTTTTATAGATTATAATTGCGGTAATAAACGTCTTTTTATCTTTACTTTGCGGACGTCTACGGATCTTTCCTTTTGGTTTTGAAGCTTACTGCGACCTGCTAGTCAAGTCGGAGAATTAAATAACGTGGCGTCCTCTATCGGTAATCGGTACTGTCATCAAGTGCGTATAACAAATAAGGTTAATCACATACGTGGAAAACAGTTTATAAGTCTTAAGTTAATGAAATGACTTTCGGTAATTACGGTTGAATTAACTGCAAAAAACGTATTACAGGTAATGAAAATAGCTGAAATCACGGTAGTTGCAGGTTGAAAATTTTAGGTTAATGCCGATTTTCAAATGATACTTTATCTCTATATTGAATCAAAAAATAATGTTACTAAAACAAAAATTTTATGAACTAAGGGTAAGTAACTACAGTTAATTGGATAATTAACGCTGGTTTAGTTTACTATAAAGTTTAATCGTAAGTGCAGAATCTTAAAGTTTGAATTATTAAACTGCGGAGTTTTCTATACAATGTTAATAAGATGCTACAAAAAAAGTAACGTAGTAAACAGCGCCACGAAGATCTCGTTACGGTGTGTCGGCGTCGGGGTTATTAATCGGTAGTGACGATAGTCAATTTTTAGCAGCGCCACGAAGTACCGTTTACACTGTCCGAAATTTCGGGAAAAAATTAATACCAACCTCTAGCGCCAAAGTGTTTCTTTACGCTTGTTGTTGGTGGCAAAAGAAAAACTCTAACTGAAAGTGAATCGGAAATCCACTACGCTCGATTAGTTATTTACAGGTACGGTAACTAAATGTATTACAAATAGTTTAAATAATAATAACTCTAGCGGAAATAAACGGTAAACTACTAAACGTAAAAAATAACCGTGTGGCTTAATATCAAAAATGTTTGTTGCTGCACTTATTGCCAAAATAATTTTCAACGCAATTAGTACACTCACTTTAAACGGATTCGGCCTCGAGTTGAACGCCAGCTTAAAAAAAAATTTTATTGTAATAAAAATAAAATAATCAACTTGTTTTTTATAAACTTCTTATAAACATTATGTGAAAACCAGTAGCTCGTCGTCGTATTTACTGCCAGTGGCAGCAGATTTGTAAAGTTGTTATAACATTTTATTTTCAATACAATATAAAAATTGATAATTTTGCAACTAACAGATTGTGGTATGGTTTGATGCACTTTTAAGTCGTCGAAAATAAAATACGTTTTATTTAATAGCTATCTTTTATCCCTACCTGGTTACATACTAACTAAAAGCTGATCTCCCTAACCCTACAACGTTTGACATACAGGGTATTGCATAAAAATTTGTCCTCTAACATACCACATCCCTCCCCCACACAATGTAGACTCACACGCACTCACTTGCGATACCTCAAGGGAGGTTTCCTTTCACGGATGGGTTTCCTTCGTAGCGCTTCACTATTTGTAGATTTTTCAGTTGTTGGAGTCAGTTCGTCTTGATCCTTTTTTTTTCGTTTCTTCTTGTATAATCATGCGTGGACGCATTTGTTTCGTAATTGTGGAACCGCCTACCTCCAGCAATTAGGAGTATGGGCCCGTTTGTTCCATAATTTCTCACGGCGATGAGCCCTTTGTGGTGGGGTCGTTGACCCATACTGGCTGACGTTGTTCCAACCTTTTGAAACGCGCGCCCTTGTTATGAAGGTTTTTCTGCCGCGTTTCTTCCTTATCCATGCTTCTAACAATGTCGGGTTTTAATTCTTCAAGCAAGAATCTCAGACGTCTTCCGAACAGTACCTCACTGGGTGCCTTTTCGAGGGAGCGTTGTGTTGTAATCCTAAAAACGAAAAGGAAATCTTACAGCCGTTCTTCGATGGGTTTGTTTGTCCCGCTGGCTGCCATTCTCTCTTTAAACGTCTTTACTGCTCTCTCCGCCAGACCGTTGGTCTGAGGATGGTAAGAAGTTGAGCGGATATTCGTAATTCTCTTTTCTCTACAAAAATGCAAGAATTTCTCGGAGATAAACTGTGGTTCATTATCAGAAACAATAATTTTTGGGTAAGCCAGCCTGTAGAACATTTCTCTTAATTTGTTAATCATTCTACCGGCTGTGGTTCTCTTCATTGGCAAGATTTCCAACCAGCGTGAATAAGCATCGTAAGCCACCAACCATATTTTTCCTTCAAAAGGCCCTGCAAGGTCAATGTGAATGCGTGACCATGGTTCCGGTAGTATACTCCAGGGGTAGAGTGGCATTCTTGTGGTTGATTGTCTTGATTTTTGGCATGTTGAGCACAAAGTTTAAAATGTCTTTGTTAACGTACGGCCAAAACACATGTGCGTTCGATTGCATGGCTGTTATTCCTGGGTGTCCATTATGTAACATGTTTACCATGTTATTCTTCAGAGATTTGGGTATGCATATTTTACCTTTCCATAATAAAATTTTTTGTTTTCATATGAAAGTTTATCTCTCTATTCATAATACATCTTTAAGTTGTGCGGAATCTTGTTTTTCTCTGGCCAGTATGTGGTTATACATCTAATTACCTGTTGGAAAATTTTATCGCTGCTTGTTTTGGATTGTAAATTTGATTTTGTAATCGGCCCCAAGTGATGGAGTCTGAGAGTTAACAATTGTGCTCGCTTCGGTAACCCCACTTCTTCCGTTGTTGAACTTTCAGTTTTAGTCAAAGGAAGTCGTGATAGTGCATCTGATCTGCTGGACTATTCTCTTTCCCAGGTACCAACGCAATATCGAAATCGTAGCTGTTTAATATCATTGCCCATTTTCGCAATCTATTGCTCGCAATCTTGGGCGATTCCCTATTTCTGCTAAAAATACGCTCTAAGGGTTTATGATCTGTTCGGATCGTAAAATGACGACCATACAGAAAATGATGAAAACGGATTACCGCAAAAACAATCCCGAGAGCCTCTTTATCAATGGTAGCGTAACGTTTTTCTACTTCAGAGAAGGTTCTTGAAGCAAAAGCCAAAGGTTTCAATTTCCCATCTGGAAACTGATAAAAAAAACTACGGCACCAGATCTTTTTTCACTTGCATCACTTGTCACCACTATAGGTAAGTCTGGATTATAATGCACCAAAGTGTCGCTCGAAGTTAGTATTTTCTTTAATTTTTTGAAAATGGTGTTATCTTCCTTCGTCCAAATGAAAATATTTCCTTTCTTCAAATGATTGTATAAGGGAATGGAAATGACGTGTAGATTTTCAATAAATCTGCTGTAGTATGTAATTGAGCCTAAGAAAGACCTCAATTCTTTTGTGTTTGTGAGAGCTGGCATTTTACGAATCGCTTGTAAATGTGCGTCAGTTGGGTGTAAACCCTCTGTATCGATTACATGACCTAATAAGGAAATGTTTTTCTGTAACCACTTACACTTTGCTTTCTGTGTTCGCAGTCGTGCTGTTTGTAATCTGGTCAACACTTGTTCCAGTCGTGTCAAATGTAATTCTTTTGTTTCTGCTGTTACCAGAATCTCGTCTAGCTAGCAAATCGTTCCTTCGATTCCAGAGAGTAGCTTATCCATTATTCGTTGGAAACAAGACGGCGCAAAGTTCACTCCAACTGGTAGCCTCTTGTATTGATAATAACCTCGGTGAGTTGCTGTGACCAGGTATTTCCTCGAATCGGAATGTACTTGTAATTGTAGAAAGGCATCCTTTAGGTCCAGTTTTGAGAAATATCTTCCTCCATTTAACTTGGCCATAATGTGTTCGAACCGTAGTAAAGGGTAGTCGTCTTTTGTTACGCATAGATTTATGGTAACTATAAAATCACCACAGATTCTTATGCCTTCGTTTGCATTGACCGTCAGCACGATTAGTGTTACCCATTTAATCGAGTTGTCCACTATGCTGAACACTTCTAATACGTCTTCTTCAACCAATCTATCCAATTCGGCCGTTACGTTTTCTTACAAAGCGATAGGTATTGGTTTAAGCCGAAATGTTTTCGGTACTGCGTTTGTTTTCATGTGGATCTTGATTAGGGGCCCGTTAATTTCCTCAATTTTTCCACTGAAAAGTTCTTTATGTGCCTCCAATAATTTTGACACTTGTAAAAAGTTAACCGTTTGGTTTGATGTTGTTTCGTTGTCTCTCTCTTTTACCCTTCCTTCTGTTGATGCATATGTTACTTGGCAAAATTTTGCCCCTGGTGGAAGTGGTAACTTGAATTTTACCTAGCTTGCTTGTTTGCAACGATGCGTGTTCTAAAATAAGCGCGGAACTTTCGACGTCCTTCAATGTCGCCGTATTAGGATGTAATCGGATAAATTCTTGTTGCCAAGCTGCGTTTCTTATCCGGATGACGAGTTGATCACGAAGTCGTTCCATAAACCTGTTTCCGAAATCACACTTTCCCGCAAAACTACGTAACCCGGTAACAAATTGCGTCACTGTTTCATTGTCTTTTCTATAGCGTAACCCAAAATTAACTCTTTCTGATAGAATGTATGTTTTTTCTTCGTAGTACCTCTCCAATACACTTTCAATACCGTTAAATGTTTTCGTTGTAACCTCTTCTTCGCGGAAATGATCAACTAGCAGGCGAAAAGCGTCAGGACCTACCTTACTTAAGAGCAAGTTTCGCCATTTTACCTGATTTTGTGGGTTATCGTTATGTAACTCACGAAGTTGTAACTCCATGTTAAAGCGTTGTATGTAATATTTCCAACCTTCTTTATTCGCATCAAAACGTTTAAATTTGAAATTTAGTAGATAATCGGTGGCGTTTCCGGAGTTTGCTGTTGCGGGCGTAGCCATTGTTGTGGTTTACGAAAGTACACAAAACACGTAGCTGTTCTACGATCACAAATTGTTAATGTCTTTGTTAATGTTTCTTAAGGGTCACTAATATTGTTACTGTTCACTGTTAGTCCGTAATGTTTTCCTCCCGCGGAAAAAGAAAAAGAAAAAAAAATATTTCTCATTTATTCACTGTTCACAAATTTAACTTAATTTTAATCCTCGTCACCAACTAAAAATTAAACTCCCTAACCCTACAATGTTTGACATACAGGGTATTGCATAAAAATTTGTCCCCTAACATACCATACAGAAATCACGACACATTGTTCGACACATTAGTGATTAGGCAAAGTTGTACATTCCTTATGACGAACCTCATTTTTGTACAGGGCAAATTCACAACCGCACAGAACAATGAATTATAAAAACTCTATTTTGAAGACTTATAGACATATTTTTTGCACATAATTATAAAATTTAAAAATTATCTAGGGCTGTGTAACTGTTGTCGTATTTAATTTAAAAGTAATTAAAGATATATACATTTTAGAAAAACCAAATTCCTTTGTTGTTTTCGTTGCTTCTACATCATCAACCAGCGTCATCTGTAAACGTAAAAGTTTTTTCGATTGAACAAACGCATTGACCAAAAATGTGTAATTGCTTTAAACGATAATTGTATAATTGTTTAATTACAGCGATAAAACGACACCAAACACCCATTACACTCTCCCTTTTAGTTCAAATTTAATCAATTCGTTTTACGAGCCTAACAGCACGGCTCGTAAAACTACAATCAAGAGTTTCAATTGAATTTTGCAGGTAATACTTACTAGCGTGTTTGAAATCGGCTAAAAAAGTCATGTTAGACACTGGCGATAGATCTTATCGGCGATGCTAAATTAATGAACAAAGAGTCGGCGGCATTAATCATCAAAGTTTACAGTTTTACCATATTGCGTAGTTACTAAAGCCCGAAAGGATTTTAATGGGTATCTTAAAGAGTGTCATATCTGACCTCAGCAAGATGACATTTTCCTCTCGCGAGTCTTTATCGCCCACCACGTCAGAGATATCGCTCATTAATCTTGTACAACTATGCTAAACTTACTTTGCACGAAGATATATTGTACAACACAAATGCAATTGCCTTGTTTAATTCAAAACCGTTTTGTGCATCAATAATGAAATCGTAACTCATTTCCTACTAAAGATTAATGGATAGACCGACCGTCGACGTAAACATTACAAATTCAAACAAAAAGAGACCATTTGCAGCAGGTGTGGCACTAACTACTGTTTGTTTCATTACCTTTCCGTCTACTTTAACGACAAGAAGGCTAATAAAGTATTCAGTTGCTGTTTTCAGGATAATATATGTATTCATCTCGAATCCTTTGTTTTATTTCACAAGGATTAAGCAACTCATCTATTTATGCGAAACAATTAATTAAGCGCGATATAGACGTTTCGTGTTCTTTCAAATTAATTTTTGGTTACGGCGCTCGTTTCTTTTTTTCCATCTCGAAATCAATTAAATTGATAAACAAGCCGCGTTTTACTTGGAAATTTTCCCGAGTTTTATCTGAATTTTCATTTTGTTGGAAGGAATACTTTTGCATTTATTTATAAAACAATGATTAAAACCCTCATTTAATTAACATCCACCTTCTTCGTTTTGCTTTCACTCAGCATTCATTTATCGTGAAACTCAATTAGGCTCACAGTTTTTATTCCGGCAGGGACCGACTAAATTGTTGTTTCTCGTCTACTTCATTTTTTTGAGTTGTCTAACAAAGAGTGCGGAAATTCTGCACCAACAAACAGTTTTTGGTGTTTAATACAGACGTTCTTATTACATGTAGAAACGCATTAATCTTTGTCGCTCTATTTTGAACGCGAATTAAAGATTAAACAAAAACATAGAGTTCGTGTAATTAGAATTAACTATTTTTGTTTTATTTGCCAACTTCAATAGCTAAAAGCTAGTAAAAGCTGCAAAATAAAATATACTTTTACGTCGAGCTTAAATAAAAAATTGCAGTAACTTAAGGACACGCAAAAACGTTTAAAAATGATTAAGCTTTTAAGTTGTAGAAAAATGAGACGCATTTTTATACATATTTTACATTTCATTGTTGTTTTTTATGTTTGTTTTGTTCAGTTTGTACTTGAGAGTAAATTTTGTGTCTATCAAACAATTAAAATTCGTTAAAAGCTTAAAAATTATGAATAATTTTTATTTAATTAAGTCTGTATCATCTAGAGCTTATTCAGTCTCTTATGGCAAAAACCTTGCTCCGTAAGTTAAGTAGGCTGTTGTAAGATACTTACGAGCAACTTAACCGGTTTAAAACTTGGGTTTAAAATCACACAGTAAAAAGCAGAGTTATTAGCTTTACCTGACAGTGGTTTTGACACTAGAAACTTGACAAACTCAACTTTATAAGTTTTAGCACAATAAAAAAAACTATTAAACAATACAGGGAGAGTATATCATATCTCACTTTTTTTTGAGCGCTTAAAGTTCTAATTCTTGAACGGCGATTTGTTTAAATTGAAAACTTTTATTGCTAAGAAAAATCATATTAATTAAAAGCGGATTAAATATAAACAAGAATTTAAATTTACCATTGCTGTTAGTGATAATTTTAAAAAAGAGCTTTGCTAAGATGTTGATGTGGGTGTCTGGAAAAAGAGTTTGTGCTAAAAAAATTTAAGGCAGAAAGAAAAGCTGTAGAAAACTCATACAGAAAACCGCGTGCAAGCATTACATCATCATCCGAAATTAACTTCTATTCAGAAAATTGTCTGTTGAATGGGTTTTTCGTCTCTTTAACCAGGAAGTTAAAAGTGTTTGCAACCGTTCTTTGGAACTTCACGGGCATTTTGCTAGTAGATTTTCTTTACAAACAAATGGCAATTGATGCAGTTTATTACTGTTGGCTATGAGATGAAACAAAAGCTGCGTATCGCAACAAGCAACGCCGGGAACCAATCCAAAACGTCGTTCTTCTCTATGGCAATGCAAAGCTTCATACTACAGCTTTAACGCGTGCAAAATTGGAAGAAATTTATTGGACCCTTTTGGAACACCTTCCGTATAGTTCCAAATTTATTGCCCTGTCTACCATTTGTTTACACCACTCAAGCAATACCTAAGAAAACAGCAGTTTGATGATGACGCAAGTACAGAAGAGTTTGTGCGCAACTGACTCCACACACGTCGCTTTTCTTTCTATCAAAACGGTTTCAAAAACTCATCAATCCGGTGGAAAAAATGTGTATTGAAAGCAAAACACTATGTAAAAAAATGATCTCCATTTGTGTATTTTTTTTGGTTGATGCAATAAATTTAAAAAAAATAATTTCTGTTTAGGCTTGATCCACCGTTACATACAAAAAAATTTGAAAAACTTGGTGTACTTGATCTAAATCATTTGTAATTTAAGTTCAAGGTTTTGACGTTTTAATTCAACACATACCACATTCTATCATTTTTTTTTTGTTTTGGGGGGACTAGCAAATCAGTAAGGTCAATAACGTTATAAAATCTTAAGCTTTCGCGGTTGTTATGTTTAAAATTATAAGCGACTTTCGGCTTAGACCGCGTCGTAGTAAAACACCCAGACTTAGGCTTGGTCATAGTCTCTTCTTGAGAGCCAAAACAAGAAGTAGAACTTGGCCTTTGCCGTATTGTGGTTCGTGAACCCAAACAAACTGACGTTTCGCAAGACATTGCAGCTTACATCTTCATTTACCACTCTGAAGATGCAAGCTGCAATGTCTTGCGAAACGTCAGTTTGTTTGGGTTCACGAACGACAATACGGCAAAGGCCAAGTTCTACTTCTTGTTTTGGCTCTCAAGAAGAGACTATGACCAAGCCTAAGTCTGGGTGTTTTACTACGACGCGGTCTAAGCCGAAAGTCGCTTATAATTTTAAGTCAATAACGTTATTGCGCGATACGGCTATAAACCTTGAAACATTTTTATTATTTAATATGTTTAACTTAAATTATAGAATAAATTGTAAAAGTTTGTCACTTTGAGATTTGTGTCTCTGCTACCCTACAGAGTGTGGGTTGTACTGGCATTGCATCTAAGAAACAGCACTTTGTTGGTTTTACTGTTGATCAACTGCTAGATTTCATCTAGCGGCAATGGCTCTGTCTAGTTGTAAGACAAGTAGCTGGATGCGATAATAGCTTCCTGGCGGATGTTTTCCTCTACAAAAAAACATTTTATCTGCCACTAGGTTTTTAAAACATAAATCCTGTAATGGCATTAAGTTTATCACATTTTATACGATAATGCATGTACAAAAGGTGTGCAAAAGTTGAGCTGCAAGCAACTGTCTACCCGAACAAATAACCATTTTACTACACCTGCTGCTAGCTTTGAATTTACATCAATTTACTTGTGGACAAAGGTCGGTGCACTTGATTCTTTGCTGTTTCTTTTTGAAGAGGTCAGCGCCTACAGAGTAGAGTTTTTGTTTCAACCTTTTACTAGGACTATGCTTATAAATAGGACATATTGTTTTTTTTTTAATTGGGATAGTGTTAACCACATGTTAAGTCTCGTTGCTAGCATTGTTCTGTACCGGAGCAGGGAGGCCGGTACCAGTTTTGTTTCAAAGACCTAAGTGAGAACCTTTATAGCTGTAGAAACGTTTTTAAGATAAATAATTTTAAGTTACTTATCCTATCACATAAACTTTTTTTGTTTGGCGTATTGACTATTTACTCTCTAGTTGCCTCGATTGCGCACGTTATTTTCAGAAATCACTTTTTCTTATTTTTTTTAATAGTACTGACTAGATGCAACTTCTAAAATTACAAATTTGTTGGTTTTGTGCTCTACCTTAGAATACTCTTACCACCTCTCTAATACTGCATTTTTAACGCTGATGTTTTATTATTATTTATGGTTCTGAGTGTTTGTTTGAACTGTATGTATATAAACGGGACTTATGACATCGCAACGTCTTGTAACCCTTCCTTGGTGCCGAACGTAGTGATTTGCGGTGCTGCTAGTTATGTCGGGTAGCTTAGTGCAAAATGTAAAAATAATTAAAAAAAACAAATACATATACTAATTCACGTAATTGCATAAGAAGACTTAAATTAAAATGATTAATTTATACAGATCAATAAAATAAAAAACTAACTTACAACGTTGTCTTTACTACCGTTTAATTTTTGCTTTTTTAGTGTTGATTTCAAGGCAATGGTGATGTGCTGCGGTTTTAAATTAATTTGTGAAAACGGGTACTAACAGGAAACAAACAAGTGAGTATGAGCAAATACTAAAACTTGACGTCGGATTTGACTTTGGTTAACCTCGTGGAAAAGATCAACGTGCGCATTGTTCTGGACTTGGTAGGGACTTACGATGTGAGTAAATATCAGATTTAGTATTCCAACAGTCATCTATCGTTTCTTTTTTCTGTTTTTGTTAAACTTAAAAGGAATGTCACTTACAGATTTCACAACAGATCTTAGTTTATCAATTTTGTTATTCACGTTCTCAATAGTGTTGTTGGTTTTAGCTTTCTAGACATCCGTTGTTTTGGTTTTTTTTATGGAGAAAAAATTTTTTTTTAAGTTTAATTTATTTGCGCCAACCAACGGGACGTGATCTGACTTACCAGCAGCTTCGCGGTAAGCTTTTATTGCACTGAAAATCTTTCCATAACGTTTGTTGACTAGCATAAAATCTATCTGGTTACTTATTATATGGTCTACCTGCAGCTGATTTCTAGATCCGACAGACTAGTAGTTAAAAAATGTATTATTCATATTCATCTCCTTTATAGTATTATTTATTTTTCTTGTTTGATACATTGTACAAACATTTCACGTACAAATTCGAATACCTAATCCGGAGATTCTTGGCAGCGTCTGACCATCTAAGATTTGGCAGAAGCGGAGGCTCTATTAATTTGAAACTGCCATGCTTATTGCACTAGGGAGCTGTAATCTTCCATATGGAAGCATTAACACTGCTGCAGTCAAACCTTTCACTGCGTTTACTTGAACCAATTCAGGATTATCCTATGTGCTTCAGCTAGGTACTAGAAATGCTGCTGCTTATTTTTGGTTTGACCTGAGTATTTGATTTCTTTAGTACCACTCACGTCTGGGAAACGTGTCCCTATCCACCACATAAGAAAGTGCCATATGGAGAATCCAGCAACCGCACACGATTTTAAAAATGAGGTGCGGACGTTTTGCCCCCGACCGTTTGGCCGTGCCATTTTGCCCGCGAACCGTTGTGCTCCTAAAGTTTTACTTCTAGTTTTAGCCAGTTTCAGCTGTTCCCAGGCCACCACGATTTCTGCAACCGGTTTCAAATTTTTTTTTGTGTTTGGTGTTTTAGTAGATACATATAAAGAAAAAAAATCTTTCAACATTTATATTCTGACGTGCAACCGAAATAAATGCAAAATTGAATGTTGTATCCAATCTTCCGCAAATATGTACTAAATAACTTGACGATTTTAAAATTTTTTAACAATTCTTTTCACGTTACCTCTATTTAACTACATAACCACAATGACTATTTTTAGTTCAAAAATTCCTCAATATATACTAATATGAAAAATGTGTATATATACTTAAACAGAAATTTGTAATGAGGTAATTATAGAACTATTACCTGCAATTTTGCTAATCACTTTCTAAAAAATAATACTTAAAGAATATCTTATTAGTGAGATTTCACTGGTAGATGGAGTAAATTACATTCAAAAATGTTATACAAAGCCAGCGATGTCATTATGTTGTCTACTAACCTACTGTGTGTTTAGTTACAACTCAGTTCAGTTCGATATTTATTTCTACAAATAGCTGAGTACGTTTTGTCAAAGTGAAACAAGCAAAAACTTGTTCATGAAAACCATATTTACGTTTTCTCTAAAAAAAACAAAAAATGAATAACGTGGGACGAGTATGAACAGAGGGCATATATACTGATGTTGTGAAAATCACCAGGCCACTAGCTATTTGTTTGGCTGCGACTGCAAAAAAGCGTTCCAAGACGACACAGAGGAGACCACAGCAAATTATAGTGTCATAGCAGAAGCTCACGCAGATGTTGCTGCAATTATACTAAAAAAAAAATAAATGAAAATACGTAGAACCAGATGAAATAAAGGAGCACCTGGGCTTTCAAAAAACATCTAAAAAATTGGCGATTCCTCTAGTGTTTATTGAAATTGTAATGGATCGTCAAGTGCAACAGTTTCTGATGTATGATTCAAATGATTAACTTATGTCAGAAAGGATGCTAATCTTTTCAATTAGAAACTACCTTAATTTTTTGGGTCAAAGTGTCAAGTCAAATAATAGTTTGCAGATGATACGTTCAGTACAGTACCAACTATGTTTCAACAACTTTACACAATCCACGTTACCAAATACAATGCCGTTGTAAGCGATGCATTTTATGAAGAGGCTGTATCCATAATTAATTACTTCAAAGATGTATATATTGGTCAAAGACTACGTCGGGGACGTCAAATTCTAAATTTTCCAACTCAGCTTTAGAATGACTATTAGGGCACCCTTAACGACGACTTCGCACAAATAATTACTTGGAAGGATTGCACCGCGTTTTTAAGAAACATGCGGATCGCAATTTCCAAATATTTTTTGTTTTATTGAATGTTTGCAGAAACAGTAAGATATTCATAAATACGAAATAGTACAACGGATTTCTGAAAATCAAAGAAATCCAAGAAATAAAAAGTAAGTCGCAATATAAGCTAGTGTGAAAAGAATCGCTGAAGATTTTGAAAATTATTGATAACACTGGTCTGCAAAAAAATATTGTTTATTGAGCCCTGACACTATTCCCGGTGATTCTTATGTAAAATGACGTCCTGAATCCAAATATGTCTTCCGTTTTCTTCCATCACCCACCATTTTTGAGGGAGCCCCAAATCTCTAATTTTACCACTTTTCGATAAATTAATTATAATTTATTTATCGAACAATAATAATAATTATAATAATTATTATAATAATAGATATATGGACATGAATTTAATTTAAATAGGAAAAAGAACTATTTTACTATAAACAGTAATACATAAAAAGATATTCATCGTTACTTGGTGCTTGCTTTCCTTTTATACCCTGAGGTACAGCTCTCTCGTTTCAAAAACTAGCAGTACTCCGCCAACATGCTTGCATTCCACTTCCCTAAAAATCTTTTCTCAAGCTTAGCGATGTCTTGATGGAACCGTTCCCCGTGTTCATCCGAGACTGCTCCTAAATTTTCAGAGAAAAAGTCCAGATGCAAGTGAAGGAAGTGAACTTTAAGAGACATGTTACATCCTATGTCCTAGTACGCTAAAAGCAGTTCCTCGACGTGAGCGACATAATCTTCACTTTTGTGCTTACCCAGGAAGTTCTTACAAACGTTTTGAAAAGCCAAGCTCGTTTTTTTTTTCGATTTAGGTGCTCAATAAACGTCAAATCTTGGAAGAGTTGTCTAATCTGGGGACCAACAAAAACGCCTTCTTTGATTTTAGCTTCGCTAAGATGAGAAAATTTAGTTTTCAAAAATTAAAATGCACCACTTGTCTTGTCCACTGCTTTCACAAACTGCTTGATCAATCCAAGTTTGATGTGTAAAGGTGGTAAGTAAATATTTTCCTTCGGAACCAAAGGATTGTGGGCGACATTTTTCTGACCAGGAATAAGATTTTCTCGCAGAGGCCAGTCCCGTACGATGTAATGTTTATCTCGGGCTCGGCTATCCCATTCACAAAGGAAGCAGCAATATTTTGTGAATCCTGATTTCAGGCCCGTGAGTAGAGCAACAACTTTTAAGTCAGCGCAAGGTTTCCACTTATAATCATAATAACTAATTTTATCAAGGATTCTGAAAATGTTTTCGTACGTTTCCTTCATATCAACAGAGTATGCAACTGGAACGGATGGAAAGTCATTCCCATTTGCCAACAAGACAACTTTTAAGCTTGTTTTTGATGAGTCTATAAACAGTCTCCATTTGTCTGGGTCACATAGCATCTGTTGCTCTGTCATCAATAAATTTGCATTAGAGCAGAACAGTAAACCTTCATCTTCTGAGAAAAGACATTTCAGGGTCGCCTGTCTGGTTCTGTAAGAAGATATTTTTACTCCCTTTTCTAAGAGATTCCACTGTTGAAGTCGCGATCCTAATAGCTGAGATTTAGTCTTGAGTAACTGCAAATCCCTGACAAGATCATTTAATTCCGATTGAGTGAAGAGGTGAGGTTGCCGAGAAACTAAATCTGCGGAATACTCTTCATCATCATTGAACGTATCATTCGAAGCCCCAGGTTGTAGCTCAGAGTCTTTTAAACCAATTTCCGGCTCTAGAGTATAAGTGTTTGGGGGCTCTGGGATTGGCAAAGTATCGTTATAAGGAACAGGTCTTACAGCTGACGGAATATTGAAATACTGAATTGTATGCTTACTTTTGCTCGAAAACCCGACGGTGTAAACCATACAAAAGTAACAATCTGTAAGATGACAGCGAGGTCCACGCCAAACCATGGGCACAGCAAATGGCATTAATTTACGGATACCTTTGAGCCATTTGGTCAAACTACTGTAACAAGTCGTACAGCAAACTGATAGAGCCCAAGTCTTGTCCTGGTCGCCAACTTGACAATCAAAGTATAATTTATAAGCTGTTTTAACAAGCCGAGAAAAGGGTTTTCGTTGCGCTTTTAAAGTTAATTCCCCGCAGACATAACAGAAGCTATCGGGATGATTTTTACACTCGCCTGGCATAATTAAACAGTAATTCAACGCCCGACATTAACTACAAATCACACTTAGTCACTTGAAAAAAATCCGGAGTAAAAGTAGTTTTACTGTTTTACACAAATGAACAAAAATAAACACAAAACCCAGCACGTTTAAAACGTCGACAAGTTAACTCTGCAAGAGCTATAGATCTGATCTGATCGAAGCAGTTAAGCAAACAATGTAATATACTATAATAAGAAGGGTAATGCAAGTTCAAGCCTGTCGAAAATTCCTGTTCGAACCTGCATGTGGTATTGAGATCGCCAGCGTCGTGCAGTGAATCTTCCTAACTGTTTATTGATATTTTTTTACTGTTCTTATATATTTGTATTTTATTGTTGTTTCTATATACATTTTATAGCAAAACTTTTGCCATATACTTTGGTATAAATTTTATTATCTGCTTTGGGATGTTTAACGGCTATAAGTTAAAATTCTAAAAAAAAATGCAAAAAATAAAATAAAAATGGGGTCCCCCGCAGCTCATTTTTGGATTCAGAAGGTCATTTTACATAAGAATCGTCAAGAATATTATCAGTGCCGATTTTCATGCAGACCAGTGTAATTTTATTCCCGTTGCAAGTCAGAAATTCTTTATGTACCTATTTACCAAAAATCTCTAAAATTAAAACAAAAATACCAAAAAACAAAACAGAAATATTGAAAAAAAAAACAGTTGCAGAAATCTTACTACCCAGTAAACACGGATTGAAACTGTTACAGTCACAAAATTAAAACAATTGTTTCATTACGTTGTTTCGTGTTAGTTCCATTTTGATATCATTTACATGTAACTGACAGTGAATAAATTGAAAGAGTTCCGATTTTTCACAATCAGTTTTAAACCGTTTCAGTACTTGCAATTTTTATCCCATATTCAGCAACCGTCTAAAAACTGATTTATTAAAACCGAATATTTTTTGAATAACTACAATTGTTTAAAGATCGATTAAATAAGATTGAATTATTTTCAAAACAGTGGAATCGTTCTAGGAAAAACGAATACTTTGTGATTAGTCAGCATGAATCGTTGCTATACTTTTGATTACTGTCGTCAACGCTTGCGCTGCAAATTGATATCTTTTTATTTATTCGGTTGCAGTTTGATAAGTGATGCTGTGTGTACAATTACGAAATGGAACAATAAACGGTAAGTCGAAACATTTTATTATAATCCATAAATGTAATCGATATTATTATCATTTCTGTTCTTTATGTATCATGTTTTAATTTGTATAAAAAATGTAAATTAACACACATGATTGCGTTAAGGTAGATTATTGCGTAAATCTGATGATACTTTAGGATTTATAATTACAGTTCAATTCTTCAAGTTTTCTATACGATTATGTACAGCTAAAGGTATTCACAGTGTTTTAACTTTCTAATGATTGCTAAAGTGATATTTATATTAAGTTTGTGTTGTTTTTGATTAAAAAATGTAATTAATTTTGTGTAACTCTATGATTATGTATGTATATAAATGAAATATTTATTTCTATGTTACAGATGCGGTTAAAAGTTGCTACCCAACAGTAACTGATGCAGTTTTTGAGGCTTCGGTGAAAAGACCACATCAAAGAAATTTGCAATATGTAAAAAACTCAATGTGATATTGTATTTAAAAATATTGATTGTGCAATAAAATTTGAAATGTGCATTCGAAAATGTATTATTATATTATTGAAAGAATTGTTTTAGTTCATTATTGAAACAAAAAAATCATACATGTATCGATCATTTAGTATCAGTTCAAGAACGAAGCTTTTAAAACGTAAACCGAATGCAACATTTAGTTTGCAACAGATTTGAATTTAAAATACCGAAACTATACTGATTCAAATAAGTGAAACAGCGATGGACTTATAGCTATTTTATTGCAGTTCAGTTTCTTTTATGTTTGAAACAAGAGTGAATCATAAATTTTTTGTTTTGAAACTGTTACTAAACATTATCAATTTTGTGTTTACTGGGTAGCTACCTTTCCGTGGTGCAACTGGAAACAATTGAAACTGGCTAAAGCTAGAGAGGGCAAAACGGCTGGTGTCAAAACGGTCTAGAGCTAAACGTTTGTAAATTTAAAAAAATATATTTACGTTTAAAGGTGTATTTTAAAAATCATTATGCATTTTCTAAGAAAGAAAGTATTGCCAGTACATTAACTAAATTATGGTTTTCGTTTCATTATTTTTATTAAGGATAGTAGTTAAATAAAAACACTTGAAACACAAACTACTTTAATATTTGAATTTTTTCCAGATTTTTACTGTAAAATATATTAAAAATTGTTTTTTTTATTTAATTTTTTTTAATACCATTTAAAGATGCGTTTAAATTTTAGCAAATAATTCCATACATAAGAACAGAAATGAAAATGTAGTAAACTCTTGCATATGTTTCTTTCCCACACAAACGCTAAAGGAAAAATAGCACTTTATCTGAAATTGTTAATTAGATCTGCGGTTATTGCATTTGAGTTGCATGGTAATATGTTTGTGGTAGTTGTTTTCAAATTGAACATTCATAGTTTAATCTAAATATTATTGTGCATATTTTTAAAATTTTGTTTTTACGAAATAGGTTCTTAAGAAAACGACAAAAATTAAATAAATAAAAAATCTGTAAAACAAAAATATATTACATTCCTTTAGAAAAGAAAATACAATAGCTGATAAAAAAATTTAAAAATACTATTATTTTTATAATTTTTTTCAGACGTTGGAGTAAAAGAAAAACAGCTTTTTTTATTTATTTCTTCCATCTTTTCTTTTTTTTTTGTTTAATCTTTCCAAGCTTTTTGTTTGATCCATCTATTGTCTTGTGGCCTTTCTCTTCTTTCTTTCATTAGTTTTTGTATTATTTTTGTTAATTTTGTTCTATTTATTTCTTTTTCTACTATTGGTAGTTTTACTTTTGTGTAATAACTGTTTTCTTTTAATTTTCCTGACGAGATTAAAGCTATGATTGAGTTGGTATTTACAGGTTAAAAAAATGGCGGCAGCCATATTGATTTTAATACTTTTTAAATATAGCAAGTTTACTAAAGTCAAAGCAATTTTCAAACTGTCATTAAACTGCGGGAAGAGTAGTTTCTTCGGGAATATGAACCACATATCCTTCTGTTCCTTCAGAGTTGTTTTAGTAGGAGAATGCCCGTCCACTCATAGCAAGACACCTCATGGATCGATTTAAAGAAGTCAATTTTAATTTTTTACCATAGTCACTTAGATCTTTTGATCTTTTGCCTATTGAACACGTGTGGGACATTATAGTTAGAGGAACTTAGCGCACCCTCCACAGATACTTGAAGCTTTCCAGAAGAAGTTAAGAATGTTAAAAATCTCACAAAAAACAAGGGAGTGTAAAATTAATAAAGGGAGAACAACACACCAGTAGTTAATCATTTGGTACTTTTGAGTAGTTAAACCTTTCTACAAAGTTTGGTCACAAAATTTCTATCTCTTCTTGGTATTGCAATTTCAATGTCACAAGACTATAGAAAGAAAAATTTGAATGTACTAAAATTAATGACAAAATGTAATTTTTTTTTACAAAGTTGAAATTTATACGAAAATGTATAAAAATTCTATGCAGTTTTTTACTTGCACACTTGTGTGATTGCTATTTTTTAGCTTCTGTTTTTTGTGATCATTTTGAGAATAAACTGCTAACGATGAAACCTGGTGCTCATATATTTTTTTTTCAATGTAACCATTCATGCCAATCATCAACTAATAAAAGTTGGTAGGTTGTTGTCAATAACTAATAAAAAATTATCGCTAACGTATCTTTACATATTGTTAGTGAGATACAGGTTTAGTTTATATTGATTAGTTTATGTTAGGTCTGTTAGAATAGATTAAGTCTGGTACGCTGTTGTTAGTGAACTATCGATCAGACTGGTGTTTTTTTCCACCAAAAAAGTCTATCTAAATACTTGTCAGTTAAAGAAAAAGAACGTTTTTATCCAGACAACATTTCGACTGTCTTCAAAATTCTTCAAAAGTGTAACAGCGACAAGTGTTAATAATGGACATCTATGTAAGTAAGTACTAAGTGTTTAGTTTATTTTTTTTGCAAATAATAAACCACCAACTCTAAATAAATTTGTTAAAAACATTTCCTTATTTGTCACCGGTATATTTTGCATCTTCTCACTTTAAATTTAGTTGGTAGCATTCGGGTGACGTATCACCATATAGTCACGCTTTTGACAGTTTACAGACAAACTGCAAAGTAAGCACATGTAGCCTAACAGAATTTTCTACATTAATGATCTCCCAGTCAATTTATATTAAAATTTAAATGGAAAATTAACCAATGCTTATGGAAACAGTGCCTGAGGTATGATGCATCTATACGTTTGGTGATTACTTTTGGTTTCTAGTTTTCTGTTTGTATCATTTATGGTACCATGTTCGTGAATCAATTACGTTACTGGTACATGTGGTACCTATTTCTAGTTTTGGATATTACGTTTGTGTTGGATTAAATTACACATGGGAAAATTTCTCGACTAATTAATGGTAAAACCTAAAAGTCTCATAAGAAATTACTAAATCGGTTTGCTGATTACATCTTGCTTCAGTTTTTAGAACTGCATTTTACGAACTTTTCTAAATTCAGTAAGAACGTGGGCCGATAGTACCTCTATTTATTGTTATTTCATTACGTTAATGATCGTTTGCTTGCGACCACTTTGTACCGGGTGTTATCACAAATAACAAATTTACCGTGTAAATATTATTAGACAATCATTTCACGACCGATGTCTATACTAAGATTATAACGGCTTCTAGGTTTTGCCACTTTCATAAAAAGCTTCATTAAGATGTAAAAAAAATCGAAAACTTAAAGAAGTAAACGATAATCTAACAAAGAGTCACTACAGGGTTAAGTAATTAACTTGTAAACCAACTTGTAAAATATCTCAAATTTTTCTTTTTTCCAGTAAACATTTCCTATACTTTTATCTCAATGTGTATACCAAATTTCTTGTTCATGTGATTTAGTCTATATCGATGAAACTAATCGTTCCGTCATCACACGTATTTCAGAACACAATCGTTGTATAAAGAAATGACATATTACTAAATCTGCTGTTGTTAAACATTATTTTACTACAAACTACAAGATTTTGATTCCTGATAACTTTATTTGTGACAACGCTTTTAAATAATGCCCATTTTAGTTTCTGGTTGTTACTAATTTATTGAAGACATGAATCTTTTCATGCTTATCTCATCGCAACGATGCTTTTTCTATAAATACGGAGACAACTTTTTCTTAAGTCACTACTATAGAGTTTAGAATCTGGGTTATTTTACAAATTGATGACCTAACTCTGCAGTGATTCTTTTTTTCTCTGTTTAAATCGTTGTCTTACATTTGCCTTTGCGTATTGTTGTATTTTTTAGTTAGGAGCTTAACGTTGCCTTCTCGCACTCATCAATTTAGTAATATATTTTGTATCTAAAGCCCACGCATACTTTTTGACAAAGTAAGCTAGCTTAGGTAAGGTCTACACTACCTAGACACAAACTATTAGCAGTGCAATGATCAAAATTTTCTACAAAGATTAACGACTAGCTTAAAAAATTTATCAAACTGAAGAAATAGACTTACATTTTTTTTATGTATGATCTAGAAATGACTCGAATGAAGATATATTATTATCCTCTCAATTTAAAAAAAATTAGAATAAAAAAAGGTGATATACAAGCATGGTTGGCAAATAACACAATTACATACAAAGTAGACATAGTGAAAGCTGAACTTCTGGATCTTTTCCGAGATGCTGCTGTTACACAGAATTCCGTAAGCACATGCACACATTGCCTTTGTGAATTCAATCCGATTGAATTTATATGAAACCAAATAAAAAGTAAAATTTAGTCAACTTGTTTTAAGATTGTTATATTATCTATAGACTTTTCTCTTTGGTTTTTTAAGGTTTGTCATTACGCTTTTTGTATGTAAGTTTTGTAATAATAAATAATAATAAATCCGGCATTTGAATCTAATTTTATTTTTTAGTGTAGAAAACAATGAAACAAAGCTGGATTTTGCCGTGGTGCCCAATTTCATTTCATTTTTTGTTTTTTTCTGATGCAGTGTTTGTTATTATTAAGCAAGATATTATGATTTGTTTTGTTTTAAAAATATAATTAGTTTTAATTTCACTCAGCAGTGATGAAAAATAATTATAGTAATTGCAGAATTAGATCCGCGCAAGCTTCCGTTTTGTACGCTGCGAAAACGGTACATAAACAATTTATTGAACACAAACTATAAAGAAGTCCGCGGAAGTGTATAATTATATCTAATAGTTTAAGAGTTACAGAATTTTAATAAGACATTTTCGTGCAACTTTGCACACTTGTATCTTCTAAACTATTGAAAGTAATTGTATCTTTCCGTCGACTTTTTTATAGTAAATTTTGTATTCTATAAAAATGTTTATGTGCAACTTTCCTCTATCTTGCACCGTTTTAAGGCAATAGCTCATTGGTTATTTTAAGTTATTAAGCAAATCATTTAAATACAAAAATTGTGGCGTGTGTAATATTACGACATCGACAAAGCTACCCTTAGCCGCAAAAAAGCCGCGGTGGTCACCGAAATCAACTCGATCGAAACACGCATGTTCTACTAAACCGATACTTTAAGTTCAAATTTTAAAATGCGTAAACGAAATAATTTAATAAACCTGATTTATAAAGTTTTATAATAAAAATTATTATAATAATAATTATTATTATTTTTCTTTGAGTGTACGTTTTGTATAAAGTTATTAGTTAGTGACAAATGGTTACGTGGTTGCCAACCTGCGTCTAATCAATACGTGATCTTCAATTTGAGGATTAAGCGCCATATAAACACAAATTAAATAAATTTATTTAGATATGCGTTTATAAGCTTTTTATTTGATTATTGTACGAAAGATACGATGACCTGTGATACTGTCTAACACAAAAAAATTGAAAATGATTATTTAAATTTAATTCTATCGCTTAAACGAGGTGTTTTGTTTGTGTTTTTTTGTTGTAAACGGAAAGAGCAAATTTAATATTCCTTTTCTTTGTCTTTAGTAATTGACAAGTCGTTTATAAGATTAGTTTTACTTTTTTTACGATTAAAGATCACGCTAAAAAAACCTAGAAAATTTAATAAAAAGGCATGTCATAATCTTAGAAGCTGTTGAACTGTGAGTTGCTATAAAACTCGGGTAAAATCGAGTAAAAATTTACTTTTGTTGTTTTTTTTTAAAAATGTGCGTCAACTAATTAGAGTGTGGTGAAACAATTTCAGGAATCACGCGATATAAATTGTATATTTAATCAGTGAATTATTTATTTAATCTAAGCGTATTGAATCAAAGTCTGGCTAAATTTTTGAAAGTTCCACTTTGGCGCTAAAATTGATTGTATCTAGAGAAAATTTTACATTTATCCGAATGGTCTCAACCGTATCCAAGTCTGCAGAAAATGACAGTCAGTAGACGTAAATCTTAATTTTTGGACCTTTCCTCGCATAACATGCTTGTAAGCGCAATATTATTATTTGAGGTTTGTGAAGGTGACTTTTTGTCAAATAAAGTTCAATGTTTTGAGATTTTGTTGCTTGCTTTGTGTATCTTACCGTACATCACCTGAAAAAGAGAACCTTCTCATAATTGCAAGATTCGCGATATCTGTGAATTTATTCTCTTTCTTTCTTTATCAATTTGTTGATCGTCTGCGAGTTACCTTTTTTTTCATATATTTTCTTAATTTTCTTTTATTATGAGTGGTTAAACATGTAGAGTGCTCTATAATTCATTTTTTTTTCTACATAGAGAAAGGTAAATCAACATGGCATCTTTTTTCTCTGTTTGTCATTATATCTGCCGCTCTTTTCTACCTTCTAAGTTCTCTTTTTAAAATAAACGTTATTCTGATATAATTTTGTTTATGAAAACTAGGATTTTAAATTACAAAGAAAATTTTTGTCTTATCTATCGATGAAAATTTTATAATTAATGGCAGACGAAATTTTTTTGATGAAATTTTAGTTAACAATTTTTTTTGAGTTAAAAAATCAATTGTTAAAAATAATTAAAAAAAATAAACAACGTTTTATAAACTAACATAGCAAACGTTTTATTAATAAATAAGAATCAGTTAACTTAAACATCTTTGTTTTACAATTGTTTACTAATGACAATTAGAACCGAGACAATTATGAACAACCTCACAAATTAATATAAAAGAGATAAAGTACAAAATAGTCTCCTTAAAGTTGTAGATGTTTTAATGTAGATTTAGTAGTCTCCGTTAGGATGCTCGACGTGTTACAAGTTGAATTCCCTGGACGTCGCAACTGCAGCAACTTCTAATGTTACCACAGGGAATGCTTGCGTATGAGCGTGACCTAACGTTATTTACCCCATAGATGTTACGTTAACACATACAATTTTACATTTTTGTAATAAAACAGAAATAGAGATTTGTTGCTCTCTGTGGAAAATTTACTGAATAGTTTGTTGCACACTTAAATCTGCATATCCAAGTAAGTTTATATTAAAACAAATTAAAAACTGCATTTTTTACTCAAATTGTTTTCATTGTTATTAATATAGTTGTTTTAATTTTTTTTGGTTTAATTATATATTTATTAAAAAAATTTAAAGATAATTTTTTCAAAATATTTTTAAGGGTGTGATTAGGTAATGTGAGAAATCCTTTAAGGCAAGAAACGACAATTAAACTAATAATATTTTTATTTTTAATTTACAATTTACTATAACTTTTACATTATCATTGTTGATGTAAAACTGTATTGCTATTACTTTGTTGTCTAAATCTGCAAAAGTTATTGTTGTTTTCCAAGTTCTGTTAAAACAGTATTGTTTTCAAATTTCAAGTAGTTTAATGTTTACAATTATTATTTTTCGAATTTATTTTTGAGAGACTAACTTTAACAATTTTTATTAATGCGTTGTGTAATGTTTATTATAATCTTAATTATAATTTGGTATTTTTAACATTTTTGGTAAATGAGTATAACTCAAACCAAAATAATAAATTTTTCTATGTGTTTATCTAATTTTTCCAATATTTTAACAATGTTCTGGTCGATGATTTTATTTTTCATTGTAATTTGGTTAGGTATTGAAAACTAAGTTTCATATTATTTACTTGAGTCTTTACTAAAAAGTTTAAGTTTTGTTTTGTTTATAAAACTGTTTTTAATAATAATAAATAACGTAGTCTATAGAACAAAGAAAAGTTAGTTGCAATAGAAAATTGCTGCTTGTCGGAAAAACTGAAACCAAATCTTAGCGCTAAAAAAAGTTCTCACATTTTATTGTCACCAGTAAACAGAAAACCGTTTAATTAAATGCGCAAAATTTTTACGCGTATCAACTGTTATTACAAATAAAATATATAAGTATTATTTAAAACAATAGTATATTACAGTACGAGTGAAGAAACTACGAGTTTCGCTCACGAATGTTAGTTTTGTGCACGCGGCGCTAGCCGAGTGTACAAATATACATGAGTGAGCGAATTAGTTTCTCACGGGTGCTGTATAGGACTTTGTTCAATTCTGATCTTGAAATATTAAACATTATAATTTATAATAATATCAAAATATTTATTTATATAAAGTATAAATCGACAAAACACGCCGTTGCTATGGTTCCTGTTAATATAAATAACAAAATTCCCAAATGTCAAAACAGAAAATAAAAGAATTGTAAAGATGGATCAAGTAAATGAAGTTGATATAACAGTTATTGTACCTGAAGATTTTGTAAATGAAGCGAATGACGCTGTATTTCATTTACTACCTAACAAATCAAAAGACAGATCTTTGAAAGAGATGACAAAATTTCGGTCATGGATGGAATTAAGGAAGGTACGCGTTGTGACGTAGGAAGTAATGGTAGCGTATTTTAACGGGTTAATAGAGAAGTATTCGCTCTCTTCCTTGTGGTATACATATTCCATGTTGTGATCAACTTTATTTGTTTATGAAAAAGTAGATATTAGCAAGTAAGTTTGACAGTTGTATATTATAAAATTTGTTGTATGTAGCATGTTATTGAATTTTAGGTTTAAGACCATTTATGCGATTTTGAAAAGCAAATCTAAAGGGTATCAACCTAAGAAGGCAAAGACGTGTGACCCAAAAGATGTGGAACAATTTATAAATGAAACTCCCGATGAGAAATACTTGCTTATGAAGATGGTAATGGTAAAGGGTGTTATGCGCGCTCTTCGCTGCGATAAGCTAGTCAATCTCAGAAAATCTGACATTGATGATAAAAGATCCATATTAGTTATTAGTGTACCAAAAACCAAAAATTACAAATCTCGCTCTTTTGTTGTTACTGGTGCTGAAAGAAAAGGCTTCAATGGTTTAGAGATGTATCGAAAATATTCAGCGTTACGCCCTTCAGTTTTTAGTCAAGGAAGATTCTTTTTATGTTATCGTTCTGGAAAATGCACAGTGCAACCAGTTGGTATAAACACACTGTCAAATATACCCAAACTGGTGGCAAACTACCTAGAGTTGAAGATGGAAATTTATATACTGGCCACTGCTTTCGACGCACTTTCGCAACATTTTTGGCAAACGTTTCCCCAGATATTTTGACATTAAAGCGCCATGGAGGTTGGCGTTCTTCATCCATAGCAGAAAGTTACGTGGAAGAGTCAGTGGCTAACAAAATTGACATAGCTAGAGAAATAATTGCAAAGCACAACGACGTAACTAAAACAAATTTGTATTGCTTAAGTTACTGAAAGTGTTGGAGAAGCCTCTGAGGCAGATCAATTAGTAGGCAACACGTCTTGTGTAAATAATCCTGTTTTTAATAATTGTAATATTAATTTTTATATACATAAGTGTTAGGTTATATCGATGGTTTAAAGCACGCATATAGCATGTCCAGAATTGTTAGTTTCGAGATAAACACGTTTGAATGTTTGACAATGTATGCCCTACTCCCTACGTTACAGATTTGAAATTTCATTAAAAGCTAACTATTTAATGGTAGGACAATACAAAGTACATTCGCCGATGGACATTTGAAGCTATATAACACAAATTTTCATAAAAGTGGACATACAATATGTGTGCTTTAAACCATCGATATCTCAAACTCTGATATATTTACATAATAATCTCTTGTCTTGCCAACCAGGGAGTTACAAAATACTTTTTAGTTGTTACAAGTATTGCTGATCTTATAGTAACTTAATTATTTTGTTATAAAACATAACAATAAGTAAATAAATAATAATAAGTATTGTTTCAAAATATAGTTGGATATGTTTTGGTTTGGTAAATTTAAATATTTTTTGATAAATCTTATTCTTTCTATTTTATAAGGCTGTTTCAAATATCTGTTTGTATAGTAATATAAAATCACCGTAGTCAATTTGAGTTGTCAGTAATATTAAATTGTGTGGTGGGTAAAAAATCTTTACCCCACACTTTCACCCACCCGTTTCCATAGCAACATTTTGAGTGGATAAAACAAAGGTTTTCTAGCACCGTGTTTCAAGAGCAGGATTGAACAAAAAAAATAATACACTCAACTACATTGACATTGCCTAATTTCAATGTTTTTATGCTATAGCTGTTTACAGTTAAACAAAATAATAATTCTACGCATACAGGTAGCAAATTTAGTATTTTTATGTTTTTTGTTAATTATTTTTTAATTGCTAAATGCTTGACACATAAAGGTTAAGCTACTGCTAACAATGATAAACAAAAAAACGAACAGACATAAATAATAGAAACTTACTGAAATGGAGATAAATGACTTTGGTGTTATGATGCTGGTGAATCATTAATTTGAGTCCATGTAATAGCATTTAAATTGTAAGAACTTTAAGTAGAATCATCCAGGTACGAGCGGTTGTAAATCAGGTTTAATGTTATTTAGAGTTTTAGGTGATCAACAAAATTTTGTTAAAAAGAGTTTGGAAGCAGGAGCAGGTCTCGGAAAACAAGTTGTAGCAGAAGCAGGTCTCAAAAAAATGAGCTAGTAGAGTTGGCGCAGCGGGTTTTATAACCAATTTCCTCTTGCTTGACTGCATGTAGAGAAAGAAACGCTGCGTGCTTTATCTTGGAATCGGCGGGGTAAGCTGCAAACAGGTCAAGTTTGCGCGTAATAGTTGTAGAATTGCTAACCGTTTTTGTTACAATAACAGAGCCGGTTTTTTTAATAAACCAGCTTTTATTGTTAGTAATAAAAATTAAGTTTTACTTACCATACGTAATATTGTTCCTACAAAATAAGATGTGTTAAAACACGGTAGTAAATATGTGTGTGTTCTAGCTCACTTGTGAGTCTTGTCAGAATTTTAATTGTAAAAAAAGTAGCAATCAAGTACAACGGATTATTAATTTGGTCTAATAATGTAATTGATTAATATTGATATAAAAATTCTATTTTTGTTTAAATTATTTATTTGCATATATTAATAGACCGGGTCTCATCAGAATACTTAAACTGTATAGGCTTATCTTAGTTTTCGTTTCTAAGCCACAACTTGGTTTTTGGTGTTATGACGTTTGTAAACAAACTGACGTTTTGCAAGACATTGCAACTTGCATCTTTAGAACGCTATTTGTCACCGATAAAAAAAATACTAGTGACGGTAATTTGTACCAAGTATTCTAAAAGAAAGTTGAATAGAGTTCTAGCTAGGATTTCTTTTTCAAAGTTTAGCGTATGTCCTATGTTTTAACAGTTTTTGCATAACAAAAATCACTATTAGCTCAATAGTGCAAAGTCAGTGTTACAAACGTGACGTATCAATAAATGTGAGTGCAGTTATCTTATTGCTTACGTTTAAGTAGATAAATAATTGAATATTCTGTTGAATCAAATTAAATTGTTGATTAATAATCAAAAAAAAGTTTTAAGTGCAATTATTACACGAAAATATGTGTACAAACAACATTTCTTTAAACTTTAAAATTTTAATACATTTATGAAATTGTCAATATATGTATATTTAATCATTCTTGACTTAAAATTACAATCTAAAACAGCTTACAGTTAAACATTTTTATGAAAAATTGTACATCTTTTTAAATTTAATAACATCTACCAAAACAAACATTTAGAAAGAAGTTTACTCAATTCGAATCGTAACTGATTTATCTAAAAATAAAATACATCTTCATATTGTGTTATTAAAGAGACGTCGAATAAAGTAGATTTCTATTCGTGTATAAAATGACGATAACGCGATGGCATATTGAATAGGATAGAACGCGCTCAATCATATTTAACAATATATCTGTAAAAGTCTACCTTCATACATAACATATCGCAAATAGTAAAAAACTCTTTCTGAAAATATAATAAAATTTCTTGCACGAAGTACACAATTGGCAAATACATTTTATGTAGTTAAAATTGTGCATGCCAGTTATTCGTTGCTTTAAAATGATATGTCGAAAACATTTCTTTACAAATACCATCACAAAAACCTTTGTTTTTTCTGTAACTTTTTTTCTAACTGAATAATAACAGCAAAGGAGATTTGACTTAAAACTGAACTGAATTTAAATGACAACCAATAATTACAAATGGGACACCGGTTATTGTAATGGATTTAGTAAATTGTCGTTAAATTATTCAACGTACAGAGTGTTACAGAAACTTGTAGTGACGGGCAGTTATTTATTGACTTTGCAGGTGGTAAATCCTTCTTCTTTTTTCTTTCTAATATGGATAACCATGCTAGCACCAGTTATCCCTCTTCGGATGATGTAGATGTCGAGCGCTCTGGTGGTCTACCCTGAGATCTTTTTCCGACAAGATTGTTTACCCTTGCATGTTTTACAAACCTGTTGTCATAGATTGTACTTATATATTTAGTCTAGTATTTCCTTTGATGACTCACATATTTCGCTATATTTTGATTCCCACTCATTTGTCTAACTTTGCTTACGACACCTAAAGAGTGAATTGAGTAGCTCTTCAGTGCCGATGCTGGTGCCAAGCCCGGGTAAAAAAATCGGTTGGAGAAACAAGTTAGCAACATACCTTCCGTAAAATATATTATTGCTCACAGAATTGAAAATATGATTCAACCTGTTTTTGATGTGCCGATTGTAATTCAACTAAAAAAGCACCAAAACGGGTAGAAACAAACTTCAGGTGCCCGTTTTCACCTGAGAACACTTAAGGTGAACAAATCGAAGACGACTACTTAAGCAATAAGTACATTTATTTTAACAACACATAAGAAAAAGAGAGATTATTTATTATAAGAACTATTATTAAAAGTAATATCACAGTAAATTCAATTTAAGATATCTCAATATATCGAGATTTGCATCAACCTATACGAGAAGGTAATTACAGAAGCACAGTTACATAGAATTCATTTAGTTAAGTTAAACAATTTAACGCTATCAAAAATAACGTTTATTTAAATTAAAAAGTAAAGCGCAGAGTTAGTTAAATAATGGTAAAAGATAATAGCGTTTACCAATTGTGATAGTATGCGTAAACCTGGTCGTCGCACATACGATCGACACTAAAATTTTTACATACAAAAAAAAGGATAATTACTTTGCTTTGAACATGCCGTTAGTGCTACTGCATCGCAAAATATAATCTAAAAGCTGTAAAACAAAGTAATAAATATACTACCGTAGTGTCACAACTATGCTAAGTAAGTTACATTCGAATATTACAACACAATGAGCGCTAAACTTATAATTTTACATGCTAATTAATTTATATCTGAAGACCAAACAACTATGTTCCTAAATCTTCAAAACATTTTATCGACGAAAGATATTAGAATTATCCGCTGATGTTTCTTCTCGTACATTGTCATTTCTTCGTAAAGCAGTTGTTTAGTTGCTTTATTAGATTATCTTTGTGGTTCGTTATTTGATCTTCGTATGTGTTTATAGAGCGCCTCGTTGGTGATATACCATGGAACATCTACTATTGTTTTCAGCATTTTAGATTGGAATATTTGTATGATTTTAGGCTTTGTTGACTTGCGCATCCCTACAGCTGGAGCACTATGTCTATATCGGTTTTATTATACCTTTGTATAACAGTAACTTGTTGTTTACAGAGAGCTTTGATTTTTGTTTAACTAGCCAATATATCTGCCAAGATTTGATGTCCATATGTCTGCGTATTGTTTGTATGTGAGTTTTGGGTCTAGGATGCGTCCAAGGTATTTCACTTCCGTTATAGTAGGTATGAGTACGTTATTGATGGTTACAAGAGGACAGTGGTTGTGCCTAGTGGTAATTGTAACTTGGACTGCTTTTGTTTGATTGATTTTTATTTTCCATCTGTTGTTCCATTTGTTGAGAAGATCCAGATGAGTTTGTTGTTTTTTTTAGGGCAGTATTGGGTATTAAGTTACAGATAAAACAGATACGCTATCGGTAAACAAAGCAATTGTGGTATTATTTGTTTGGAGCATGTCGGGATTAGAAATAGCATTATGTTTTACTGTGGATTACGGTTAAATAAAATTTTAAAAGAAGAAAAAAATTGCTGGACAATATGTTTTTTATTTTGTAGGGAAAGCCCGTGTTCCACACTTTATCGAATGCCTGTGAAATATTAAGAAATACTGCATTGCAGAATTTTTTTTCTTTAATACTATTGGCAATTGCGTTGACTACCTTATGAATCTGTTGTAAGGTAGAGTGGCGTTATCGGAACCCAAACTGGTAGTTAGGTAATAGCGCCAGAGGCTCACGCTTTACGCATATGTTTTTAAATAAAAGTATTTTAAAAATCTTGCTTACTATGAGCAGGAAGCTGCTGGGTCGATACGATGATTGCTTGTGTAAAGGTTTTTGTGTATCATGATGATTTCGGTGTATTTCCGTATTATACAGAAATAAGACAAAGTTAACATTCGGCTAAATTTTACTGCTAAAGGAAAAATTCTTTTGTCAGGTTATTAGACTGTTGCTTGCAGTTTTGTGTATGTTTGTACTATCTATTTCTTTTTTCACTTCTGCTGGTAAACAGAGTATTATGAAAGGAGGCATTTTGAGAAAAATATTGGTTGCGTCTTCCACTTCCCTGTCATTCTCACTTTGCTTGGGTTTGAATACTTCAACTAATTGTGTTGCAAAAGTATTGGCTTCGTTTTTGTCAATGCGTGCTCATTCAGCATTAAGCTTATCGGTTAGGGGTACAAAAATCTGGAGGTTTTTTATTTTTTGGCTGCCTTTTGCTGCGTGTGATTATTTGGACATAAGCTAGTAATATAATGTTAGAAAGTAGAAATTTGGGCTTTTTTGAGTAACTGTTTTTAATTCTCTGTTGTAATTATTTTGATCTGAAATGTTTCTTAACCTATGCCACATTTTTATAGCTCTACGTTTCTGGGCTATTAATTGACGGATATGCAGCGGTGTGTTGATAATATTAGTTGTAGTAAAATCGTAATAACGTAGAGTACTAAACCTTTTTTTGCACTGATCTAAAAAACTATTGTGCTGCTTTATCTAGGTCATCAGGAATTTTCTTTGTTTCTATGTAGCTCTGACAATTGTTTCAGTCAGTATTTTTTGAGAATATCTTTTGGGGAGGCGATTTATTAACAACAGTTGTGCTGTCAATGACGATGACCGAAGCATGATCAGGTGAGAGATCAAAGTAAGATTCCACTGTAAACTTTCTTCTAGGGATTCCGTTTACTATATAGTAGTCAAGTGAGTAGGGAAGTTTTCAAGTATCTGGCCGCCAGTAGGTGGGAACTATATTAGTGAGGAATTCCTGATTCCCAGTGTTTGTGTTTGGCGTCCAATCGCCACCCTACGACAAACTTCTTTCCAAGAGTTTGGAAGAAATTTTTGTATTCCTCCGTTGATATCGTATGTTGTGGTGGGCTGTAAATGGCACTAACCATAATGTTTTATTGAAGAGTTCTTAATTTGATAAATGCATTAATTTTTTTGTTTGATATTTAGGTAGTTCACAATGGAAAATTGATTTCCGAATAATTTTTGCAGATTTGGCATATACGGTATTGTCAGGGTATGGTATATGGAGTATTGGAGTTGTGACAAACGCTGTTAGATCTGTGAAGTGAGACTCAGAATAAGTATAATATCAATGTTATTTAAATCTAAGAATTTTACGGTTTCCTGCTTAATTGTAGGCCATTACTAATTTATTTATTCCATAACTGTTGTAGTAGGTTTACTATTATGTTGTTTTGATTAATTAGTTGAGTAAACGTAATTCATTCAAAAATGTGGTTAATTGTTCCCATATGTCAAAGGTTTATCATAATCAATAAAACGTATAGGGAAAAGCTACAACTTAAATACAGTGTTCAAATCATCGACCACCATTAGGAGTATAATTTCCAACACAAAGCCACAAACAAGTCGAGATTCCCAAAACTGTATTTACCAAGTTCCATGTAAATGTGGCAAATCATACGTGGGGGAAACCAAAAGACCACTTGACATCAGACTGAAAGAACATCAGACGCACACACAGAGAGGAGAGACTTCTAAGTCCGGCATCGCGCAACATTCGTGGGATAACCAACATCGAATGAAATGGTCGGAAGCAAAAATCATACACAGGGAGGAACATTGGTACAAACGGAAATTTAATGAAGCGGCATTCATCAACAACAACAAAGAAATTTTTAGCCAGCCAAGTGTCGAGATAAGCAACATATGGAAACCACTTATCGAACCTCTAAAACAACTTAAACTTTACTAAGTAATTTTGTTAATTAATTAATCTGTTACGCTAAATTGATTTTGTACGCTTGAACGCTTCATCGAACATATCTTTAGTATATAAGCTCCAGTAGTTTCTAAGTTTGTTAGTATTCACCTGACGACGATTGCAGATACCACAGCAATCGAAACGTTGTGTGTATTCATTTCAAAATAATAAACAATGAAAGTTCAACAGAATGTTATTACTTCGCAACGTCAATATACTTGTTTACTCAATTTTAATTTTTTTGGCAGCGTTACTAGTACTAGCAACAGTTAGTAAACCATAAGTAATCTTTTATTTTCTATCATTAATTATATTATATGTAAGGCAACTGAGTATACGGTTGTTTGTTACTACAAGTTGATTATGTATTATCTAATTATTTAAGGTCGGGGCTTGATTGACTGTGTCCTTTTTTTTCAATTTATATAAATTTTGTATTATTAAAGTTAAATTTTAACAAACTAAGTTTTTTATTTTAATTGCTTAATAATACAGTGTTAATTAGTATTAGTTGCATACCAGAGCTGACGTCGGTTTTTTTTACTGCGGTATAAGTTTATAGGAAATTGATTCTACTACAACTACGTGCACGTTACAAACAATCATTATATATAAATAAATCTAAGACTAAACGCCATCTCGTAGAAACGGGGCTACGTACGATGTAGGTTATATATAAACTTTAATGTAGAGTTAAACTTAAATATTTAAACAAAGGAAATTTTATTAATACACAACACAGCTTGTCTTAGCTTCAACCACAAACTACGCAAAAAAATAAACAAATTTGTATACTCACTCCAAAACTTCTTCGGATATATCTAGTCGATGAGTTCAAAGACTACGTTAGTAGAGATTGAGAATAATAAGTTTTGTAACAAATACAAGAAAATGACTTAAGTTGTTAATTGCAGCATTGACTGTATAAATAAACATTATCATTATAAATTATCGTGTGTTTATGTTTCTCATAGGTATGCTACGATTGCTTCACTGCAAAACAAACATATTTAACTTAGCCTAAAAAAACTGTTACGTGCGAAATTTTCATAACGTAATCGACTTAAAATTAGATTCTGGTTTTGACGCCCTCTGCCGATCTTTTTGGATACTGAGAGGTTGCGGAGTCATTTTGAAGCTGTCAACTACTTGAGACGGTCTGTGTCGTAAAATTTTACCTAATTCCTAAGATTCTAAGTGCATCCACTGTGATGTGTACGAATTTATAAGTCAATTACGAATTTATTGTAATCTATTCGGCACAGGGTAAGATATTTTGCATCCGGTTTATTAGGATTCCTTTGTAATTTCTGTATTAATTTGATAGCCGTTTCGCCACACTAAAATCACATGTTCGATTCAATAAAGAACAATGAAGAATAATTACTATTGATAAATACCGTTACCGAACGAGTAAGATTTTGGGAAGGCATATTACTCACAACGAAAACGAAGTCTCGACAAGCATTACTTTGGAGATGTTATTTTTTGTACACCAGTCGATTGCGTTACCACCCACCTGTTCGAAATTACAACTAACAGCATTCGATACAACGGGTTCTTATATCAGATTTAATGTATTATTATTAACAATTTTGTAGCTTCCTATCTTCGTGAGTTATTGTGTGACACGATTTGCTATTCAATATCTATTCTAGGCTACTACCGGGGAAAACGTTTTCTTCGCGCAAGTAGGTACTGGATTTTGAATCTGTTTAATTATTTTTCTTCGCTGTCATAAAAGTCACTCACGGAACTTTGGCTAGTGTTAATTCCGTAATTACGTTTACTGTTACAATACCATTAAGGTAATTTCAATTATCATTTTGTGTGTATCGCATGCTGTATACAAACAATATTTATTACAAAATTTTCTTCGCTATTTCGATGCACCTTAACCTATGTATTGTGTGTTGCCAATATTTCTGGCATTTATGAATTGAGAAATTAAACATACTCCTGTTAATCTTCTACGTTGCTAAATTAAAGTTTTTGTACCTGTTAATTATACTTGTTAATCTTTCTAGCATTTATGAATTGAGAAATCAAATATACTCCTGTTAATCTTCTACGTTACTACATTAAAGTTTTTATACCTGTTAGTCTTTCTTTTATGGTAACGTACCTTTCTCTTTTAATTGTGGTTAACCGAACATCAAAGTAACAAGGATTACGAACCTAAAAATTCCTTACAAGTTTGGACCGTTTGTCGTTATCGAGGCAGAAGTGTTAATTAGGATTGATCTAGCGCCCTTAACTTTAATTCCCTTGAACCTCCCCTATCTCCGACTGTGTGAGTTGGCCGTGCAAGGTTCGTAAGACCTAAAGCTTGTAACAAAACTTCTATAGACAGAAATTATTTTCACATTTAATTTTAATTATGAAATTGCGGAATGACTCGATAAACCAAATTTTAAAATTTTTGTTGGGTACAAACTTAGCACGACGTAATCAGTACCCCGTTAAAGGAAAAATCTAGTTATACCGAGATAAATAATTAAGTTAAATAATTAAGTCATATACAAAGTTGTCTACCGAAGCATTTAGATGAATTGTTTAGATGTGGGCAAAATTAATTAAATGGCGGTAATTCTATGCAAAAATTATTTAAGTTATTATACTACGGATTAATGAAAACAAGATAATATGACGGAAGTAACGTTGTAAATAGCGCTATGGAGAGCGCGTTACGCTGTGTAGACGTTGGGGTAGGTAGAAACGAAAAAGGTAAACGCTTTTCAGAAGCGCAACGGAGAGCACGTTACATTTTTTAAAAATTGCAAACAGGACTTAAGACTAACTCCTAGCGCTAAGGAGTTCTTTTAGGCTTGTTTTCGGTAGTAAAGAGGGAACTAACTGAAAGCGCATCGGAGAAACTACGACGCTTGATCAGATATATGCAGATATGGTAACTAAAGCATTTTAATAACGGGTAAAATAAAATAACAAGCATTCTGGCAAAAACTAACCATATATTTTTGCTTTATCTTTGACTAGAATATTTTGTTAATTTCTTAAATAGCCTTAAATATTCTAAAAGTTTGAGAATGTTTCAATACAAGTTATAAAAAGCATTGAGTTTTGTTATTCATAACTTACAATTTGCTAACTAATAACGAAACTAATATTTAGTTTAATAATCATCAACACTCAGCAAGTTTATAATGAGTTGATAATGAGTAAAAATTAAGCCGTAACAACACCGATTAAAAAAATTAAAAAACAATTGAATTAAATAATAAAATAATTTGTTTTGTTGTTTTTCTTAATTGATTAATAGAGTAAAGATATTTATTGTTATTAATAAAGTTTCGATAGAATCAAAATTGGCATTATCAATGTCAAACGAAGTGAAGGAAAATTGTTTTCTTTTCTCCGGCAGTAAAAGTTATAGAGATGAATCGATATTTCGAAGTTTCATTAACGCTACTCCCAGATGGCATCGTCGCCACCGCTGTAAACTTGTTTTAAAACTTTGGCAGATCGTCGGTCTTCCTGCAAATTGACATTCATTTGATTGCGGTAGATGCTTTAACAGCTGGGAAAGCAATTTACACTAAACTAGCCCTCTTGCCAGTGTAACAATTTTTCGTTTGCAACTCGAAAAACTTTTTTGCCTTTAATCCGTCAAGTTGAAAAATGTTTTGAATTTGTATATCTGTTTTAAGTAAACAACAAATTATATTTGAGTTACTTTGTTATCGCGTTTTCTTCGAGGGTTGAAATGAGAACGAAGGAAAATCAACAAAGAAACATCCCGCAGTCGTCACTTGGCTTTTACATGCGGGTTTACTTTAGCAAACGGGAAATTCGGCTAACGACATGTATCAAACTAGTGGGGAGAAAAGAAGTGACGCTGAAATTTTGCTCGCGGCTTTTAAACAACTTTCCAAAATTTTAAACTTTATACTGCTACAAAACGTTTTCTTAATGTTTAGTACTTCTTCTTCTTATTACCTTAGTTACCGAATAATTAAATATAAATTTTTATTAAATTAATGTTGAAATTAATAATGTATTCCGTACAGCTTAAATTTTGTCATTATTTGTAATAAGAAAAATTCATTTAAATTTGTTTGGGTGTGTATATAAATTTGTCAAAAAATATAAATTAAATGAGAATAAAATCATTGGTACATTTTATTATCTACTTTTGGTCCTGGCCTAAGAATGTCTTTAAAGTCCACGTTCGGTCTTTTTCCTTTACAGAAAAATATAAGTTTTTAAGTCTTAACTCAGTAATAAGTAGTGGTAGAAATAAACAAAGTAAATCTTATAAATATAAAAGCGCCATATCCATTAAAAAGTTTATCGAATAATCTTGCCTAATAAAGCAAGACAGCAGTTGTAACCCCCATCTCAACTAATAGTCCGCACCAGTACACTAATATAAATTTTAATGAACGAGTTAACAACAAAAAATATTTTATTATTAATCGCTACAGAACATAAATTAGCACAGCGCCAATTACAAGTCAATATAGGCTACACCGTACCACCATGACACAAAAAGAATACATAAGTTTTGTCTAAAATTTTAAATACACATATTATTACAAGAATATATTACGAGATATAAGTCAACAATCGGCAATGATAAAAATAAATAAAAAAAAATAAAACATGAGTACAAAAACTTACCAAATCGTTACTTCTTCGTCAATCGTAGTGACTTCTACTACCTCTAAATATTTAATTTAAAATGAAATCTATACGTGGTATATAAACTTATGTACGACGGTTAAGGCTACTTTGCCTTTGGCTGTAACTGCGTTTAAATAATTGAAGCAACTTGACTGATGTCACGTCAACGTACGACAGTATACGACAGTATACTTTAACATTATTACATAAAATACGTTAATAAACTAAAGGTTAACGGTTAATGAAAAGAATTGAAAGAAATTACATAAAGCAACATTCTACGTTACTAAAAAGTAGTACGTACAAGGCTAACATAAGTAAAGTAATAAATCTAAATACAACAAAATATAGAATATACTAAGTAATGCGCATAAAGTAATTTAACGAAGTAATACGATGCTGATCCAGGTGTTATTCTTCTCTCGTTCTTTCTAGTTACATTACGCGAGGTGGACTCCACATATCCCAAAAACAGCTAGGTACAAAAACAGCATGGTAATACCCTAAAACTTGCTATAAAAAGTAAAAAAATAACGTGACGACATCACGTCGCGTAGTTAACCCCAAACGCCGAATCTGACCAATACCTAGAATACGTATTTCTTAGCACATTCGCAAAAAGCGTAATAAAAAATACTGCCAAGAAAAATTCAACAAAAAGAAAACTATTTACATGTCTTAAAATAACACTCAGGTGTACGAACATTTAACAGCGGTAAGGAACGAGTAAATAGGCTTTTAGTTGTAGTAAATCATTTATTCCCGTCCGTAAAATGAAATGATAATCAGTAGCGTTTTTAGATAGTGCAGTCGTTAATTTTAATATAGAACTAATATTTTTAATGAATAAATATTAACGACATGTAACAAAATATTTAGTAATTTATTAAGAATGAAGCACAGCAAATCAAATTTCAAAATTTATTAGTAAAACGCAATGTTGCTAAATAATTATTCAAAACATTAGGCAATGCCGTTTCTATCGGCCAAAAATTGCGTGCGCCAATTTTAGGAAAAATTATTTAAAAAAATATATTTTTTCTTACTCAGTATTTGTAAGTATACCAGTGTTACGTGTTACCAGTGTGTTTTAGCAATTTTTTGAATTTGTCTTTTTATCTTGTTTTAGTTCTTCTATTCTTAAATATTATTTCTTCATATTTTCTGTCCGTCATGCGTTCGTTGTTTGCAAAAATTTTTTTTAATGAGGTATACTTATAGAAACACTAATAAAACTTAGGTATTTTCAAGCGTCCGGTTAGAGGTTTCTACACGCCTATTTCTGCACTAGGTTGATTGAAGACCTCCTTGTTGTTGATGACTGCTGCTTCTTTTATACAAATCTTCTTCTTTGTGTATAATCTTTGCCTCATCCTATTTAATTCTATGTTTTTCCCAGGAGCGTTCCTAAGAGTCTTTTGGTTTTTCTCATGTATGACATGCCACATTCACACAAAATTTGGTAGATGCAATTTTTTGAAGTCTTGGCTGGTCTGTGGTTTTCATATCAGAGATCATACTTTTGATGGTAGTTGATGATCCAAACACTGAGATGACTTGTTCTTATGCGTTTGATTGTCTTAGATAAGCCTCTGACGTGTGTGATGTTAAGCAGGGCTTTCGGTAGTTCTTTTTTTTGGTTGCTGGCTTATGTTGCTTTAGTGTTTAGAAAAAAGCTCTTCTATTATCTTTTTTAGATAACTATTTTGTTTTAAGTTTGTTTCATCATTTTAATTTTTTCTTAAAGTTGTGTTTCGGTGTTACATAACTTGTGGGTTTTATCAAATACACATTTTTCTGATTTCTTCGTTGCTGTTGAAGGTTAAATTCATCGTTCAAATATTAGTCAGTATGTGTTGGATTTTTGTACACAGCTGTTTTAATCTTTGTATTGTTTTTTATACGTGAATGTCCAAGAATAGTAGTCTTCTTTGCCAGCGTAAATTTTATTGATGGATCGATGTTGTTTAATTTATGCATGAACTGATGTAATTGTCGATCATTGTGGTTTTAAATTATGCAATAATGGGCCATAGAGATGAACGAATCAGAAAGCCGTTATCCTGAGCTAAAAATCTGTTTTTTAGAAATATGAGTTCCTAAGACAGCATTCTAGTAGCTTTATTATTCCTTTCACTGATAGCGTAGTTTTTTCTGTAAGTTTTTGTCGTTTTGAAGCTTCTTTCAAATGATGTCTAGTGCTTCTTCCACAAAAACATTGATGTATAAGTTTTCCACGTCAAAGCTAACCAATTAACAGATTATCAACATAGAATAATTTGGGATGAGGCAAAGATCATTCACAAAAAAGAGCATTGGTATAAAAAAATTTAATGATGCAGCAGTCATTAACAACATGGTTTCTTATTACATTGAAAAATGTTTTGCCCATTGCGGTGTCCATACGCTGAGGTTCAAACACTTACTTGCTTGCCAAAGCAGGTGATAAAAAAGATATGAATAATGATAATGTAATTTCTAAAGAATCAAGAGAATATGTTGAAATGAACCACTTTAAGTTTAAATCCTTAAAGACATGTAAAATTACAAAGGTGTCATCTAGCAAAAAGAAAACGAAAACTAAGAATCTGAAAACGCGCATGTGCTTCTTAAAAGGGTAGGGAGTTTTTAAGGGTACGACGTGAGAAAGCAGTCAAGATCTAGGGAGTGAATCTTGTTCGAGATAGCAATACGCGTTTTACCCTGAAAAGCTTTTTGTATAATTTGTGTTTTTGTTTCGTCAATCTTTGTAAATTGCTAGGTATGTATGCAAAATAATTTTATTTCATGTAAGTCTGTCTGTTTTTGTATTTGTGCTTTAAACGGGAACTAGGGTAGTTTTTACTCTTGTTTCCTTTGTTTGAAAAGATAGCGTGAGGTAGCCATTTTATAATCCCGTTATATTTCTTTAATTTTTTTCTGTGCCAATTTATGTTTTCTTTTAAAGATTATGTTTAAACAAAACGATTTTATTTTGCAATTGAGATTTTATTTGTTCATTGAATATAAACTTGCTCGAGTCGCGTACCTAAATGACGAAGCACGTTTTGTTGTAACTTACTTTTGTTTGATCGTTGCTCGTGTGTTTTATGAATGGCTCAAATGGCTAGAAGTTAGAATTGCTTTATATTATGATATTCATACATTCATGACGGGAAATAACCAAATGTACGGTAGCTGGTGTAAAGACTGTTGCTGTGTTTTTTTATCTAAAGTCGTGCATCTTGAATCTATGATATAGACAAGTGCCTGCTTCGATATATATATTAAAGTCACCGTTGGTCGCTTCCATAATAATGGACCCCCCGACATTTTGGTGACATTTGTTTGATATTATTGTGTGTTTATTATATGTGTATTTTGGTGTCCTTGCTTTTTTTATGTGTCGGAATTTGAACCTGTTATCGTACCTATTTATGGGAACTTTTTATTTAAACTGATGACATTCTAATTTCTAGATCAACGTTGTAATTTCATTTATTTGAAAAAGCTTACAATAAAATAAACAACGTACATGATTACTTGTTAATTTAATTTGCTACTGTGTTATGATGTGTCGCATAGCTAGCCGAAGCATTTATGATGATGGCTTTTATTAATTCATAATTTACTTCTTTTTATTGTGAATCTTGAAACGTAATCTCTTCAAAAGAAGTTAGTTTATTAGTAAAACTTCCATAATAGTAACGTGCAAAGCACTACTTGCTAGTTAACCTCACTTTTTAATTTACATTGCTTTATTACCAAGCTTCTATTAATTTCGCCGTGTTGCCATACTTGCTAAAAGTACTTAGAAGACAAGTAATTTCTTTTAAACATTATTATATAATGTATTAGTTGATTGTTTATAACAGTTGTTGTTTTGTATATTAATTATGTAGATTATTTGAATTAACACTCAGTTCAAGGACCGGAGTGGTTTCTTCGCTCTGTTCTTCCCCTCCTACGACGGGTACCACCGAACAGGCAAGGTCTCAGTCAAAATTTAAAGAGATGTCGCTGCTTTTTGTTTGTTCGCGGGTTTTAAATTTCCAACGCGAATCGGTTACATCACAATGTCACCAAGTTACAATCCATACAGCAAATAGGTAGTAATAATTATTAATGTGCCGCAGAACATATTAGACACTATAAAAGTTGTGGTATTCTTTTAGTAAATAGGGAGTACAATAAAACCCAATATTCGAACGGTTACTAAATGCAACGTTTCTGTTGTCGATAAACTTGAACTGCCTACTACGCCGGGTTTTTGATTACGTCGGTTTTTTAATTGCATCGGGTTCTTGATTGCGTCAGGTTTTAGATCACGTTACCACTTTGGCGTCATGAATCACTGGCAGCATAAACCTATTTACATACTGAGTTTGTTGATAAAGAAGGATTTACTGTAGTAAATATAAGGTATGTAACAAGTGTAAAATACAAACGCTAGCTAGCATTTTCCGTGGTCGGCTGCTTAGCTCACTGGTGCTTCCTAGATATTTAATTTGACTTTTATGTTATTTTTTGGTACTCACCACAATACCGATGTTTGTTAGTCGTGGATAGAAGCCAGGAGACAACATTAGACCTAGTTAACCATTCCAAGTCAACCATATTTTGTTACAAGTTTTTTTTTTTACAAAATATTATTTATTTTAAAATTACAATCCGTTAGCGAACCTACTTTATATGTAGTGCGATATAATTGTAATAAATGTGCGTTAGCAGAATGCAACTGGAATGTGCTGTTCTGCATTATTTAATTAGTTTAACAATTATTACAAACCATTAAAAAATTAGGTCGCCACTCAACAATAACTACGATAACATTGATTAAATATTGGTTTATAACGTTCAATCGGATCAACGTTCTATATATTGATAAACACAATACTTAACGAGTTTACATTTTGTAATATTACGTTTAAAATACATTAAATTTAATGAAATATATTTATACTGTTTGAACACCTACATGATTACAACATAGTGATTAATTCAAGATGATAACCATGTCGTCTACATCATAAAAATATATATTAAACGTAAAACTGTAAATATGTTTTTTAATTCACGTTGGTATTTTTTGGTTCAAAACTATATTAAAAATGTAATACTTTATATTAAACTTTATGAAAGAGATATAACATTTTATAGAAGCAAGTTTATTACCGTACTTCATATCTAGTCGATTAAGTTGGAAATACCACAAATCTTTAATTGCATTGTTAATAAAACGTTTTGTTTAGATTGCTAAAAGAATTCATTCGGTTGTGTTTTAATTTACGAGGCTAATATAAAATATTGTATTTGTTTTAATTTTTTTTCAAACAAAACAAAAAAAAAATATTAATTTACAAGAAACTACAAGGGTAGTACTTTTAAAACTGCAGAAATTAAAAACCGTTTTTAAAAAATTCCGCAACAAATTCTACATAATATTAATGTTTATTTTGATGTTAGTTAATTGATCTTTATAGATTCTTACAATACAATATTTATGTCAATATTTAATGTTTTTATCTAACATACATTGACAACACATGAAAGATTTGCAATAAATGCTAACAAATGCAAAAAAAAAATTGGAGTGTGTTTTTGATGTTGTTGCTTCTATTGCAAGCAAAAAATCAATAATCATACTTACACCAAGTAAATTTCAAAATCCACCAAATAGATTACCTACAGGTACAGACAAAGTTTTGTTACGAAAGAATATTCTACTATTCTATACCGTTTAGATAGTAAAGGAAGAAAGCTAAATCCTTGCACCAGGTTTAGTTCTCATACTTTTTAAGTCGAGAAAAATAAAAAACGGTTCAACTGAGTCCACAAAAAAAAATTTTTTGCAAATTTATAATTTAAGAAAATAAACTAATTTTAAGTACAAAACTAGGTCACTTGGTTGTACGACGCCCAATCAAAGGCGTAGTTTATATCTTGTCTGCGATACCGACTACGAGTTAGTGTTTGATAAAATTTATATAAATATATTTATGTACCGTCCTCTTCGTGAACTGTTGTCTGTGATAAAATAAATATACTATGTGATACTACTTCTGTCTTGTCATTTTTTCTTTTTCAACTGCGAATAGATTTAAACGGTGTCTCCCAACCTAGATTTTGATTCTTTTATGCGCTTTTTTAAACTTATTTTATAACCTAACACAACTAAGCCTACGACTTAATCGTTGAAACAACTGAGTTAGTCGTCACTTTTTTTAATTTTGAGAAAGACAACTTAACAATATCAGAAGATTTAAATTTAAATGCTGGTTGATTTTTCTGGACATGACCCAATGTTTGTTGTCGTTGACTGAATTTTAAGAAACACGTTTCTTTGTAGAGTGAATATTTGAATAGTTTGATCTGTAGTTGATCTTAGAACCTGTTTAGAAATTTTAGAATTTTTGAAATTTTATCTATCTAAGCATGCAGCTATCTACGGCAGCGCAATAAAACTTTTAAAAAAATACAAACGGTTTTAACGCCTAATGCTGTAACTTATGCATGAAATGGAAAAGAAAAGTCAAAAACGTTACAATATATTCTTGGGGCCAGTTGAATACATTGTATTGACATATATGAGTCTTGTAAAAATTGACCATTGCAGATAGTAACCAGTTTCCAGCTGCATTTACAACTATGCGCTGATTTTTATGATATTTTTGTTGAGTGACAGTTACGATCTCGTCTAGGTTAAAAACCCATGTACCATGACTAAAATGTTTACATAGTAAATAACATTCAGATGTTATATTTATTATGTAAAATGATCTCCTGAATTAAAAAATGAGCTACGTTTTTACCCATCACCCACCTATTTTGGAGGGACCCCATTTTTATTTTATTTTTTTTTAGAATCTTAACTTATAGCCGTTAAACATCCCATAGCAGATAATAAAATTTATACCAAAGTATATAGCAAAAGTTTTGCTATAAAATGTATATAGAAACAACAATAAAATACAAATATATAAGAACAGTAAAAAACATATCAATAAACAGTTAGGAAAATTCACTGCACGACGCTGGCGATCTCAATACCACATGCAGGTTTGAACAGGAATTTTCGACAAGCTTAAATTTGCATTACTCTTCTCATTATAGAATATTACATTGTTTGTTTAACTGCTTTGATCAGTACATCTATAACTGTTGCAGAGTTAACTTGTCGACGTTTTAAACGTGATGGATTTCGTGTTCATTTTTGTTCATTTGTGTAACACAGTAAAGCTACTTTTACTCCAGATTTTTTCAAGTGACTAAGTGTGATTTGTGGTTAATGTCTAGCGTTGAATTACTGTTTAATTATGCTACGCGAGTGTAAAAATCATCCTGATAGCTTCTGCTATGTCTGCGGGGAATTAACTTTAAAAGCGCAACGAAAACTCCTTTCTCCGCTTGTTAAAACAGCTTATAAATTGTACTTTGATTGTCAAGTTGGCGACCAGGACAAGACTTGGGCTCCATCAGTTTGCTGTACGACTTGTTACAGTAATTTGACCAAATGGGTCAAAGGTACCCGTAAATCAATGCCATTTGCTGTGCCCATGGTTTGGCGTGAACCTCGCTGTCATCTTACAGATTGTTACTTTTGTATGACTTCCACCGTCGGGTTTTTGAGCATACAATTCAGTATCTCAATATTCCGTCAGCTCTAAGACCTGTTCCTCATAACGATACTTTGCCAATCCCAGAAACCCCCAAACATTTATACTCTAGAGCCGGAAATTAATTTAAAAGACTCTGAGCTACAACCTGGGGCTTCGAATGATACATTCAATGATGATGAAGAGTATTCCGCAGATTTAGTTTCTCGGCAACCTCACCTCCTCACTCAATCGGAATTAAATGATCTTGTCAGGAATTTGCAGTTACCCAAGACTAAATTTCAGCTCCTAGCATCGCGACTTCAACAGTGGAATCTCAGAAAAGGGAGTAAAAATATCTTTTTACAGGACCAGACAAGCAACCCTGAAATGTCTTTTCTCAGAAGATAAAGGTTAAGTGTTCTGCCCTAATACAAATTGATTGATGACAGAGTTACAGATACCATGTGACCCAGACAAATGGAGACTGTTTATAGACTTATCAAAAACAAGCTTAAAAGTTGTCCTGTTGGCAAATGAAAATCACTTCCCATCAGTTCCAGTTGCATACTCTGTTGATATGAAAGAAACGTACGAAAACATCTTCAGAATCCTTGATAAAATTAGTTATCATGATTATAAGTTGAAACTTTACGCTGACTTAAAAGTTGTTGTTCTACTCACGGGCTTGCAATCAGGATTCACAAAATATTGCTGCTTTTTTTGTGAATGGGATAGCCGAGCCCGAGATAAACATTACATCGTACGGGACTGGCCTCTGCAAGAAAATCTTATTCCTGGTCACAAAAAAGTCGCCCATAATCCTTTGGTTCCGAAGGAAAATATTTACTTACCACCTTTACACATCAAACTTGGATTGATCAAGCAGTTTGTGAAAGCAGTGGACAAGACAGGTGGCGCATTTCAATTTTTGAAAACTTTCCTCATCTTAGCGAAGCTAAAATCAAAGAAGGCGTTTTTGTTGGTCCTCAGATTAGACAACTCTTCCAAGACTCGGCGTTTATTAAACACCTAAATCAAAAAGAAAAACGAGCTTGGCTTGCATTTTAAAACGTTTGTAACAACTTTCTAGGTAACCACAAAAGTGATGATTATGTCGCTCATGTCGAGGAACTGCTTTTAGCGTACAAAAACATAAGATGTAACATGTCTCTTAAAGTTCACTTCCTTTACTCGCATCTGGACTTTTTCCCTGAAAATTTAGGAGCAGTCTCGGATAAACACGGGGAACGATTCCATCAAGACATCGCTAAGCTGGAGAAGAGATTTTCAGGGAAGTGGAATGCAAGCATGTTGGCGGAGTACTGCTGGTTTTTGAAGCGAGAGAGCTGTACCTCGGGGTATAAAAGGAAAGCAAGCACCATGTAACGATGAATATCTTTTTATTTATTACTGATTATAGCTAAAATAGTTCTTTTTTCCATTTAAATTAAATTCATGTCCATATATTTATTATTATAATAATTATTATTATCGTTCGATAAATAAATTATTATAAATTTATCGAAAAGTGGCAAAATTAGAGATTTGGGGCTCCCTCAAAAATGGTGGGTGATGGAAGAAAACGGAAGACATATTTGGATTCAGGACGTCATTTTACATAAGAATCACCCGGAATAGTGTCAGGGCTCGATAAAAAATATTTTTTTGCAGACCACTGTGTATTAACGATGAATTTAGTGAATTCAAGTTAGTGAATATAAAACAAATTAAGTTATCAGAATACTACAATGCTTACACATAAAAAAAGCGCACCGTTGATAATTTGATAGATAATTACAAACAAAAAATGTTAATGAAATCTAACAGGTGTGTCACCAAATTTTTGTGGTTATTTGCTTTAGCAGAAAATATTGAAACGTAGAAATCAATTTGCTTATCTGACGAAGGCTACTTACATGAATTACCCGTTATTAGAAGTTTCTAAAATAACAAACTCGTAAAGATGACCACACTTGCTAGTATAATAAAAAAAGGTTTTGTCGAAAAATACAAACCCACTCTTACCCCAGCAAGTTTTTCACATGCAAAACGTCGGAATTAGTTTACGCTTTAATAACGTAGATGTTTCAAAATTCTTAAATGTGGATATCACTGAGCATTTTGGTAACATGAACAAAATTTATACAGCGCAAAAAAACTATACCAAGGGTTTTAAACATAACACACTTTTTTTAATGTTGGTTTGGTTTTAAATTGTTATTTCATTGTTTTCTTAGTTTTCTTACGCTTTTCTTGGTTAGAAGTGATTTGTCCCTCCCAATTTTAAGTAGTGTATTCTGTTACATTCTTTTAATATGCGTATTCTATTTAATTTTTCGTTTTAGTTTTTACTCTTCTATAGTTTTTAATTTGATTTCTTTGTCTATCCAATATTGTCTTGCCGATAATTATTTGCAGAATTTTTATTTCTGCTGTTCCGTTTCGTAACTTTTATTCTTCTTCAAGATTTTGTCTATAACATTATTGAGGAATAACGGACTTAACAAATATCCTTGCATATGTGCAAAGTCTTTCTGTTCTAAGGCCTTGTCTGTTTATTGGCTAATGTGGAGTCGTGATTAAGTTTGATGGTAATTAGCTTGGTTATACGTTTGAGCATGGCTTTAAAAAGTTTATTCCTCTGTAATTAGTTGGAACTTTGTGTTCTTTTTTTTAAACATAAGAATCATTGTGCTTGTTTTCCACTCGTTTAAATTTTTTTGTTTCAAAGATTTTCTTATTAAGTTTTGTTATTTCTGTTGTCACGTTTTTGCGTTTATAACTGCGTTTGGAATTTTCTCTTGACTGGAACATTTCCAGGTCTTTAATTTTTTATTCTATCAGACTCCTTCCTCTATTCCTTTTCCTTTTTCTTCTTTTTTTTCTTTTACTTCTTCTTTTTCTTCTGTAACTGTAATACTATTATCTATTATTACGTTGTTAGAAATAGTTTTGTGGTTGTTGGTTTCTACTGTATATATTGATTTACGTGTCTTTGTCTGCTTTATTTGTATTTGTTAGTTTGTTTACTTCTTTCCTTTGTTGTTTAATAAGTTGCTACATTTGTTTTTGCTTGCCATAAAAATCTGTTTCCAACTATTTGGAAAATATTTCTCATTTTTTGTTACTAAAGATTTTGTATTATTTCTCAATCTTTTGTATTGTTTTACTGAATTCTGCGTTTTAAGAGACATATATTCTAGATGCGCTTTTTTTACATTTCATCTTGTTGTAGTTTTACCTCAGTTTTTTTCCAGGACATCTTCCGTTTCGTTCCACGTTATCAGGTTCACAGTTTTTTTTCTGATAGTTTTCGATAGTATATTGTTTCCATTACTATGTTTCTTGTTATTTCTATTATTAATTTCCATAATAACAACTTATGATCGCTTCTCACGTTAGACAAATTTGAAGTTTTAACTTCCAGTATTGAAGATGGTTACACATATCGATTCGGTACTATGTAGTTTATCATAGATTTTTAGTTTCTTCTGTTTTTCAAGGTACAATTGTATGATATAAAATCTTAAGCTTTCGCGGTTGTTATGTTTAAAATTATAAGCGACTTTCGGCTTAGACCGCGTCGTAGTTTGTGATTGTAAAACGTGTTATTAATCTTGAGATTATTGAGTAGACAGCGGTTTATTATTAATTTTCCGTTGTTGTTAGTTGGTGTTTAGTAGAATTCTTGTTTTATATTTGGTTTGACAGTTTTTCTTGTACGAGCGTTAAAATCTTCAATAATTATTACTGCTTTTTTTCGGTGGTACCGTATCTAGAATGTTTTGTATATGGTCGTAGAAACCTTCTATATCTTTGTTGGATTTGCCGTCTTTTGGACTATAGATAGAAATAATATTGTTCTGTGATTTTGTCTTATCTGTTTTATCTTTACTTGGAGTAGTAGATGCATTTTTTAACAAAGTTTTTGTGACTTAATCCAACGAAAGCTGTTTGTGATTTATCTACCCTTCTATATAGGGATGTATAGTCTTTGCAATTTCTCTGCTCTTTTTTTTTCTTTTTTTCTTGAAGTCCACATAATCTGTTGTTTTAATGTTTTTCTATTAATTTTTGATCTCGGTTATTGAGTTACCGTAAACTGGGGACGCTTTGATCAATGTTTAACTTTTAAGTTAAATAACTCCTTTAATTTGATAATTAAGATCAAATAAAAAAAATTGGAACATCGGATTTTTGTCAGCTACCAATTCTGAAAAAATGAAAGATAAAAATTCAAAGAATTTCTAGAAAAAAAATAAAAACTATGTGATCAAAGATAAACTGGTTTTGGGGATACTTTGATCACGCTTGATTTTTTAACGATATATCAAACTATCCCGTTTGAAAAGACTACAAAAATCATTTAAAAGACTCCTGACCTTATGGGCTAACCTTAATCAAAGAAAGAACTAGCTTTTTGTTAACTAATCTTTATTTAGAAACAAAAACAAAACATTTTAACTCATAAACTAAGAACTAGATAAAAATATTAAGAAAAACCTTAAACTTCAACAACTTCAATGTCTATTTCAAATTTATAAAAGACGTTTCCATCGTTGTCGATTTCCGATGACGGATATGGCAAAATCTTAATAATCTCACTCTTCTTGATTTCGAAAATGTCATCAGCAATAAGATTGAATTCTCTTTTATTCTTTCAAATTGATTTCAAGCCGACAACCACAACTTCTGGAACGACTTCTATTATTTTACAAATGTATTTCTATGTTTATTTCCCTTGTTGTGGTGCAAATTTTGCCAAAATATATTGCTCAACTACCAAATTTTCTACAACTACAGCTTGCTGATTTTCTTGTCCAGTGACATCTTTGGATGTGACAAAATTAGAGTTATCTCCATTTGCTTTAGAGGTTGAGGGAAGGTGGTATTCCTCATCACATTCTTCAGCATGATTTGCGGATACTACTGTAGGCACACTGCATCCAGGCGCAATATCCAGTCTCTTCTATTTTCGCTGTGGCCGACTTGACTCTTCGAATCGTTGTTCTTTCAGAAGTGCTGTCAGTGCGTCTTTGACGGCGTGGGTAGAGTCGTCACCTGTTACTGGTTCTGTTACTGGTGGTAAACGTTTGAACACTTCTTGCTGTTTTAAGGGATAAATCCCTAAAGCCTGGAAAAAACTGTTCAAATTTCGCTTAATTGTAGATGTTGTATTTCCGTTTTGATTTCGTGCAAACACAGCGTCCATTTTATTCAGGCTTTTCTTCAATAGTGTAGGAAACATATCTTTAGAGACAGTATTTATGCGGATATTTTGCAACTTCCACTCAGTTAACGTAGCACGCCATGCCTCTTTCATTGGTCTGAAAAACTCCACGTCTAATGTCTGGCAAAAGTGTGTTGAGTGTGGTACCAGACATACAAAATCAATCTCGTTTTCAGCACACATTCTTAAAACGTCAGGGTCCATGTGTGATGACATATTATTGCCAATGAGGGCTTTTCGGCCCTCTAAACGTTTAGCATGTGGCAGAAATGCACTTGTGAACCAATCTCAAAAAGTTGAACCGTCCATCCACCCGCTTGCTGTGCGATTGTATCTTGTTCCTAAACTACAACACGGCTTAACGCAACATGGATATCCTTGTGGACCATTTTCTTTCGACGAGTCATAAAGGTGAAGACTCTTGTAGATCACATAGGGCGGCAATAATGTCCCATCTGCAGAGCCGCAAACCATAATCGTCGTACAACTTTTTGAGTGGTTCATAATTTTTTCCAGGTATTTTACGCACCGCCTGTAAATACCACGTTTCTTTCCGGGGTCGTCTGACAAGTTAGACTCGTCATAGTTAAATATGTTTGAGCTTGGTAGATCTTTTAATGTAGTTTCCAAGTTATCATAAAATTCTGCTAGAGTTTTTCTTGACACCGACGTTCTACTCTTTTTATATTAGTGGCTATTTGTTGTCCATAAGAAGTTTTGTGTCTCTCAAGGAAACTGTAAGACCAGTCAACACCGGGTATATTATTTTCGAAATTACTAACAGTTCTTCCTTTTCTGTCTAAATAATATTTTCCCATCATTCTGATATCTAATAGTGTTAGGGGAAATCCCCAGTCCGCACAGTTGACTGCTGCTTTCAGTATTGCTACCTCCTCCTCAAAACTAAAAATTGTGGGACGGCCTGGTGTACCGCCATGTTTCCCTTTATACTTATTGTACAGCGTTCCAAACGAGTTGCTAAACGTTCTTGATGCCTCCCGAATTGTGAACCTGTTTTCCACCACGTTTTCTAGTGCTTCTTCCAACTTCTCTTGCGAGAAATCACTATATCTTCTTGATCCTAATAAACGATTGTGTTTGCGAGGCATTTCTGTAAGGGTAAACAATCTGGTGTAATCGTTTTTGTATAAATATTCATTATATTCTACTTGAAGGGACAAGTTTGATCAAGTAATCCATGTTATTCCAGACGCTGATCAAAGTAACCCCGTAAAATAGAAATAACTACCAAGAAAAAGTGTAATAAAAATATACTGTATTTATCACTTACTTTTACTTTAAAATACACGCCTTACATAGTATAATAGTAACTAAAGCGGTATTAAGCAAACTTACTGGTGCGTCTGTAAAGTTTTGCAAACAAAATAAATACAAAGATAAATTAACTGTGTAAAAATCTCGTTTACGATATCAGCACGTGTTAACTTTGCGGTTGAAAGCATGCGACTGATTGACTCCTGCACCTATGTAACTATCTGGAAACATGGACCGTGCTGGTTGCATAAACTACTGCAACAGGAATTCTTTTAAGTATAAAAGAAGTTTCGATCAAAGTATACCCAGGATTCAAAGTATCCCCAGTTTACGGTACTTTATGTTTCATGTTGCTATGTATTATGTTACATTGTCATTAACAATTACAAAATGGGTTTTATTATTAATTTATTTACTACGAAGAACGGATTTATTGCCACTTTGTTTTAGCATTTTCACATACTTTCAATAAATGCTTTTATAAAATAAAAAATTAAAATATTTTTTTATTCAAAAAATATTTGTTCTATTATAATTTTTTCAAAATTGGCACTTTCCCGGAAATCACTCGTTAACTATATTGTTTTGTATCCAAATTAAACACAATACTTATGTATTGATGTAGATTTTTTTTGTAACTATTTTAATATAAGGGTTATTTATATATCTAATTGTAAACAAAGCCGAAAATAAATTCCTATTTCATTGTTCCTTAATTAGTTTAACAAATTTTAATGTGATGTTGTTTTCTATAATTTTATATGGGTTTTTTAATCACGTATATGGCGACACAAATTAAACGAAAACGATATACGTACAGGTACTTATAACTAAACTATAAAAGTTTTGAGAAATAAATAAGATAGCGTAACGTAACAACATAGAAGACTTAAATGTTTACTATACGCTCATAAATGAGGTTTTTTCTTAGATTGTGATCACGTTCTTAAATTTCTACTTGGACATGTTCATTTTTACTGTCTATGACCGTACATACCTTATCTGCTTACACAAACGTTTGTAATAAAAAATCCAAAAAAATGTGCACTTTTAATAAATGCGTGTGCATTTGTAGAATTTTATGGAAATATGCATGTATGCATTTTGCATATTTTCCGAGCGGTACTTATCACATTATTAGCAAAATAATAAGAAAACTAACAACTAATAAAAATGATAATTTTTGTATTGCAAATATGTATGTACATCAGAAATCATTATTAACAAAAACGAATACGAATTTAGGAAAACAAACTATTAATAAATAACCCAAGTTTCAAAAGTTGTGATCGTAAAACAGTAACACTTTAAAGATGTTAAAAACTTAATAGATAAAGCATTCCGTCAAAAGTTTGAATGCACTAAGCTTTGCTATTTAGAACGAGCTTTATCACGCAAGTTTTTGAATAAGTTAAAACTTTGAGATTACCTCTAAGTTTCTTTTTGCAAACGTGTTAGTCGTATCAAACGTATAAAAAAGCTAAAATATTAGTAATAAGATTATAAAAGAGTTTTGTTAAATTAAAAAATATTTTAAACAACACGTTACATGTTCTAAACGAATTTATGAAAAAAAATTGATTGGCTATAAAACCCAACACGAAAGATCCGCGTCAGAAGCTTTTCAATTCAATTTCCTTTAAGTGTCAGAACCAGCTAAATTCTGACAGGAACTAAACCTGTCAACCACAATAACATTATAACTTATTGATTCTCATATACCTAATTTTTTAAACTGAATTTTTGTATCTATAATGTAGTCGGTTCACGATTTAAACACAAATCGCATACTTTAAAGGTTGAATAGTTTTTTTAAAAGTTTTTTATGTTTATAAGGAAACTGGTAAATTGGTGTAACAATCTTAATTATTTGAAAATATTTGAGTAGAAGTATGTGTTTTACCCTAAAACAATGTTGTTCTTAATGAGAAAAGGAACAGTGTTTATTGTAGAAAGTGTTGACCTTACGTACGGTAACGTATTATTACTAAAGTTTATTGAACTTTGCTTAAACATTGCTACAGGTTATTTACTATTCTTTGTTCTAAATTAAACACGTAATTGAAATACAGTATTAGCCTATATCAAACAAATAAATACGCACAACGTGAAATATTTTTGTCGCATTTAGACAAAAACGCAAAGATTATGCTAGAAAATTAAATTTTAAATTATACCACCAAAGTGTTTTCTCTCACATCACAGTAAATTTACGTAAAATTTTTAAAATAGAAACTAATTTTCTTAAATAAATAGTTAATTTATTTTTGGAATGATTCTTTTACAGACTGAATATGCTTGTCGACTAGTTTTTATTTAGCAGTTAAAGACTGCAGTTTTTTTACTCAATTGTTGATCAATGCCGCGTATAAGTAGTTATGGATCCAAAAGTGTTTTACGGGTTACTCTTACAGTAAAAGATGTAAATTTTACATTATATAAAAGTAATCATGTTTTAGATCTGTTGCAAGATACAGACTCGCGGTTGATGATTTTAAAGTTTTAACGTTTGTATGTAGTAATCTTTTCTTTAGAATCTGGTGATCAAGACTGCAGTGATGAAGATGCAGTTGATGACGATTTACTGCATTTACATAAAATTCCCAAGAAGGTTCCTAAAAAAGTAGAGCTCCATTTTCAAGATTCTTCAAATGATAAAGAGAGAGAAGAAGAAACATCAACGAAAAAGAAAAATGCGAAGAAAGGAGCAGGAAATGCCAATTGATCGTGACGCTAAGAGTCCTTCAAAAGTAGGCGAAGAGCACGTTAGAAAGTCGTAATAAAAAATATTTTTTTACTTCTCTTTTTTTCTGAGCACAAACTCAGCTCTATGCTAGGAGGAATAAAAATGTTTATAACTTTATTGTATTTGACGAAGAGATCTGACATTTTCTAGGATTTCTTCTAATCAATAGATATTATAGCTATCCCACTGAAAACGATTACTGGTCTACAGCTGAGGGTTTTTGCTAAAACAATGAGCGGGAAAAAATTCCGAATCACAAAGCGCTACCTTTATTTAGTTGACAATTGTAACCTTTTTAATTCTAAAGTAGCCAAAGTTTTAGTGTTTTATGAAAAACCAAAAAACGGTTAGATATTTCATAAACATCTTAGTATAGATGAAAAAATGATTTCATATCATGGGCGGCACTCGGCGAAAATGTTTATCAAAAATAAACTGAATAGGTTTGTATATAAGATATAGATGGATATAATCGTCATTTAAATTTTTGTTTTAATATATCGGTTAATTGTCTGTAAGCGTAAGTTACAAAATGTGTATTTGCAATTATTAGAAAAACAAACGGTATAATTACAGTAATTGTTACTTATAAATGTTTTAATTTCGAATTGATGAATGAACGAATAACGTGCCTCTGTCTCCCAAAGTTGCCAAAAAGTCGCTTTTCGCTGAGAAGATGTTAGTAAGAGGCCCAAATGTATAGTGTTGCATAATTTTTGAACGTAACTTTCACCAAAGCAATTTGTACTAAAGCGGTAGCACACTCCAATTCAGCTCAAGACTAACTTATTCATCAAATACGATTTATTTTTTTTTGTACGTACCGCCAACAAAACTTTTCAATTTTTACCGTTTTCTCCTTTAAAAACTTTTTCACCATCCCTCTCTTGCATTTGCAGTCGAACCCACATTGCAAAGCAACCCAACAGCTAATCTACCACTAATACTAATCGCCAAAACGCTACAACCAGAATTTACTATTACGTCATAAGTTACCATGAGTTCATCTTCGACCTGCTTTGAGGAATCTTGATGGAAATTGAACGCACCCCAATCTGTGTAATTCTTTTTAGGTTCGCTATGTATATGTAGTGAAATCTACATAATGTCAATGAACTGTAATGAGCAACATTTTGTTTTCGCAGTATTTAATCTCCGAGTTAATCTCTTAATAAAACTTAATTATTAAAGTTCTTCATTTGTAGAAAACCTTACATGTTAGCAGGGGGTGGTTCTCTATAAAGAAATCTGAAATAATTCAGAAGTTTTACCGAATAGTAAAAGTGAGGTTAAAACAATCGGCAAGAACGCATAGCACGTGCAAAAATTATCAAGATGAGCTCAAATGTGTTTAATATCGAGAAGTTGAATGAACGAGACAATTTCGCTACGTGGAAATTTTGTATTAAAACATATCTGGAGCACGAGGGTTTATGGGAGTGCATAGAATATAGCGCAGAAAGCATCTGTGAAGGACGTGAAGGCCAAATCTAAACTTATTTTGCTGATAAACACTTAAAACTATGTACATATTTAGAAGTGTAAAACTGCTAAAGAGGTGTGGGACAGTTTACATAAAGCTTTCGATGACAAAGCGTTAACTAGAAAAGTGAGCTTGTTGAAGGAGTTGATCAATACGTCACTTGAATCAAGCACCGGTGTAGAAGATTATGTAAGCAGAATTATGACTGCAGCTCATAAACTGAGAAACATTGGTTTCGTAGTAAACGATGAGTGGCTTGGCACGCTAATGCTAGCAGGCTTATCTGATGAATACAAACCCATGATAATAGGGTTAAAAAACTCGGGTGCAAGAATCAGTGCAGACTTTATAAAAACAAAATTGCTTCAAGAAGTGAAAACCGAAGATTCGAACAGTGCATTTTATTCTAACTTAAAAAAGGGTCGTCAACAGAATAACCAACAGAAGCCGAAGCCATATGTAAAAAATAAGGGTCCCCGATGTTATAATTGTAATGGTTTTGGACACTTTGCAAAGAAAACAACGACCAAAGAAAATAATAAGCAAGAAAGCTTTGTTGCAGCTTTTCCAGTTTTCTCAGTTTTTCCAAGTAAAGAAAACGAGAAATGGTACATCGATAGTGGGTGTTCGGCGCACATGGTTAGTAACAAAGATTTGATGTACAATATTCGAGAAGCACCAGTAAAAACCATCACAGTAGCCAACAAAGAGCCATTGTCTGTGCAATGTATTGGAGATATCAATATTCAAATTACACAACAGGAAAAAATTCAGGTAAGAAATGTTCTGAGCACAATTACAAATAATGGATATATGGTGTCATTTTATGAGAAAGGTTGTCACATAAAAATGCAGATGGAAAATTGTTGTGCTCAGCTACTTTAATAAATAAATTATATGTTTTAGACACTTATGCAAATGATGATAAAAGTCCACATTTGGTGCCTAATAAAGTTAATTTAAATGATATTAATTTGTGGCATCTTCGGATGGCCCGTCTAAATGTTTCAGCTCTTGAAAAAATGCCTGATTGTGCTGAGGGGGTTATGCTGTCGCTGGATCCGCAGAAAGATAGTATTCAGTGTTCAACCTGTTGCGAAGGAAAACAAACAAGGTTGCCTTTCAAGCAGGCAGGAACCAGTGCAACGAAACCATTAGAAACAATACACTCCGACTTGCGTGGACCAATGGAGAATGCATCATACGGAGGTATGAAATATTTTATTACTTTTATTGACGATTACACTAGAATGGTTCATGTCTACTTTCTAAGAGATAAACAAAACATATTACAAGTTTTTAAGGATTATAAGCGGAAAGTAGAAAATCAATTGGATCATACAATTAAAGTTTTAAGAACCAATAATGGTAAAGAGTATTGCAACTCCAATTTTGAGCAATATTTGGCAAGTTGTGGAATTATTCATCAGACTTCCACCCCATATACCACTCAGCAAAAAGGCCTTGCAGAACGAATGAATCCTACTTTAGTAGAAAAAGCTAGGTGCATGTTGTTTCATGCAAATTTAGAGAAACCTATCTGAGCTGAAGCTATAGCCACAGCTGCATATATTCTAAATAGATCACCAACTAAAGTATTAGGAGATACTACACCATATAAAATGTGGACGGAAAAAGAACCTAAACTGAATCATATCAGGATATTTGGTTCAAAGGTGATGGTTCATGTTTCAAAGGAAAGAAGACTAAAATGGGACAGGAAATCATAACAGATGATTTTCGTTGGTTACTGTGAAAATACGAAAGGATACCGCATAATTAATCCATTAACTCATCAGGTCACAAAGAGCAAGGATGTTATTTCCTTTGAAAATATTAATGAATCTGGTGAATGTTCAATTATAGTAAACCCTATTAAAAATGAGTCAGTTAAGTTGGAAGATTATGCTGCTTCTGAATAAAATCAGCAACCGAAAGAGTCTGTCATAATTCCTCAGTCAAGTGGATCAGTTATTGAGCATACTTTGAGAGGATCCGAAGGTGAAGATTCTAGTGACCAGGAAATTGACTCGAGCGATCCTGATGATAGTTACCGTCCTCCGAGGTCATTACCACTGCAGAACCAACAGCTAAGTAATATCACACTAAGGCCACGTAATAGAAATCATAAAGACAAAATGGGATTATTTTGTTTATACACAAGTGTTTTAAGTCCACAAAGTGTGGAAGAAGCTTTGTCATCCCTGCATGCTAGTGAGTGGAAAAAGGCGATGGATGAGGAATTTAACTCCTTGATCGAAAATAAAACTTGGCAACTTGTTGACTTACCCAGAAACAAAAAAGTATTACCAAGCAAATGGGTATTTAAAACAAAAACTAACCAACAGGGAAGTATTATTCGATATAAGGCAAGATTTGTTATAAAGGGTTTTGCACAAAAGAGAGGAATAGATTACCAAGAAGTTTACTCTCCAGTAGTAAGATACACCTCTCTTCGGTATTTGTTTGCTATAGCAGCAAAGCACAATCTACACATTGAACAAATGGATGCTGTATCAGCTTTTCTACAAGGAAAAATAGATACTGACATATACATGCTACAGCCAGAGATGTATAGTGAAGGAGATCAAGTATGTCACTTACTGAAGTCTATTTATGAGCTCAAGCAGGCGAGCAGATTATAAAATATTAAGTTAAACAAAGTCTTGAAGGAAATGGGAATTGAGCAATCAAAGACCGATCCCTGTGTCTATTACGACATTAATAGAGGAATTCACATTGCCGTTTGGGTTGATGATCTAATAATTTTCAGCTTTCAATCAGCAATTACTGAAGAAGTGAAGAAAAACCTATATTCGAAATTGAGTATAAAAGATCTTGGTCAAGCAAAACCATGCGTGGGCTTAAGCATAAATAGAGAAAAGGATATAAACGAAACTCTCTCAAAATTCAGCATGATGGATTGTAAACCAGCAAAAACACCTGTAGAAGTTGGTTTGAAATTTGATAATAGCATTGAAGTTCCATACGATTGTCCCTATCAGCATGCCATAGGGTGCCTATTATTTGTAGCTGAAGGAACGAAATCGGACATCTCATACGCTGTGAATGCTCTCAGCCGATATAATAAGAATCCTAAATCTGAGCATTGGGTTACAGTTAAGAGGGTAATGAGATATTTACAGGACACTAAACATTATAAACTTACTTATACTAAAAATGGACAAAGTGAACTAACAGGTTTTTGTGATGCGGATTGGGCGAGTGACATGTGCGACCGTAAATCGTGTACGGGATACATTTTTATACTACAGGGTGGTGCAGTGTCGTGGGCTTTGCGAAAGCAACAAACTGTAGCCTTCTCTACAGCAGAAGCGGAATATATGGCTATGTCAGCAGCAGCGCAGGAGGCACTATGGCTGCGGCAGCTGCAAGAAGAGATTAGGGGACAACGTGATCCACTCTAGTCATCTACAGCAATAATCAAAGTGCTATTAAAAAACATATAGATATAAGACATCATTTTTTGAATGAACATGTCAATAATTTAAAGTTAAAATTTTGTTATGTACAAGGTAAAAGGAATGTTTATGATATTCTAACTAAGGGTACAACTTTAGATAAACATTTGTGTTGTATATTAAAGATGGGATTGCGTTCTGTGGTGGGTGATGGAAATTGAACGCACCCCAATCTGTATAATTCTTTTTATGTTCGCTATGTATGTAGTGAAATCTACATAATGTCAATGAACTGTAATGTGCAACATTTTGTTTTCGCAGTATTTAATCTCCGAGTTAATCTCTTAATAAAACTTAATTATTAAAGTTTTTGATTTGTAGAAAACCCTACAAATCTCAACCATTCTATTTGCAGACTGCATTTACGATGCCAAGTCTACAGCCAGTAAAAGCAAAATGACAAAAGGAGCTCCGAAGATGTCCACTGCGACGTGTGACAAAAACTCAGCTTTTGAGAAAACCACAACACGGGAATTGTTCAGAATAGAAAAGTGTATTACGTTACGTACTTATATTGTCTATGTACCACATTACTGAAACGAATCCGGATAACAAGAAGCCAGAAATCGTCTTATTATAACAAGACAAAAACTAGTGTTGACCTTTTAGACTTAAACTGTGCTTTGTACTCGTCCAACATGAGAATTAAGAGATTGTTACTTATTATTTTTACTTTTTTGTAAACATAACATCAACTGTGTCAACTATTTCATACTTCACTTGTGCTATTGTCAAAATCCTGATATCAAAAATTACATTGATTAAGAATTTGGACTATTTTCTGTTTGAGTCACATCTTAGAAGACGTTTCAATATTCCAAATATCCTCAGAAATATAAAGGCACTAATACAACAAACATTACCGAAAGATGAAAATGCTGTTGCTAGAGATGACGAATTTCCCAGCGACAAGTTTGAGAAGAGGAAGACCTGTTTCAAGTATCCACCCAGAATTTTTTTTTACAAGAGTATAAAGTGATCATCATAAAAAAAATCAATAATAAATAATAAAGGCTATCAAGTATACGCAATGGCACAGGGTCTTGTTTTCCATTAAAAAGTTTAGAACTATGTTTCTGTTTAATTTATTTTCTTCTCTTTTATTAATTGACCAACTTTTATTTGTAGTTGTACACCGTTGTGGACTTTTTTGTGTTGCCGGGTTAGAATTGTTATCTTGTTTCTCCGCCAAAATTTTTTTATTAGCGTTTGGCCTTCTTACTGACTATTTTACTTATATTTACTCATAGCTATTAATACGACCAAGTGGGCTAGACGTGATCTACAAAAACGGAAAATTCGTAGCATGTCGAAATAAACTAAGTACATTAACACTACTAGTGTCAACCGTATTGCTTTTCTTTGTTCTTTTTCTACGCCTCTTAGCATCTCAATTAATCAAAAATCAATATATTTCAAAACTGTGTCGTTTTAATTTTTTGTTCTGCAGATTTTGTCCTATATTTTCAACGATTTGCTTGTTGACGTTTTTTCTTCATGAGTTAGTGGTGTACTTTTTGAAAATCACAATTTAACTAAATAAAAGTAGTAATTAAATTAGTTTTACCGCTTTGTGCATGTGCGTTTAAATATATTCTCGATACAACTGACACTTTGAAATATAAATAAGAAGCTTATGACAAATCTCAATCAAGAATGAAGTCAAACATAAAATGGCGTTATTTATGTTGCACTCACAGTTTTCTTTTTTTAATCGAATAATGGAATGTGTTTTCTAAATTCTAGCGGTGATGACGCAGGGGCTTTTTTCGTGGCAACGATTATACTAGTTTCAAATTTTGTATGCGTTGTATATTTGAAATTTGTTAGTTTTTTTTTCAACTGTTAAATGTCTATTAGTCACTTAATGACATGCATTTCAAATTTAAATAATGTTTATTAGATTTCTAATCTTTTAAACAAACGTTAACAAAAAATATTAATGTTAATGTTACAGCTACCTTAGTATATTTTAAATTTTTGTCGCAAGTTAAACAAAATATGGCTTACAAATACCAATATCATGTAACGTGTAATAATAGTACTTGTTAGAGCGTGTAATGTTATAATTTATGCCCCATCACAACATCGAACTCATTTCTCCATCCCTACGTATTTATTTGTTACACTTTAGTAAACCACAATAGCGTATGGCAATGATTGATAGGCATAACGACCCTTATTATTACTTAGAGACCGATCATTTGTCATAATAGTTCAAGCTAGGGTACGAAATCGTCACCAATAATACTAATATTGTATTGAAGATCTATATAGTGAGAAATTGCCCTTTATATATCAAATGGCAGAATTACAATTTGCTGTAATACATTCATCAATTTTTTTATTAGTATTGTTATTTGTTATTCAGATTAACGTTTATCTATCACTATAGATTTTATTAAACAATAAATTATATATCTTAAAAGTACAGTAAACGCACAATTTTTGTTATTCTTTTATTTATTTCCATATTTTACAAAAACTAATGAGTCAAGAGTTTACAAAAATGTATTCTAATAACAAGAAAAACTCAGCATTGCGTAAAATGCCGATTTACATACATTTCAAGTCGCTTATCAAATATAAAAAAATTACAGAAGCTTAACAAAACCGCAACGTTACAATATCTCTGAAAGTGCCGGAACATACCTACTTCACCACACAATACATATATGTACATACAACATAATATAATACAACACCATTAGAAGAAACACATCTTGCCACCACAAAAGATCCAGAGCAATCCAAGCGCCTGAAGAAGCAAATGTTTCGAATAAATGTACCAGACACTACCAGTCTAGAAAGAGAACCAAAAACATTATTAAAAATATTTGCAGAGGTCAAACCACGTTTTCCTGCTGCCTATTGATTAAATATAGAGTTTCTGGTATTATCAACGTACTTGCAAAAATAGTCAAATCTCAAAAATTAAAAAAATGAGAAAATGACATTCTAGCTGATCTTTTATATACTATATCAAAACCCATCGACGCAATCATAAGAGCTAAAGAACTTTAAAAAAATATTTAAAAAAGAATCAAGAAAACAAAAAACGGTGTACTTGGACAACCAACAGAATCAGAATGGAAACTCAAGTAATATGCAACAAATCTCCCAAGAATGAATCAAAGTATTTAATATAATGAATCAAACTGAAGAAAACAATTCAAATTTTGTGAAATCGATAAATTTTCTACACAACGCTGCTATTTCCAAGATAACCAAATGTGCGAAAACCACTTCAACCAAACGATTAAGAGAGATTGTAGATACAGATTCAGCATTCAATTTAAACAAAAAAAATCTTTTAAATATCCAGATTTTCAAGCAGTGACAAGACTATTGCAGATAGAAAAAAGTTTGGAAAAAGATGCTTAATTAGGAAATCAATACAATAATTTTCTACAAGAATATCTAACGCAGACATCTAGAAAATGAATTACGAAATCAAAATCACGGAAAAACATCGGACAAACAATGAAATACTTTAGTGATTTAATACAATTAATCCTATTTAAGAGTACATCTCAACAACAGCAATTTACAGCACCGCAGCCGCACAATATTTAACAATAAAAACTTTTCAACAAGTATTCTTTGACAATTGGAGAAAATTTCTAAAATCAGTTAAGATAGTACACAAAAACTTCTATGTGGACGATCTCCTCTCCAAAGCGGATATACTAATAAAAAAACCAAATTTGCAAATACAATTAACCCTAGAATACCGAACATTTTACGATCCAAGTTTCAAATTGAAAATTTTAGGATGTTTTTAGCTAACGCAACAAGACAGAATTTACAGTACCCTCTTAAATAATGTTTACCTAGATAGTGGTGTGTGTGGACTTTTTTTGTTGTTCTTTTTTAAAAAATAAATGCATTGCAGAAAAAGTTGATTCAAGCGCAACTGGAGATAGAGATAGAACAAATTATGAGTGGAGCAGACAGTGACCAAATTTTTTTTAAACAAAGTAAAAGTCTTCTTCTTCTTGTCGTAAGCCCTTGGCTTGTGGTACCCATTCTGCTCCGCTTCCTGAGATGTGGACGTCCAGCACTCCTTCCACCGTTTGGGGGGGCGCCCTGGCAGACGTCTTGATAGTGGTTTTCCATTCCTAGCGATCTTAGCCAACCTGCTGTCATCCATCCTGGATACATGTTTGTTCCAACCGCGCCTTCTCGTTCGCACCCAACGTACTATATCCATGGCGTCGCATTCTTCTCTAATTTCGCTGCTTCTGCGGTGGTCCAGTAATGTATTACCTGTTATTGTTCTTAGGATTTTTATCTCGTATGTTTGATACATTCTTTTTGTTACTGCCGTCTCTGCTCTTGTTTCTGCAGCATAAGTCAACACAGGTCTAACGCACGCTTTATATATTTTAGTTTTTGTTTTTGCAGATGGTATTTATTAGCTTGTTGTCTTACAATGCTGTTTAAATTCCCATAAGCTGAAATGGTAGTTCTCAAATAGTTAAATTCAGATACTTGTTCGATAATTTTGTCATTAATCACTAATTTGCATCTCCGCGGCTCTCTTGCTATCGTCATGGTTTTGGTTTTTTTAATTGAAATTTGCATATTTACTTTTTTTGCTGCGGTGTTGAATGCTTGTGTCAGTCGTTGTAAGCCATCCTCAGTTTCAGCCATAAGAATAGCATCATCTGCATAGTTCACAATTTTAACCTTTTGTCCACCCATGCTGTAACCGTGATTAACCTTACGTACTTCTTCTATTAAATTGTCCATTAAAAAGTTTAATAGCAATGGACTAAGGCTGTCCCTTTGTCGTATGCCCGCCTTTACGTGTAAGGGATCTGATGTTTGTGTGTTACTTTTAATTACTGTCGTGTTGTTACTGTTGAGTTGAACTATGGTTTCTATGATATTCGTATGTATGTTGTGGCGTTGTAGTTCTTTTATAGCATCGGTAATCCGTGCTCTATCAAATGCTTTTGTTAAGTCAATGAAGCATAGAAAAGCAGGTTTATTGTACTCTATGAACTTTTCGGCAATCTGTCTAACGACAAAGATGGCATCGACAGTAGAATGGTTTTTTCTGAAGCCTTGCTGTTCTTCGCTCATTTGGACTTTATTAGCAATATGTTACCTCAAGAGTCTGGTGAAGAGCTTCAGCGAGCTATTTAGAAGCGTAATTACGCGGTAGTTTTCCGGTGTACATAGGCTTCCCTTTTTGTGCAACGGTATAGTCGTACTGTTCCTCCAACTGGTTGGTATAGCTGTATTCTCTAATATGTTGTTGTATAAGTCAGCAAGTTGACCTGCTAAATTTTCACCTCCGTGTTTTAACAGCTTGTAGGATATGTTGTCCGGGCCAGGTGACTTCCCATTTTTCAATTTTCTCATCTCATCTAGTACTTTTTCGGTAGTTAGAACTACTAATCCATCGGTGTTCAATGGTGTCTTGCGGATAAGTTTTGGGATTGTTTTGCCTTCGCTTAATATATCGTTGCTCGAGTATAGTGTTCTGAAATGATCTGTCCATTCTTTTAAGGAGAGTTTGTCTGTTTGTACGGCTTCATTAACTTCTCTCTTTGACGCTCTCAATATCTTCTAGATTTGTTTTTGGGATCCATACATATCGTTCTCCATGTCTCTACTGAAGTTCTCCCAATACTCCCTCTTTATTTGTCGGATTCTGTCGTTTGCTTTGTTTCTAATTTCGACGTACTGAATGTAGTCTCGAGGTGTCTTGCTCGATTTATATCGGAGATGTGCTTTTTTCTTTTCTTGTGCCAACTCTTTAATTTCAGGTGTAAACCATGGTTTTCCATTCTTTCTCTTGTTTGATTTTTTTAGAATGCGTATTCCAATTGCTTCTTTGGCTGAATTTGTTATATTAGCTTTTAGTTTTTCCCTAGCTAGCCTAACCTTGAAACCCTCCTCCTTTATCCGGGCTTGGGACCGGCACAACGACTCCTAAGCTACTTGGTCTACCCAGGAGCCGTTGAGGCAGAGTGAAAGTAGAAGTGACTAAAGAAAAAACAATTTAGAACTAGAAGCATCTGAATTAAATACTACATATAAGAAACTCTGACGATAGACAAATAAGTGATCAGAAAGTTAACTGCAAGTTCTGACAGCGGCACCAACATACTGTTGAGCGATGTGGACCAGAAGCCGGCACGAGTAAATGCAGTATAAAACGAGTACATAGTTAACAATTTATTAATACGTGGTTGCGTTCATGCCACAAATAATTTAGATTGCTACAATCATAACCCTCATTTAGCAATTACTGATCGTGTTTACGTGTTTCAAACGGCGTAATAATATATAACATGAAGGGATATTTTTCATCTTTACAAGTTATGCTATGTTATCGAAAATGTATTTTAAAGTAAGATGAGAACGTCTTCCGAGTTTGGAACGTGTCACCGAAACGTTATTAAAGTCTATATTGTTACCTGTAGTCAAATGATGCTAAGCAACCGCAAACTTAGAAATATGCCTTTTCTTTATGCAGCAATCATATTCTGAAATGCGTGTAATGACGAAACGACCAGTTTCACCAATGTAGACTAAAACACATGAATAAGGAATTTAGTATACACCTTGAAATGAAAGTGTACGAAATTTGTCCTTGAGAAAGAAGGAATCTAAGAGATTTTGCTTGTCGAGTTGAATATGGGTTTGATCAAAGTTTTCCTAAGTGATTTGTGACCTTGTGAATGTAGTATAAAAATGTCAATTTTGGATTGGATTTGGAAGTAGAAATGTCTATAGGCAATTGAGCACGTGGATGCAGACGACGATAATAACGGTTTGAATATCTCGCTTCATATAAACATTGTTCACCAAGATTCTGGTAAGATGACGGAGTTGGAGTCTAGATATTTAGGTTAGCAAATAGAAAATGTGCGATAAACCAAAGATTCAATATTGGAACGTTTCTGTGCAGGATGATGATGAGACAAGGCATAAAGGTATTTGTTTGTATAGGTAGGTTTGTGATAAACAGAATTGCTCAGAAGTCCGTTGAGCTTACGAGTCACAAAAACGTCGAGAAATAAGAGAGAAGTATCACTTTGATTTTTATAGTAAATTTGACATCTAGGTGTTGATTATTTAAATGATCAAGAAACTTGGACAATTCGAGATGAGCATGAGACCAAACAATAAACGTATCGTCAACATAACATAAGATAGCTATTTTTCCGGTAATGTTCGAATAGCACAAATATCACCTAAGTTTAAGTGCGCCTAAAAAAAAGCTTCCATGATCATTTATTTCAAACGCATCCATGCGAGTTTGGAGAGAATAGATTTGTGACTATATATTTATTAGGGTTAGCGTTTGTTTCCAATTCTTGCGGTTTTATTTGATTCTTTCGTAATTGTCTGTAGCGGGTCCTCATACCCTCGCACGTGTCTTGTGGTGTAAAAATAAGATAATAAAACGATTGGGAAAATTTTCCATGATGACGTCACGGCACCATAATTAATCGATTGCTGCAATTGGATAAAAGACCACTTATACGAAACTTTATACCTGATTTGGGGGAAACTCGGGGCATTCGATTGTTTTCAGAAATTGTATAATGTTTTATGAATTGTATTTGTGATAACACCATTTGTGCAGTTAATTCTTTTTCAGAAAATGTTAGGAAACACTGCAAAGATTGCGCTAGCTAGCAGCATACTTCAGAGGAAAAATAACTGTCAGTATTGTACTTCCTATGCTTACTTTTTTGTTATTTTGTTCGGTCGATTGTACCTCCGGCTGTATGCACATATCCGATTGTTATCACAATTAACTAGTAAGTTTTGTTTGGTGTGTAAGATCAGATTTTACAACGTTTGCCTACCCAAAAGTAGACTTAATTCATATTTTGTATGTGAAATCGACCTATCTTCTAGCATTTATGACAAAATACTTTGTTTTTTATCTTTAACTGTGATAAAATAAACATACTCTTCTTTACTATTTATGTGTTGTCTTTTATTATATTACGGTCCAGGATAGATCTAAACGGTGTCTATCTACTCATTATTTCTTCCGTTTTGGCGCTTTTTTAAACTTGCTTGATAATTTAACACCACGAAACTCACGATCCAATCACCGAAGCAACTGAGTTAGTCGTCACTTTTTAAGTTGCGAAAAAATTTTTGTAACATTTGTTTGTGAATAAAGTCGCAAAGTGAGTAACATTAAAATTACTTACAAGCACAGGCTCGGAATGGAGGCAATCTTCTTGATCAATCTGGTCAGATGACAAACGTGAAACAAGTTCACCAAACTCATATTGCATTGCAGCGGAAATTCGTAAACACAATCAAAGTTATTTTAAATTGCGATGTGTTTTTGACAGAAATGTGAAAACCTAATATACTAAATGTTCTTGCTATTCAAGTGGGTTATTAATTCATCTCTGCGTTAAAGAAAGCTATTGGCGTTCTACGCCGCTAGGGTTGTATCCATAATATTACAATATTGTTGATGACAGTGGTTAACGTGAATAAAATCATATATTTTGTTGCAATAGTTGGCTAAATTACTTTTTAAATTTATTCAGGAATTTTTATTGAGAAGATTCAAGACGTGCAAGAGAATCTTGTGAAATATTTGTCGGAAATAATCTTACGGTAAGGGTTAACTTAAATGCATCAGTAAAACAACAGATTTAAAATTTTTAAAACCACAGCTCATATTGAAATGTAAAAATTAAAGAAGAATAAAGAAGAATTAGTTTTAAGCAAAAATTCAATATTATTAAGGACATTACATGTTTTAAAGCACAAAATAAATCATACAAGTAAAATTTTACTGTTTAGGAACTAGATATGTATAACTCAGTAGTAAAATTAATTTTGTTAACTTTACGTTAGAGCTAAGTGATTGGCATTGAATTCGCTAAAATTATAAGCATTGTTAACAGCTCCAACGTCATCTCCCGTATTACTTTTTGCAATTCAATTTGCTGAAACGTTCTTGTAAGTAACACATCATTGTGTCATGCGTGATGGTAGTAATCTTTTATAAACAAACGTTTTTTTTACCAGATATTTTTTATTTGTGTATAAGTATCACTGCACGTAAAACGAAAACCCTTAAGTATTATTTGTGCTTACCTAAAATAAAAATGTTTTAAAATAATGAAAACACAAAAAATATAAAATTTATTTCTACAAATATATGGCTTTTAAATAATAGTCAGTGAACAGTAAAAATGGAAAGAAGTAATCCTCTAACCTTATATTTTATCCCATCACGTAAACCCTTAAAAGCTCTCTACCCTAATATTACTAATCCTCTCGGTGTGTGACAGTGCAGTTGTTTGCAACATTAGTTTCTACGAATAGCGTTTACAACAACCCCCCATTCAATACATCGATATAAAATAATTGCAATAAATATTTTGCGACAAAGTATCCGTACAGGCTTGTTAAAAATTGAACGGGCAATTTCATTCTTTGATGTGAGTACAGCAGCTCGGGGAATTTCAACATTCTATTCCAGACAAAATAGAACACAAACATACGATGGACTTGAGAATCCTCCGGGTACGAACCTTCTTATATAATATTAAATTTATTAAATATTTACGCGCGACAGAACCGCAAATGTTAAATTTTATTTTGGCGGAATGTTCATTTATTTTCTTTTTTTGTAGAATTCAAGTATAAGTCAGGTGAATGTGTTACGAGTCGGAGAAATTCTGATCCGTTTTATGTAAAAACGAATTCAAGCGACAACGAAGATAAATTTATTCTCGTACGTTTTATTTACTTCTTCAGAAGTGATGTGTGTTCATTTATACGATTACACATGTCATCGGTGGGTTTTTTACCCACTTCTTCGCGTTAGATTGAATTAATGCGTACAACGAACCACTAATTACCGTCAAACACATGCCGCTAAAATATTAATATTTAACGCAATTTTTAATGTTTCCGTATTGTGTCTGGTAATGACACGATGTAAATTGCGCTTATTAAATTATTCAAAATTTTCTCATGATGGTTTGGGCATTATTGGTAAATGCGTACTGAATGTTATTAATTATTCATGTTTTTGCTGATACAACATTAATGTTTGTAAAATTGACAAATTTTCCGCAACAGCCGTTATATATGTATATATATGTATATCCGTTATGAAAATTTCAGTTGGAATTTTACGTTTTCTTTATGTAGTATTAAATATTTAATACTGTTATTAAATTTTAATTTTAATAATATGTGGCTTTGTGCCTTTGTCAAAGACAACATTCCTTGATTCAATATTCACAATTTCAAGCTTCCAAAACGCGCTGTCGTTTTTAAATTATTTTTTTATTAAAAAAAAATTTCGTATTTAACAAAAATAGAACAAACGAATCAAAAACTGGGAATGTTAAAGTATTTAAAAGTTTTGAGGTAATATACATTCTATACCATTAATTGTTTATATTCAAACAAAAAATAATTTTGTTATTTGTTCTTAAACGTATTAACAACTAACCCACATCACAAACTAAAAGTTTTCATTTTTTACTTTTCTATAAGGAAAGCGAAGCAATCGCAATTTTTTTTCAAAAAAAATTTTATTGCATAATTCAGAAAAATGTATTCTTGACAAAAAAATTTTGAGTGTGTGTGTGACGATGTACCCACGATAACTATCGAACCAAAAGTCCTAGTAACTTGAAATTTGGTATAGAGCTGGCTTTTCATATTATCTCAGTCTGATAAAGAAACTGGAAGTGGGTGTATCCGCTATTTTTAACAGTTTTTCTTATATAAGTTTGTAAGTATGTAAATTATTCCAATTATTTTTAAAGTTTCTTACAGAGTACATTCTTCCTAACAATTTATTCAAATAAAAATTTTTTCTAACATCAACAGTTTATCAGATATTTAATTTGTAATCTAAAATGAATTCATAAAGTAATATAATAAAGTTTCGAATTCTGCTTGCAACGATTTTTTTACTGATTTACTAAAGGGGTAAGTAATATCAAGGCACACAAATATAAGGTTTAGTCGATATGATCTTAATGAAGTCGAGGAGAAAAATTATAGCATGCTAGGATATCAATACAAACGTGTACATATCACTTCAAAATGGTTTTATGACAACATAACCTTGAAAAAATATGTAAATATTCCTTTATCATTCCTAATAAGAAAGTCGTGTAGTGACCACACTAGGTTCTTTTATATTATAGCTGTTTTTTCTACTTTATGTTGCACACCCCTAGATTACCGAGATAACAAGCGTTTATCAGCATTTGTTTCAATGTCCTTCGTGTTATATTTGTTCAGCTACCTGGTACATGCTATAAAACGACATCTCCAAAAATAAATCATTATATAAAAAACGTCTCTAAAGTAAGTCCACAAACGACGGACGAGAAAAAAACTGTTCCAGCTCAATGCCAAACATCATCAAACTACGTCTTTAATGCTTAACCAATATCTTATATATAAGTGGAATGGCAAGATGAGTACTCAAACAAAAACGAAGAAGCATGAGGAGAACAGAGATTTAAGCACATATAGCACTAAACAAAGCCTCCTGAACAATAACAGAAACAACGCCATAATTGATAATGGAAGAAAAAACCTGATGGTACTAAAAATGGCGCAGCCTAGTTCAAAAAAGTTAAGTTAATATTCGACAGTGCAATTAACTTCGACGACACGTGGGAAGCAATACAAAAAGCTTAGCCTAAAAAACATAAGAAAATTCATTGCAAACGAGAAGCCAGCACACAAAATAGAAACCACGCACTGTTCATACATACTGATGCTAAAAAATCTCTAGTCAGTAATGCAGGAATACGGGCAGATGTATAGAACAACTTTTGATATAACATTTTTAAAAAAGTATATAAGTGCAACACTCTGACCAAATTCCAAGCGCGATTCAATACTATTGAAGCCAAGCATGTAGTAATTAAGTGTTCGTTTAGCAGCGCACTTGTAGCAAGTCAGTGCATAAAAAAAATGCAGAAATAGTATTCAAGAAAACTGACATTAAAGTGACGATATGATCAGATATAAAAAGAAAACGTACAGTGTGCTGCTGGTGATTGAGGAAGAAAAAACTTATGCAAACTTACTTAAGCGTATCAAAAAACACTGGAAGGCAAAACTAAAAGAGATTAACTTAAAGCAGTGAAGAAAACCAAGAAAGGTAACCTGTTCCTAGGTGCTGGAAAAGAAACTACGTCTAGAAGAATTGTAGAAATCCTCAGGTAGGTGCTGGAAAAAGTTAAGACAATCGTAAAAATAAGAATAAAAAGCAACATGATGCTCAACATAAAAAACATAGATGAAGTCACGACACTTAACAAAGTACAAGATGCTTTTCTATCAACGGTTAGAATTACCGACAAGGAGGCCATACAAGTAGGAAAACTAAACCCCAGCGCTAAAGGGATGCAAATTGCAACGGCAATAACGACAAAGTCAATAGAATATTAGAGGCAAAGCGAGTCGGGATAGATATAACCTTTTGCCGAATACTGGACCCGAGAAGATTGTTTGAATTGTTTGATTGCCTAATTGTAACAAAGAAGGCCACAATCAACAAGTCACAGTATACAGACAAAATTTTGTTCTAAATACAATAAACAACCAAAGAAAAGGACAATCGTAAATAGAGAAGAACAAGTCACTAAAGCAAAAGGTGGCGCACGATCTCTTGTGTGGCACGGCTGTAAAAAACGATATTGACGTAGTAATGGTCACTAAACTTAATATCTATTAAAGTAATCGCACCAAAAATGGTAGATTGTGTACTATTAAAAAAGAAATCTTAAACGATTACAGATGCATCTAGTTCCAAATACACGGTCAGTTCCCTACGGCATCAGCCAAGTACGATAAAAAGCTCGCAAACGGCACTACAAAAAACTACTTAAAACCTTTGAACAAAGCTATGTGAGAACATAGGGAATAAACCGTGGGGTAAAAGGTATTTAATTTTATGTAAGTTGCTACAAGCTTATGGGTTTTACGAACTTTGCACGGCCAACTCACACAGTCGGAGAGGTTCAAGTAAATAATAGTTAAGGGCGCCAGATCTTTTCTAAGTAAAACTTTTGTTTCGATCAGGACAAGAGGTCCAAGCTTGTAACGAACTTTTAGGTTCGTAATCCTTGTAACCTTGATGTTCGTGTAACCACAATAAAAAAGAAAGGCATGTTACCATAAATGAAAGATTGGTATAACAACTATAATTCAATAATATAGAGTATTAACAACTATAATTTAGTAACGTAGAGTATTAATAACTATAATTCAATAACGTAGAGGATTAACAATTATAATTCAGTAACGTAGAGTATTAACAACGATAATTCAGAAATTTTTGTGGTACATTCTAAATACATAAATGCCGAAAGTGTCAGCAACCCACAATACATAAGTTACACATCGGATGTCGATAAGAGAGGAAAGTTCCCATTAAATAACTAAGGTTCACAGCATGCAATAGCACAAAATTAGTTACTGACAATACCTAAATGGTATTAAACTACGATTGCAATTGCGTATGTTAAACAATTTAAATTTCGTGAGTGACCTTCTTTGACAGCGACATAATAATTAAAAAGAACTTACCCACAATCTAGTACTTGCCCGAAGAAAACGTTTTCATCGTTGAGTAGTCTGAAATAGTTATGAATAGCAAATCGTGTCAACGCAATGACTCACGAAAGTCTACAAAATGGTTATTACTACAAGAAATTAGATATAAGAACCCGATGTATCGCGTTTTGTATTTTCCGTTAGGAATTGCTTGGTAAAGCTATGATTTACTTCCGCAAACGTCCATTTTATGTAAATCTTTTTAGAAAAAAATCTTGTCAGTACAAAAGTTATCAATCTCTAAGAAGCCCTTTGATGTCGATTTCTATTTGAAGCGGATACCTACTCAAGGTTTGTGAGGAATTTTGATACGCACGTGGCTGAGTGCTACACGTTTTGTAATTTTAACTTTCGGTTTATATACCTTTACGATTGATTTACATCTAAAAAGTAAAGTGTATTACTGAATTTTTCGTTGATGACACCGATTACCTTATGTTGAAAACGAGAAGGAGGAAATGATCTATGGTTGGTTTATGAATGAATTACTCTTGGTGAAAAGTTTAACCAATTTCGACTTTGATTGAATTATTAGCTTTTTCAGATTACCTGTTGGTATTTATGTCGCATTATTTAACTATCGATCCCTGCGTACCTGATTTTTTTTCTAATTACGTCAATGATAGCGGTATATCACTAAATATTACTGTCTTTTTTCTACGTAACTGAGTACCTACCTTTTAAGATGCATTAAATTTTGTAAAGATATATAAAAGTAATTGCTAGTACGATCTGTTAGTAGAGTGGTCATTAAGTCCATCTTATGTACATTTATCTTAGATGACACTACACACGTAGGTGTAGGCCAACACTGAATTTAGTTATTCTCTTGTATTTGATATGAGCGACGCGCTTTCCATAACGGTTTTTCAGAGGTTTTTTAGTGTGCCCTATACATATTAAGTTACAGTTCTTACAACTGATTTTATATGTTTCTGATTTATCCCACATTGGATTTTTTGGGATACCTGTGTTTTTTATGTTATTGTTAGTAGTTGTTACTATTTTGTAATCAAATTTTGAGAAGATTTTTTGTAGTCTTCTAGTATATGTGCGATAATACATAGCTTTTTTATCTTTGTTTACTTTATTTACTGTTAGCTTAGTTTTTTTGTTGTTCTCAATCATGTATCCCAAATCATGTATTTAATAACAAATTTTTTTGTTATTTTAAAAATTGTTTTTTGATACAAATATTTAATAAAATTTCTATTATAAATTTGCGTTTACACATAAATACCTCAATAATTAACTTAGCAAAATAACAAAATACCTCAATGCATATAAGTGTCAGAATCGTAATATTTAGTAAAACGTATAAAAATACACAAAGAAAAGTAAATTATAAATAAGAACGTGTAGGGAACTGGGAGCTACAAAAATTAATAATAAAAACCGTGCGTCTTTCACTTACACATTTTTTTTATATTAACATAATTATTTTAAATTAAATTTTGTATAAGAAAATTTTTATTAATAAAAGGTGATATGCGCAAACGGGAGGTGGATTTTAAGAATTAAAAATTTAATATTCTCGAAAGAGAAAAAAATGCATTTTCTTTCTAGTATAAAACAGATTCGACTTTGCAGTACATTTTAAAAACTCCTTTTTAAAGCTTAAGCCGGTTATGTATTTCGGTAATATTACCTGCAGTATAAAGTTTTTTAGTTTAAACAAAGCACGGTTATAAATTTTTCACTTTGAGAGTTTTAAAAGAAACTTCAGTACTTTTTTAATATTCAATTACTTAAATCACTTTTGGTAATAAATTTAATTACTTACGTACTGAAACAACTCATTCATACAAAATTAAAAAGATTCGTTTTTTACTTTTATTCATTTTTTGATTTAGAAGTTTGTACATTAAGTTTTTAAACGACAAGATTAATTAAGTTGAAATAAATTACTTTGCAATTGATTTTATAAAAAGTTTCTTAGCTTATAGAATTCGAGAGACGGCTAAGAATCAACAATGAACCTAACATACAAATATTTTAAATTTAGTTTAGACGTTTGATTTTTTATTTAAATAAGTTTTACAATTGTAACAATTTTTTTTTAATAAATACAACTTGGTAGAACAAACATTTATTTCATTGTAACGGACAATGACGAAAATTGTAGTTTTTTTCTCCGAATGCCTGATTTAGAACCTATAAAAGCTACAGCATAAAATACGTTTTGTAAATTACTTGTTGTTTCCTCAAATTTTAAAAATATTTGTTGTCCAATAAATGTTTTACCACAATCGATCTGATGTTGTGCTTTCTCGTGTCCGCCTTGTGTTCTTCTATCCGAGTTACGTCTTGTTTGTCACAAATGCCAGCCAGCACAAAAATCCTGTCAATAGTGAAGTTGTCTTCTTCGACTTTGGAAAGCTAGTGGCTAACTTATTTGATGCGTTGAAGGTCACTTTAATGTTTTTAGCAAGTATACCAGCTATTTTGTGCAAGTTTTTTACGTAATAAAAAACATAATTGAAACGTAGTCTTTTTTGTTTGGTTCATTTGGCAAGCAACTGACAAGAAGTTCATTCCAAGAAAATATGTAAACTTAACAAAACTGGAAGCGTTTCATTGCTAAAATCCGATCGATCATCTAAAGAAATAGATTTGTTTCTAGGAATCTTTCTAGATAGGTTCTACTGAAAGCTTGAATATATTAAGAGAACAGAAACGGCATACTGATTAAAAATACTGATCTTTCTAAAATAAAAATTATTTTGAGTTGTTTGCGTGGGATGATCTACAATCGAGTAGATCTACAGTTCGCCATATTCGGAAATAAATTTTTATTAATTTATTCTAAACTTCAATGATCTTGTAAAATCAGCAGACTGCACTTTATCTTGAGTGGAAAGATACTAAAGAGGCTATTATTGTCAGTAATTGTCACAATGCAGAAATTGGTAAAACCAAACGAAAGAGTAAAGACGGTTTTAGAACAACTGTTCCATGAGAGGAGTAGACAACCAACATCAACAGAAAATTAAGCAAGTGATCGAAAAAAAATTATAAACTTTTCATATCTGTTGCAAATGTCTGTACATTTTTTCAGGGTATACAACTTAACTCTACTCATTAATTTTATAATCACAGAATTTGGAAAACCGAGTATACAGAAAACCAACATACACCGACAGGTACCTCAACGTCTAATCACATCATTACTTGTTCAATAGTTGACAGTGATTAAAACTTTACTCTATAAGGCCAAAACCCAACTGCTTAAAAACTCAACTCGATCATCTTACGAAAACTTTAAGGAAAACGGGTGTAAAAAAAGCTGACATAGATAAAACAAACAACCATAGTTTAGCCCATTAAAATTCTCATTTAAATTTGTTTTATGTATTTTGAACCTGATTGTGTCTAATGTTGTTTGCATTGGTATTTTTGTAAAAAAAAACATTATATCACACCAGGCCAAAAGATCTTGTGCTCCCCGTAAATTTTTCATTCTTGTTTTTCCTTTTTTGGTTGGTAGACTTTCTTCGTGCTTAGTTTTAGTACCCGATCTGTTTTAGTAAAGAAAATTGCAGCATTTTTTGAACGGTACCATATCGAATTCCAATATTCTTCTTCCTTTGAGTCTATCCGTGACGTCGGCAACTAAGGATAAAAGTGCGCTTTTCTTAGACTGCTTTTATAAATGTTCAATAGTGTGTAACCGCTTTTTGATGATGAAACAATAAATTTCTTTTTACGTTTTTAATAAAAGTTTTATCTGTTGTATCTAAAAATTTTTTTGTTACATTTGCCATTTTACCATTTCTGGAAAAGTTAGGATTGCTTAAACTTTCTTTCTTTCTTTCTTTCACATTTCAAAACTTACAATTTGTTCTAACTAAGAACAACTTCAAATATCTTTTACAATCTTATCTACTATCATTATTGTGGTTGTGTCCTTGTTTTAATGAATTTCTTAGGTTAGTTTCATCATATGTTTTGTGCTTTTCTGGGATATTGCTATTTTGTTTTATGTGTTATGTTAACAATCTATTAATACTCATTGCCTTGTATCGTGCATCGTTTCTTTTATAAATGCAGGTAACGTGGAGTGACGTAGCATTTTTTTTCTGTCTGGAGACTCACGCTTTTGACATTTTACACGCAAACTGCATAGTAAACGCATGTAACTTAATGTTTGACAAAGCTTTCTAAAGCAATGGTCATTTATTAGTTTTATGTTGAAAACCGATGGTAAAATTAATCGATGCTTACGAGAAGAATCGCTGAGGTATGATACACCTATACATTTTGTGGTTAATCTTGACTTTCGTTCTTTGTTTGTAGCCTTAATAATACCACATTGATAGTAACATTTATTTTATCTGGTACATTGAACGCGTTATTTGCACATGTAGATACTTATTACTATTATTTTTTTTGCGTATAGTCAGTATTTTCTTTTGTTTGTTTTGCTGCATGTTTAATGTCTGCCCAAAAAGCTATAGAATTTATCTTGAATGACAAAAATCTGCATATAACTAAACCTTGTGTAAATTTTATTAGTTCTATAAAATCAAGACAAAAAAAACTGTCAAAAAATGTATGCAAAAACGTTCTTGTTCCTAATGCAATAAAATGTAAGTATTGTAGGAATTAATATTTTCCAAGCTTTTCCAAAATTACATTTTTATTAAATACAAACATAATATTAATAATAATATTTAAAGTTCTAACAATTAAAATATGCTGTTAATAGAAAAACTAATTAAACAAGCACATTCTACTATTTCGCAAAATAAGAATTTTATTTGTGTAAAATTTTTCTTAAATTATTAAATATGTAACATAAAAAAAACACTTTCTTTGTGAATATTCAATGTAAAATTGGTGCGTGCATTAAAAACTAAGTCACGACTTGTTAGAGACGTTTTCGGCACTATAAACAAATCCGTAAACAGGGAAAAGATTTATTAAAGAATTTTTGTAATGCAAAATAAATGCAATAAAATCTACTTGATCTTTGACTCGCCAATCCGTTAATCTTCAACAACATTTATATTTCATGAGTAGTCGAAGCTTCCTGCGAATACTTAACGAAGGGGTTGCACCCTTCTGATACTATAAACCTTGCTCCTGGGACAAAATTCTCAATTTCCGGCATATTTTTAGAATCGCCGTTATAAAGCCAATCTGCATTTAATGAATAAAGAAGGAATATGTTAGATGGGAACGATTATAATTTTAAATTTTATACGACGCGCCATTTAACTGCAGTTCATTTCCGAATTCGATAAGTTGGTAGATAATTTGTGATGTATGTTGATCTTTATGCAGAATTAACAAATTTGAAGTGTGCACTAGGAAAATTAATTTTCTAGAATAGATTTATGATAAAAGATCAGATAAAGGTAATTACAATTTCAGATTTAATTCTAAGTTGACTGTTAGAGTTTTTGCATATTCTTTAACGTGTATTTGCACGTAAAAACACTTTTTATTAATTTTAAAATCAAAGCGGTTGATTATTTATTGACTTACTTTTATGTTTTCTAGGTTCTCAATAAATTAAATAAAAAAATTTTTGTTTTGTATCACAAAATGTTATAAAAAAACAAATTCGTCAAATTTTTTTTTAATTTGATTTCAACTGTTATTTTTTTTAAATTTTGCTTATTATAATTGTTAAAAAAAAACTTGTAGTTCCTAATTTTGCTACTAGAGAGTGCACTTATTTAACGGTTTTTCAGATTTCAAACAATATTGTGGTTTGTTGTCTGTATGCAAAGCGACACGTAAAGTATAACCATGAAAATAAATTTTCCGATTTCTTGGAGCCAAAGTTTCTTTACTTTATTACTCCTAGAATCGTATTTCACGAGTAACCAGTTTTCTGTTAGCAAAAAAATTGTTAAAATGTTCGATTTGATCGGTTTTTTTGTGGTGGATCACGAAAACCCACCTCAGGCACAAACACAAGCTACATTCAAACAGGTTTTACTTTAATAGTGTTGAAAAAGCCCCGAACCTTTACTAGATTTGCTGTAAAGAATTTTAAATTGGCAAAAGCAAGATGACAACCGTTATCTATTTACTTGTGAGCAATTGAGTACAAAAAAAACAATTTAATTTCTTTTAATACAAGTAGAATATTTTTGTTTTAACAATGTCAAATTAAATAAGAAGAAATTACTTATGATTTTTACAAAAATTAATCTATCCACAGCGAACGCCAAACGGAAAATGAAAACCCGGCGAGTGTCGAACAGGAAAGCAGCAAAAGAAACTTTTTTTAAATACGAGAACTGTGACATGTTATTGCTAACGACACGTAACAATTTATAAAGGAAGTAATGCAACAAATCTGTCAAGCTATAAACATAAAACAAATTTTTTTATTCACTGTCAGCTGGAGGATGAGGAAATGACCATATCTCCTGAAGTAAGAAACTGATAACAATCAGATTATACCAGCGTATCTAAAGTTTGCTATAGAACTTACGCGCACCAGCAAGTCAGTTAATGTGATAATTTATCTAGCATATTTAAAAAACTTGGCTTGTACTGTAAAAGACGTTATAGAAGTACATAATAAACAAAATTTTAACCTACACAACCTCGTTCTCGTTACTGTTCATACTGTTAGTAATAACTTTCAAAATCAAACCAGAAAACTAGATTCAAGACGGAATGGGTCTTACTTAATTACGCAATTACGTTTCTAATACTTTGTTTAAAGTAGCCGATCCAGATTCGCCAGATCACCCATTTGGTGTATACCACTCCTCCTGTGATTGGGATTCAACGCAAAGGTCGACGACAGAAGAAAAAGAAAAAAAAGATGTTTTTGGTTATGTAGGCAAAGGGAGAGTGCAAAATACCTGTACAGCGCTTACGTGGCGAGGAGAGTAAATACACATATAGATATTTTTAATATTAACTTAGAGTTATTAAAGTAATGTTGCAGTAAATAATTACGTTAAAAGTAATTAATTTTTCATTTTATTAAAATGAAATTAAACAAACTAAATACTTTTTTTTCAATGGCGCCCAACGTGGGGCCTTTAAACTAAGAAAATATTAAGGAACTGTTTACACTAACTACTTACATCAGAATGTTTCTTAACTAAAATTTAAAAAGAAATTAAATTTACGTATAGTTAACACAGTTTTATAATTTTTTGTTTAAGTTATTTTCATATAGCTTGTAAGTGTTTTCTAGTAAAATTTAACAATCTTTGTTTCTAAATAAACTAAAATCAAAGATCTGACGCAATGTAATAATAAAAACATTTTATTTTTCTAATGCGTTTCAAAATAATGTAATAGAATATAAACTTATAGTTAAAAATACAAAAATATTCATTATTTTTATTAGCATAACTAATTTTTTGAGCAAAAACTAATCGTGCAGATTTTACAAGAAGTGTCGCAATATATTATTGTTGTCATTGTATTTTATGTTTGAAACGTTTTTAGTTCGAGACTACTTGAAGTTAAATAAAACTTAAACTTTACTACACTTTATAAGTTACAGTTTGCAATTTGATTTGTGTGCCTTATCGACTTCTGCTTTCATCTCATCTGAAAGTGCCGCGAACAAAACACCCCTGCCCTAATTCTATTTGCACGTCAGTATATAGACTCTAATTAATTTATTGCTATTCATTTCCTTGTCACTTTAATTTTGAATAATACGAGATCTCCCCCTTTAACGTTAATACTACAATGTACCGTATTTCAATTTAACCATAAAACCGATCAAAACATATGCTTTAATTCCCAATATCAATCACCGAATTTTTAATTAAGAAATGTTTTAACTGTGCTTTTTTTAAATTTAATTACACTACTCGATTCTATTTTTTTATATTACTAATGTATATAAGCACCACCAATTTTAAATTACTTGTGAACGAGTTTGAAAATTGTGTGCGCAAATAAAATTTTTGTTTTATTAGCGGTATTTAAAAAGCTTTTACTAAAAGGGTTTTGTTTAAAAATTAGAATAGGTCAAATCGTAATTTCAGCAATGTTGCCAAGTAATTAAAAAATAAATAAATAAATACAACTTTTAGAATATAAAACGTTGTTTTGGATATCCGGAAAACGTTTTTTTAAAAACAGTTTTTACTATTTTATTGCTAATTGAGATTATTACAATTGTGCCAATAGTATATTCTGGGTGCACTTTAAAATTAAATTTATAACTTCAAATCACAAATAATTGAACCAATTTTTAATAAATAATAATCCAAAGATCATTATTTATTAAGTAAATATAACATTTATTTAGATTTTAAATCAAAAACTTTTAATTAATTATTTGATGTCATTTATATTTCTAATTTCTGTTTATTAAATAAATTAAAAAAATATGAACTTTTCTTTACAAATAATTTTCAGTTTTGTTTAATTACAAATTATTCAGCTAAATATTTTGATAAAAAATAATTGACATTATTAAAAATATATTTAATTATTACTTACAAAAGGACGCGTTGTTACTTTTACGTGGGTGAACGATTTTCAAAGAATTTCATTAAGAAGAATTATGGTATATGGAAGAACTTCGTATGATTTACAATTTGCTGACAATGTAATTAAAATTAGTACATATTTACTATATGAAAGTAAGAAGTGTATTGTGGTAATTAAATTTGAACTTAGATATGTAATTTAATGTTTAATTACATTTTTCATTTTGGTTAAATTTTATATTATTTTATTATTTTTTAGTATAAAATTAATATTGTCATATTTTGCGTAAAAAGTAACATGCTAATCTAATTTTTTTAAAATGTGCCAAAATTCATAAAACATTTTTTCCAAATGTGTCGTAATGTCTGTGTAAGCAAATTTGGTTGACCATTTAGATAAGTTTTGGCCCCAAAGCTGGATCCGTACAGCCATATTGGCTTTAGAATCTGACTAGAAATCAGCAATTTATTGGAAACTAAATAAGAGTTAAAGGGCGCCAGATTTTTTATAAGTAAAGCTTATATCTCGATGAGGACAGAAGGTTCAAGCATGTAACAAATTCCAGGTTCGTAATCCTTGTTGCACTGATGTTCGTGTAACTAACCACAAAGAAAGATGGGTTACCATAAAGAAAAGATAAAACAGGTATATTAACTTTAATTTAATGATGTGGAGTATTTACAACTATAATTCAACAACGTAGAATATTAATAACAATAATTCAACAATGTAGAGTATTAACAAGTATAAATTGGTAACGTAAGAATATTTATAATTATATAATTATCATTCATTAACGTAGAGGATAATTGATAATTCAGAAATTTTTGATGATACATTTTAAGTACATAAATGAAGAAAGGGTCATAAACCCAGAATACATAAAAACACCTCGAGTGTCGATAAGCGCAGAAAATTTCCCATTAACTAACCAAGGTTTGCAGCATGCAATATCACAGAATTAGATATTAACAATACCTAAATGGTATTAAAGCTATTGCAATTGGGTATATCAAATAAATTAAATTTTGTGAGTGACCTTCTTTGACAGTGACATAATAATTAAAAAGAGAACTTACCCACAATCCAGCACTTCCTCCAAGAAAACGTTTTCCTCATTGAGTAGCCTGAAATAGTATGAATGTAAGTCGTGTTAACGCAATGACTCACGGAAGTCAAAGTCTACAAAATTATTAATAAAAGAAATTAGATATAAGAACTCGATATATCGAATGCTGTTTCTCCTAATTATTAGGAGGTGAGTATCGCAATCGACTGATGTCGAAGAAGTAACATTCCTTTTCGGTGTGGATAATAGGCCTTCAATTATTTATCGATGTTCATTCTTCCTTGTACTTAATTAATTAAATCAAAACATGTGGCCACAGCGTGGCGGAACGGCTATCAAATTAAGAAAGAAATTACAAAAAAATCCTAACAAAATGGATGTAAATATCTTACCCTGTGACGAATAAATTATGTTAAATACGTAATTAATTTATAATTTTATTTCCATCACAGTTGATGTACTATTAAATCTTGGGATTTAGACCAACTCAAACGACACTGGCCATTTTAGGTAGTTGACAGCTTGAAAATGAATTCCGCAACATGTCAGTAACCAGAAAGATCGACAGAGAGCGTCGAAACCGGAATCTAATTTTAATTCAATATACAGAGTATTACGTTATGAAAATTTTGCACGTAGACGTTTAATGGATTATTTGTGAAATATGAGTGAAATTCAACTCGTTTAACTTTATCATTCATGGGTTAGTCTAGTCAAGTATTGCATTGCTTACTGTTTACAGTTTCCTAGTGGATAATTCTTGGTCTTTTTCTACTGGTAGAATTGCGGTATTATCTGCAAACGTCCCTCTAAGTTTGGTATATTGTTAATATATAAACATAGAGAATAGGACCCAGTACACTACATTGAGGTATACCCGTTCTTATCTCTTTCAAATCTGAATTTTTTCTTGTTCAATTCTGAAAATTCTATCTGTAGTGTATGACGTTAGTATCTCTACAAATTGTTTTGCCAGAATTTTGTTTAATTTAGTATCAAGCTTTTATGCTAAACTTTGTCGAAATCTAAATTAATAATCTACAACTAAACAATTACTGTCCATTATTCGCGGTAGCCTCAAAGAGTGTAAAGATTATCGGCAGTGACTTGATTTTGGAAGCACGATTACTTTCGCAACTTTTTAGAAGACATGCACATGTTTTAGTCTAAAAGCTGTTTTAAATAAATACGTGAGCGTTACAATACCCTGTTTACGCAAGTGTTTTAAAATTCCTCCAGTAATTAGATCAAACCTTGGTACTTTTTTTTAGTTCAGATTTATTCTTGTTTTCTCAACTATTTCTCTTGAGGTAACTAGTGTAGTATTTTTAAATCTTTGGTTTTTCGTTTCATTCATAGTGTAATTTGTCTGATTTTGGTTGCAAGTGAATAGTTTAGCCAAATGCTTGGCAAACCAGTCAATGTATTGCTTATTGTCTTTAGCCCATGCTCCATTGTTGTTTCTAATACAAGGGATAAAGCTTAGCGGTCTCTAGATCCTCTTGGTGGCTTTCTAGAGCGAATAATCAAACTCTTCATATGCTTTCAATTTTTGTAGATAAGATCGTATAGATTCTATTTTAAGTTTTTGTATTTCTTTTCTCTATTACTGAGTCTACGTGTGTATCTTTTTAGTGTTGTTATATGTCGCAATTAGGATAAGACCGGTGAATAGTAAAATTCAGGTTTTCATGAGCTGCATTTGTAACACAATTGTTTATTCAGCGACGTTGTTCGCGTTGCTCAGTTTGTGTGATAACGACAACACGGGATTAACCCAGACTGGAAAATCGTGTTAAGACTGGTAAACCTTTCAGATTCTATTACTAATTGGTTATTTGTCTTCAAACTAATAAATAGGTTGATGTCGTTTTAAAGGTCAATTTGAAAGCTTTCTCAATTAGTAGTCTTGTTAGTAAGAGTGGTCCTGGCTCCCTTTTTTTATTATCTGTTTACGTAGTATAAAAATGACTGCTGAGTGATCAGAATCCATATCAAAGCTTTTTTTTAACTTCTATAAAGTTAGGCGACATTTTTGTAGAGATAAAAAAGTCTAGTAAATCTGGAATTTTATCAGGATCAGTAGGACTGTACGTTGGCTTGCCTGTCAAATAATAGTTTATTTTTAGTTCCTGTGCTGTTTTACTAAATTTTCTATCTTTGGTCGTAGTTAATCTGAATCCCCAGTTTGCATATTTTAAGTTGACGTCTCCTCCGACAATAAATTTTTTGCCACAGTGTTGTCAGGTATTCTTCTTTTTTAAAATTGTGTTTTGGTGAGCAATATACAGCCTCCACTGTTAACTTCTGTTTTAAAGACATGTTTCTAACCACTGTTAGTTCAATATCATCTTTTTAGAAATGACATTCTTGATAGTGGTTAATCTTATCTAATATTATGATTGCACTACTACCTGTGGCTTGGTTGTCTAGGTGAATGGTGTGATATGTTTAGTAATCTTTTATTTTAAGTTAAGATTGGTTTGTTATATGTGCCTAAGAAATTAGACAGACATCAATGTGTTGAGTGTTTAAGAATATAAAACCTTCAGCTTTCGCGGTTATTTTGTTTAGGATTATAAGCTTAAATCGCGTCGTAGTTAAACACCCAGACTTTTTAAACTTAGTCCCAATCTATTCTTGAGAGCCAAAACAAGAAGTAGAACGTGGCTTTTGCCGTATTGTCGTTTGTAAACCTTAACAAACTTTCCCTGAAGACAAAGTTCTCTTTCACATCCGCACTAACAGAAGTCCATTGTCACTTCTACAAATAACACATTTTTATTTTATTTACTTCATCATGCGGTAATAAAGCAGGGCTAGTCTTCTTCGTCTTTGCATGGTCTGTAAGCTAAAAAAAATTGTTACTCTCTAACTTTTATAATTTACCTTACCTCACACAGTAAATGATCCAAGTCTCTTGCATCTCATAAATTGTGTATCAGTTGCCTATAGATTAAATGATGAGCACTTGCTTTAATGCTACTATTATAATGCTCATGTCTTTTCTACGTCTTACGATTATTATGTTGTTCTCTAATATTATTCCAAGTTTTCTGTTAAAGTTTTTTTATTCACTCCAGAAAACAAAGTAGTGTAATGTTAGTCGACTTCTCGTGGTGCACTTTGGATAGCGTTTTGGTACGTTTTTTTATGTAATTTCTGACCATTATAAGACACTACAACAAACATATTCTTTCATTTTTCACGTTATGTCATGATGAACATCCAATCTATACATATACACATTTGTGTGGGGCACGTTTAAACAATGTTCAAAGGTGCCTCAGGCGAACTGTTCAATAGTGCCCAAATAACAACAAATTGTTCAAATAAGAATAACAACTTCTAGGTTAATTTTACCTTTCAGAAACGACTTTCCAGTTACTTCTTCAGAACAGTATTACACTATAAAGTACCAACAGAACAAGAAATTGACGTATGTTCAATAAAATTTAACAAATCGTGTGGGTCCAATATTGTAATTTTCTGTCACAAAACAAAACATCAACATAAAAAGCAAGCATGGAAACGACTGATCTATAACCGTGTTGTCACTTGTTAAGTACATAATAGAGAATGTTGCCAACTTGATAAAAATCCGGTATTTCGTTTCTAACCATCTACAATTTTACTGTTCAAATGTGCCCCCATTTTCCTGTAACGTCCCGTTAGAGTTCATTACAATTAAAATTCAATTTTACATTCGTTCATTTTCTGCAACTAATATTGCACGTAAATTTATTCAGTTTGGCAACGTCGCGTTGTTTCAAATCGACCTAGGTTATAGATTATAAACTCACTTCCGTTTAAACCATCTTTGGTATTTCACGTGAGTGATGCAAGAAAGGCAAATTTTCTTAATTATGGCGTAAAAACGCATACAATTTAATTTTCATTCATTCCATCTAATTGCTGGTGAGTTTACCTTTATTCTGATATAATTTTTCAATTGAATTCAACATTTTTAGTGATTTCGCAATGTGACGCAATACAAATAGGCAAAGGAATTAATTTCAAGGCCGTTGCTGTAGATGCAACGTAAGTACATCATGTCATTTAAAAAAACCATTCTAATTATTTATATTTAGGGTTTTTTCTGAGTCTTTTCTTTTTACTGGATCTTTCTTTTGGTTTTGTCTCATTATTTACTGGATTTTCCGTTATTGGAGTTTATTATTCATTGGTTTTATGCTTGCTGTTGTGTTTGGAAATCTAGACAACGTCATATTAAATATGGTGAGTCAACTGGAATTATTTTGCTACATTTTGCATTCACATTAATTAAATTGAGTTGTTAAAACTTTTCGGGAAACATATTCGATAACAAATTAAACGTTTAGTACTTTTGCATTTAATATCAATTAATAATTAAGTATAAGATTTTATGCTTTTTATTCATTATCAATTTAAAGGTGATTGGCGCTCAAATATTGTTTTAAACCCAAATTTTGTTTTATTCTAATACTGTTTTATTCTAAATATTGTTTTGATTCAAATAATGTTCATTTTTTCTTTAATGTAAATAGTGTGTTATGTTATAGTTAATAAATTAAAGGAGTTCACGTCTGTGTACTTACTTGCATTCAGACTCACACTCAGAGGTCTGTGTCTTCGACTGCTGCCGTGGTAAAATAACTATTTTTGCATTTAATAAATGTATTTTTAAATTTTTTATTATACGTTTTTATTAATTTATTATTACATTCCCTATGCTATATTCTCGTGCAGACGTAAACTAAATGACTGACACGGACTTACACTTCACCATATGGTGTTACTACTCTTAAAACGGATACGTTTCTACTTAATTCCCAGCGTAAGTTTTAATTTACTCAAAGGCCGAGACGTACCGTATCTTAACATCGTAGTAGTCGTGCTGACACTGTCCTTTTGGTAGATTTTCTTTAATGGCAGTTTAATGTTTGTGGGTTGTGAATTTAATTATGTACGATCTATACGCTAGGTCATCGCCGTTAAATTCGAACCTGGTTTCAATTTTGGGTGTGAGAGCTGGTATCTAAAAGCTAAACTGGCTAGCGTAGATCGTCTTGATATAAAAGTTAGTAATGAGGAGTCACTTCAAGTTAAGCATTGAACCGCCGATTTTTTAATAGGAAACTGGGTTGTAAAACTCGTGTCAGGGGGGTACAGGATATTGCACCTACCGTGTAACGGAAAACAAGTGTGCGAGGACCAGAAACTAAATTGTTTAAGCATTTGCAATAGATGTTATAGCACACCAAGCGTGCAAAGTAAGGAGAAAAGGTAGTCAACTCTTTTATACGTTTCGGTATGGTTGTAACTACGACTCTCTCTTATGGAAGCGGCTATCCGGCAATGACATGACTTTCAATAAATAATTTATATTTTGTTGTATTGTACAAAACATAATTAAAACAATTTATAGAAAGCCCTAGTCTTTTTTTTGAAACAGTGACAATGCAATATTTTTATCTGCTCAAATCCCTGAAATCTCCAGATCTGAGATCCTTTGAACCGACTAAATACCTTAAGTTTAGTTAAAATACTATATGCGTTTACTGTTTTAACCCAATTAACCCTAAATACATATTTGTCTTTGCCCTCCGCCTGGCTCTATTCCTGCAGACAATCAACTGGACGTTGATAAAATTACTTCTAAATTTCACATTGAGCAGTATTCGTCCAATTGGTTGATTATCAATTAAAGAGACGCAGTTATTAGATCCCGTGGAACGATACCATTAGCATATACCAAAAACTTTGTCCCTTTTAAGTAATATCACCCACTCAACATTGTCTCCATATCATCACTATCTCACCCCTGCCTTGGCAACTACATTACCAGTCACATTACTCTTATGCCAGATCCCTGCCGAGATTTCAAAGTTTAAACTTTGTAAAGGTCTACCGATTTTAATTAATAAGTAACAATTTATGTATGAGCTTTTTCCTATCAACTTTATCAAAAATTGAAATTGAAAAAGAACCAATAGTTCGTTTTTACCAAAGTATTAAGACGATTCAATAGAATAAATAATTTTGCCATAAATGAGATAAATCTATAACTAATAGTAGAATGCCGTTGTTTAATGTAGCACTTTTAAAAGGTTTCTAAAGACTGTCGACAGTTTTTAGAAATCTTCTGAAAAAGCTGACAGTATGATCAGCGAAACGTTATGTGAAAGTTTTGTGACGCGGCAACACTCGAAAAGTAGTGCTACATTAAATCTATAACTGTTTGTACATACCCTATATTTTTTTATAAAGAGGATATAGTATGGTGTAATGTTTCCGTTGCTGTTATAATTTGATTTTAAATTGTCTGTATTATTTTAACTACATGTTGTGTGTAAACCTTTTTTTGTTTTTATCTTGTAGAGTCGATACTTTTTAGGGTGAGGTAAGCCTTGAAATTCATTTGATACTTAGCCTTCCAGTAGTACGCTTGTGGTACTTAATTTTGAAGCCATCTAGCTTTTATTTTACCTTATATCTACAATATCTTTATTTAAAAGTTTGTGTTAATAATACAGGTATGTCTTCAATTTCTATTTTGTTACGTTTATCTAATTCCCAGTTTTTATTTGTTTTATACTTTTTTTTATGTACCGATTTTATCTTTAATGAAATTATCATTACCTTTATAATTTGAGTACATTTGGTATATGAATAACACAATAAATTCCAATTATCCAAATTGATTTTCTTGAAGAAAATACACCTTGGTTATCGATTCTTGATGGGAAATTTTCCAAGGCTATCCGCCAACATTAGCTCTGCATTCCGTTGGATGACATCAACATGAAATTTGGTTCATATGCGTGAGTTACATATATCTATCTACATTCCTTTCGTCGATTAAAAACTTTGCTTCATCAACTTATTAAATACTAAATATTAAAATTCTCTAATTAATATAAAAATTAAATTTGCTTTCCGCAAATGTTTAAATTAACTCATATTAAAATTGTTTTTTTTACTATATGTAAAGAAATACCTGTACTCTCTTAGTTTTAAGTTTAATTAATTAAATGATAAAAATTTCTATTCTTAGTTGTACGTAACCTTACTGAATTTTACTTTATTGTTTTTGTTTTGTTTTGTTTTTAAATATAGTATTATAACTATATTTTGAGATTGAATCAATGAATTATTCCTGTGTAACTTTTTATTGCAGATAAGACTTTAATAGTTTAGTCTTAAAATCAAACTATTTGGCATCCCTGACTTTGGAAGTTAATTGACCAATTTTGACAATTTTTCTAATTGTTCAATTAATTTCTTTACATCGTTTGTTAGCGCACTCTTCGCTTATCTAAACTACCTGAGTTTTGCGCAACAATGGTTTTACAAAAACTGAGAAGAATGAAAAATTTTATAGGATAACAAACTAAATTTTGGCAACATAAAGTTGGGAGCATGTTTATAAAATTCATATGGACTCGGTCTATACTAGGTGTACTCCAAAAAGATTTGGTGTCTTTTAAGGTTTTAAATTTTAATCTTTGGTTTTTAAAATAAAAATTCTTGTTTAATGTTTTAATTAAAAACGACTGACCTAAAAAATTAAAAAAAAACATAACTTAGTTTTAAAGCATTCAAAGTCATGCCACTTTTTTTTAAAGCACCGAGAGTTGAACCGTACACGTCACACCTGAGTGTATCCTCCATTCACTTTTACTCAAGACAATTTGTTATAGAGACAAAGTTTCTAGAGATCTGCTCAGTGCTCCTGATTCTGAACAAGAGCTGGATTCTACTTATGCCAAACTTGCTGTTTTTATTAACATCAGTCATGAGTTGTACGGTTATTGGCATATGATATATGATTTCAACGTGGACAGCACCGAGAAATTATGCAAAGCTTGTTTTACTCTAAATTTAACAAAACAAAGTAAACTTTTGCATAGGATCTCCCAAATGACGGCCATAACTATTCTATTATGTTCACAAAAATTTAACAACGTTTTTAACATATTTTTGTTTTGTTGTGTTTTAGACATACAGAACTTTTACATAAAATACGCTTTGACTTATATTGCATTTATCTCTTGAATTGTTTTTCTAATTAGTTTAAAGCGTATAGCAGCGTACCTCCCATTTGCCTTAGTGTTTTGCTGGGACATTTTCCTTTTTTTCCTTTTACAATGGTAGTTGCCTTGTAGGCGCAAAACACAAAGACATTTCAGTTCATTTTTAAAGATTAACAAAGGTACAATACTAAAACGTATAACCAATAAAAAATTTTTAAAAATCTTGATTTATCTCAGGTTTCCTTATTTTGGAGGGCTTTGGGAGGCAAGGGTATAACCATGTAAACGCCGTTTAAAAAGAGTTGGCGGTAATGTAATTACGTATGAGAAAATGTACAGTTTTTTAGTACAGATTGAGTGTGTACTAAATTCGCAATGCCTATTCCTTATTTCCTTAGATCTTGATGACATAACACTCTTATGTCTTATTTGGTAAAAATACCTGAATCCATACTTACCATTTTCTAAAGCGTTTGACGTTAAGAACAGCATTATTGGTAAAAGTGGCATAAAGAATACGCCTCGAAACTGGAACAAAGCGAGCCAACTGTAACAAGTTACAAACAGGAATAGTGGTTGTTTTTCATTACTTTGGAAGATAGAAATTTTTTTTAAATCGTGTTGCTACAATATGGCACTGCAAAAAAAAAATTTGTTAATTAGGTAGAAGGCCAAGTTAACGTAGTTACTGTTAGTGTGGAAAACAGAAACTGATATTTTTGTTCTAAATTATATATTAGTCACTTTAAAATTAATTTTTAAAAAAAGTCACTACACACTGTCTAGTGCTTTTCAACCGTCTCTTATTTGAAAGTCTAATTAGACAGTTTTATGTAAGACAACGAAAAGTGACTGTAATGTTATCATCCATACCAGTTTAATATTTAATTTTTTCTGTTAAATCTAAACATTAAAATTAATAAAACACAAACCTAAAAGTTGTTTAAATATATTTTTGTATTAAAATTATTAATATAACTTAAACACGCATACAAATAATTGATTTGATATAGGCAAAAGTTTTGTACCCATAAACATACTTAACGCCATTCTATGAATTTATTATCTATTTGAATAAAATGTTATTATCATACATTGCTAATAAAATTAGTACATAAATAAATAAAAGCAAGCAGAGACACCGAACTAAAATTACAGATTGTATATTGAACAAACAACCATTCCTCATTTACTCTCGAGTAACTTTACGATCTAAAAAAATCTCATTGTGGAATAATAACAGAGTGCCATATGTTACCAGCAGAGAAATGTCGTATTTCACTTTGAGAATAATAAGGTGGGGTTTTGGTGCCATAAACGCAAGTATTCCAATATTAGTCAGTTGAATAAATCGATTAGTATTTAAACAACCCCTTTTTCGATTGCAGTAATGGAGATTAATGCTTTGAAAAAAATCTAATTTTGTTATGTTAGGATGACAATTTAAAACCTAATTGATAATAGCTTATGCAAACGTAGCAAGCAGTAATAATTGCATTCAGAAGATCAATACACACTAAACAGACTTTATTTTATTTTTTTTGCTACCAAGTTTAAATGTTGTGAGAAAATTAAAAAGCTGTTAAAATAATAAATACTTAATTTATAAACAATTGTGTTTAAAAGCTAACCACAATCACACATAAAATAATATTGAAAACCATTTATTGGTAATATTTCTTTCTAAAACAAAAATAGAGTCTTCACTTATGAAGATAAACATTTTTAAATTTAACGGTTTGAAGAAGAAGAATTCAAAATTATACAAAACGTTAAGACAATTTGGTTATTGTTTATCGTTACATAAACATTAAAGCAAATAAATTAAACAACTTTTTTAGATCAAACTTTTATAGGCTAGAGGCACCACTTACGGCCACTTTAAGAAGTTTTTAATTATTATTGCATTGAGAAAAATATTGAAATGGAAGAACACCTTGTTTCTTAATGTCACTTTATGCTTCAAAATCTGCTCTTTTAGAAAATCAATTGATATTAAAGATTAAATATAATTTAAAAATATTACAACGCTTTATATTTTGAACCATGAAATACCCTACTTTTGGCCATCTGTTTCTACATTTGGCCGTACATTTTCTCTACTTTTGGCCATTTAAAAATTATTAAAACGTGAAATACAATTTTTGCAAGTATAGGTACAAGCCTACATATTTATTGAAATACAAAGCTGTAGATGAAACAAAAATAAATTTTTGGTACAAATAGGTAAGTAATATAAGAGAAAAGTTTATAAACAATGTTTGTTACATTATTAAACTATATCTGTTCAGAAATGTCTACTTGACCTGGACCTGTCTTGCACTTTCTCCCCTTGTCTTCAACAGTGGGCTCGGGTAGTTTCCCTAAAATATCGCATTGATTTATGGTAGAAATATCATTTTTTATAGGATAAAAAACAGTCTTCTCATCATTGGCAGTCTAATAACTTTGTATTTCATATTCTTCTGATGATAAAATTTCTAGAATTTTAGCCACATATGTATACGTTGTCGTCGATCTTTTACCAGTTAGCTTGATTCTTACAAGTACAAAATCTCCCAAATTGAGATGTTTGGGTTCGAAGATTTCAATGTCTTCCTGTTCAAATACCGTGAAGTCAATATCGTCTCCACTACTATCACTTTCCACCCAGTCTTCAAGGTCCTGTGAGGAAGAGCCTGAATCTATGTCTTGTTTTTGATGTTTTGTTGGCTTTTGTTTAAGTTTTTCGCCTTTTTTTTAACCATCATCTGTTTCTTACTCTCTCGAGCCTGTTTCCTTTCTTGCTTTTCTCGTTCCTTCTCCATTTTTAACCTCTCGCATTCTTCGTGGTACTCCACCCATTTATCAGATGTAATAACACTTGGTGTGTCTTCTTTTTTGAGAGGTTTGGAGATCATTTTCAAGTGCAGAATCCTCGCTCACTGACTTTGGTAGGACTTCTACATCAGTTGCAATTTGATGCCAAACATCGTACAAACTCTTATCCTCAGTATTACCTTCCCATTCGTAGTTTCGTCTTTTTGTTTGCTTGAATTCATCTAGCAAAATCACATCAATCTTTGATTCTAGGTACTTTAAACAATCTGCAGCTACTGCGTCAATATCTCGGGTTTGGTATGTTTCGGGTTTACTCAGAATAGTTTTACTATAATCCACATTATTTAATAAAAAAGAATAAAGGCCTGTTGCTCTAAATCCTGATATTATATTTGAAGTCATTTTTGGATCTTCAATCAACTGAGACAGTATCATGGGCAAATTTTATTTGGTGATCTCTTGACCATTGTTCTCTATCTTATATTTTCGCACAATATTCCTCCACTTTTTCTTTAAAGCCGCAAACACAGCGACATCCAACGGTTCAAGGATGTGAGTAGCATTAGAAACCAGTGTTATTAATATTACTTCATTTTCTCTGCAGAACTTACTTAAATAAAGAGTCAGATGAGATGCGTGTCCATCTAAAAAAATGATAACGGGTAACTCGATTTGAGACTCCTTAAGGTATGGTACAAAGACGTTGGAGAAGTATTCGTAGAAACATTCTGCAGTCATCCAGCCTTTTTCACTTTTGCCAATCCCCCAACCCTTAGGAGCTGCTTTAGACACAGCAGATGGAATCCGGTCATATTTAAAGATTGTTAACGGAGGAACGAATTTTGCTGCTGCATTAACTGTGAACAGTGTTGTTACATTGTCCTTGTCTGATGATAGTCGTTCATCGTAGACATGTGTTCCTCGTAATCCAATAACAGTACCACTTTTTGGATCTAAACAGAAACATGTTTCATCCATATTAAAAATCCTGTGTGGGTTTTCTAATACACTGGTGGCATTAATTTTGCTTAAACTTGTTTGTTTTGTCAAACTACTTGCGGATTTTTTCTTCAGTTACTGCACCTCTTCCACTGTGAATGTATTCGGTTTTCTTTTGGAAAAGTTGTTTATGGCGATTAAGAAAGCCGTAATACCATTTTTTTCCCGGACGATCGTTGACGAAAAGAGTTTTAATATTTGCTTCTCGTACCAATTTTTGTACTGAAGTCAGTAACCCGTCTTTATCAATTGGAAATCCCATTTTTGCACAAGCAAGCATGCATTCAACCAACTGGTTTTCAGTATCCTTTCCCAAGTGAAACTCGAATCCGCAGTGCCTTGAATCTTTTGGAGACTTTGCTGATACTTTATTACGCAAAGTAGTTCTTGGTATATCAAATTGAGTTTTGTAGGAGAATACTGAAATTTTGCCTTTCCCAGCTTTTCTACTCGGCCTTTATGGGTTTTATTCAGTGCTTTTGGCATTTTAACTAAAAGAAATTATACACATTTATGTAAATATTTTACATTGGGTATTTATTTAAACAAAAAAGTAAACTGGCCAAAAGTAGTTTTTGCTTATCTACTTATGGCCAGCAGGATGGCCATAAGTGGGTAACTAGTGAATTATTGATTCCATTAACGGCCACTGTCATTATACAAATATTATACTGTTAAGTGTAACAAACAATGAAAAATATTCAACAAAAAATATCTGCTTACCTTAATTACAGACTCCAGTAAACAATGATTTAAGATCACTTTCTTAACAAAAGTTTTCTTTCACACATGCAAGACACTACTACTCGAACTGCTGCAATAAAGGTAAAACGCAGCTTAGATAAATTTCTGTCACAGTACCGACTTAATATTGACTGAAATCACATTTTAGCAGCTACAAAGTCATTGGTAGATAGACACCATGTTTATTATTCAACCAATTATAGTAGAGTGGCCATAAGCAGGGTAATGGCCATAAGTGGTGCCTCTACCCTACGTAAAATAAGTCTCTTTATTCTAGAGTTACTTAATCAACGTTACAAGTTTATGTCATAATCTAACACGCGTGAATTGAGCTGAAAGATCGTCACAAAAATAGAAATTTTGTGATTTTTTGCGCTTTATTTAACCCAATATCCGCTATTGGTCTACCTATAAGACGCAATTTTGCAGTGATATAACAATACTTAAACAAACGTCAGCTTGTGTTGCACATAAGTGCTCCAACTGAACTTGCTTTAAATGAACAACTCGTGCCACTACGCACACCCGGTGATTAGAGCATGTTCTTACAAGGATTTTCTTGTAACTTAAAAGCTGGCGACTATCTCAGTATGATTCGGCGAGCAGATTGCAGGTCTCGAAGCGTAATTATAAAGAATAATTTAAAAGCCATAAAAACGGTTGCAAACCAGAATTGAAGACACCGTTTAAATCTATCCAAGGCTGAAAAAGAACAAATGACAACACACAAGTAGTAACACGAATATAGTTTTAGAAGAAAAAGACGTTAGAAAAGAGAAGCGAGGTAAATTTACATAGATGCAATCAATTGTTGTAGGTACAGATCACAGACAATAATTGTTGATGCAAGCTCCGTTTCGTTAGGTAACACGTCATACCTAAAATTAAACTTGTTGGTCGAACTGTTACATTTCATAAGTTCTGTAACTTTAGAGGACGCATTCCTAAGTGGCGAATAGGGAAATGCTTCTCAGATTGAGTAGTAGCAGTAGTAGTAAGATGAAAGAGCTCCCGCGGACCAACAGGTAAACACGCAGCGGCGGCGGCTGCAAACAGCGTCCCATGTTAAAGGCGACTGAACTAAATCAGAAAAGCCAACGGGAAACCACCCTAATAATACTTTCCTCAAGAACTTACTTTGGCAAGAAAACGATAGCTTCTAGTCCCGGGCAAGTCTTCAAGAGGCAGAGGGTGTAAAAAAAATTTCAGCTCAATATTGTAAGATCTAGTAGACTTAATGGGTGTTAGCGAACATCGTTGGATAGAAACAGGAATATGTAAACACAAGTATAGAATTTTATATTACTCTGGAAACAACAGGGGAGACCAAAAACATAGAAATAGGGTTACAGTGTTCGTCTGGTAAAACAGTCGTCCCAATTTCCGAAAAAGTTATGCATCTCCAATTGCAAGGTTATCTATTTAAAATAAATATATTACAAGTCTACGCTTCTATGCCAACAAGAAAAATGATATCAAAGTATAACACTTGGAAGCTTTGAGCTTGGTGAAAGTAACGAGAAAAGCGATACGTTTTATAAACTCTGTTCGAAAACTAAAATACAAATAACTAACACATGTTTTAAACTACAAAAGCGCATATTATATACATGGTGTAACGGCGCGTCTATTTCAACGGCGTGTAAAGTTTATTAGGTGCTGATTGTAAGGACCACCCTTTCAAATAAGCGAAAATATAAAATAACTTACGTGATAGTCTTGCAGATCTTCCTTGGCTGGCCAGCCGAAGCTTGATGTTGCTTCCCTTTGGTGGACAGTGCGGAGAAGGTTGCAAGCAAGGTTTCGCGGTAACGCGGTGTCGGAAATCAAACGCAACTTAACTCTATAAACGTCAAACGAATACTGAGCATCTCAAATATTTCCCGTGATAATAATAAGTTGTACGAACACATGGACAGCACCACAAAGTGTCCATAATAGCTCCGAACCAAAGTTAAAATCAAATCGACTACATTCTTGTCAACAAATGATATAGAAATTGTGTAAAACATGCAAAAACATACCCGCGCACCGATATTGGATCCGATCATAGGCCCATTCTAGCCAACCTGAGTCTTAGATTAAAGGTCGCAATAAGAAAACAGAAAAAAAGACAACATCAATAAACTCCAGAAAGATAAATTCAGATATGTAATTAAGACTCACACCGATAATATTCTAGAAATTAACGTTAAAACCATTAATACAGCTTTGGTAGATGCCTGTAACTAAAGTATGCCGCTTACGAAAGGAAGCAAGAGGCTGAACACCAATTACACAAACGCCATCAGTACTGCTAAAAAGAAAGAATGGTTTGACTCTTGCGCAAAACTTAACAATAATTCTTGGGGTGCGGCCTACAAACTAGTGTTCAAAAAACTAAAGCTTGGAAAGAAAAGTATCCCAGGTATTGAAGAGGCTACACAAATTATAGGTTTGTTTCTATCACACCAAACAACAAACTAGGAAATAGGGAAACCTTGACCTCATAGTTGTTTAGCGATGAGAAACTACAAAACGCGCTAAGCTGTTTGGGGAAGAAAAAACACCTGGGTCAAACGGTATTTTTATGGAGTTAAACTCATAGATAAAGGTTACCCTAAAGTCCAATTAGAAATGTTTAATAAGATTTTTATCAATAGATCTTAATTGCGGAATTGGAAGGTTTTTAAAAAGTTAGGTAATCAACTTGTGAACCGAGCCAGATTGTAAGCTCCTAAAAAGTAAAAAGGAAATAAATGCTCATAGCGGCACCCAAAACTTTATATATTTTTATAAAACCTGTTATCAAATTGAAACTAAGTGGATAAGAGGAAACTTTGACATAGTGAGTCAGAAACTGTTTGATAATAATAAAAGAATTTTTTAAAAAAAGTTTGGTTAAATTTCGGTTATTTGTTGGAGTTCTTCAATTTTTTTTATTCTGATAAAGTTTCTTACAAAAGTGGACACAGCATTAGTACTTCGGTTACAACATTAACACGGTGCAAACCTAGAAAACGTTTTTATTTCAGTATATGTAGACTTTAGCCCAGGCTAAACCTACTAACATTACTTTCAAATTCAGAAACCGGTAGAAGAATTGGGGTTCTTGTATTTATCTGTTTATTAATGCAGCTAGCACGGTTTCTAGTTCTAAGGAAATTGCTAGTTGAAAGACAAGCTAATGCCAATTTGTAAACAATTTAACACAGAATTGAAGATAGTAATTAATATATCTATTTTTTTTCTTTCACGTTTAGCAATTTTAGTATACAATTCGGGTATGCCAATAGCTATTCGCATGACTAGAGAATCGTGAATACAATTCCTTTATTATCTGTTAAATTATGTAATTGTAATTACGTATTATTTAGATATATGTGTTATCAAGACTAATATACGCAGATTTATTTGTGTCATTATGGATGAAATTTATTACAAGTGCCTTCTGCTTCTGATTCCGAAAATCACTGGATACGCATTAATTGAAGTTATTTTTCATTTACCTATTAAGTCATACTTTCGGATTATAATATGATAATTAGATTTCGAACTGCCCAAGCTATGTAGCCTGCAACATCGTGCTTATCTATGATATTTATTTACGAACTTTCACTTACTAGTATCTGTGTAGTTCTATATCGTTTTATTTTAATCTTTTTCTCTCTTTCTCTCTTTGTTGAAATAAATATATTTGCTGTTATACTTGTGTTTTGTTTATTTTCATTGTTCAAACGAGATAAGTAGTTAATATTTTCTCGTTTTAGAGCATTTTTATTAGCCTGCGGCCTTCTCTCCAAAATATTGAGCTAGCTGTCTCCATTTTAAGTTACGGGTAAATTTTCGTAGCAAAACTATTTAACTTAGAATGCTGATATATTTTAATAACCTTAATTTTTTTACTGCAAATTTAATTTTCTAAAACAATATAACATATATTTTTGATTACGTTTATAAAACAACGTATAAAGTATTTTTAACGTTACTTCCAATGCCTACTACTAAACTAATTTTTAAGTTAGATAAGTTTTTACGTTTTGTTACTTGTAGTTTAATTTTAGCAATATATATGCAAGTAATGTATTAACACAAACAGCAATTTTAAAGTTAAATTTTTTAATATGCCGTTAACGTTTTTGTAACAGGTTTTTCTAATAACTAAATAACAGCTTCATTAAACATAACGTTGCCTTATAAAGCAAAACGAGCAATAAACTTCGCAGACCAAACGAGCAAACGGTCAACTACTCACTAAAAATGTTAAGTAAGAATTTTACTGACGACCGTTAAAAGAAAAAAGTACAAACCTATAAAAAAATAATTAATGGTATCGCATAATGGCCAAAGCGTGGGCGAAAACAATTTAAATTACCTCCTTTTATGCGAATACCTTTTCTAAAGTATTCTTGTAATTTAACAGCTACTGGGTTAGTAGCGACGATAGTAAATTGTTGTAAATGATCTTAAGTCCGCGTAATTTCTTTACGGGCTTTTATTGATGACAGGTTTTAACCGAGCTTTGCTTGAAGAACTTAGATTTAAAAGATTCCAAAGAAGAAATGTGCCGTAACAAAAAAAAATTCTTGTTCGCTTAATAACGACAAATCAAACTTATTGTAGAATTGATAAACAATTTGAGTTAAGTAGGTCAAAGCTGTTGGAAGACAAAATTGAGGTAGTGCGACAATAGCGCAGCAAATGTTCTGAAAATAATAGTGAAGCTGTTGGGAATGTAGAGCAAATTTTTTAGATACAAAAGATAAATTTGAAGAAAGTAATTACAAAAGGAAAGTTTTCGATAATGTTAATTCGGTCCACGGTTGTTTCACGGGACAAAGCGTTGGAGCTACAGGTCGATCAATATTTTCAAACTGTCGCATGTTGAAACGCCCTAAAATAACTGATTCTTTTTTCTTCACTTTATTATGGCGTGTTAACAACAATTTCTACCCAACATTTTAAACGACAGTATTTTCTTCCCAGTTTAATTTAATCTAGGACTAAATACGTAACCGTAAATTCAACATATTCAAGTCTTACGAAATCCCGCTGGTTATATAAAGAATGTGTTCGCAAACCCACCAAAATATAACCACGTATTATAAGGGGTCGTAGTTTTGGGGAAAAGCGTCGCAGTTCTCAAACTTAATGTTGTGGCTCCTTGTACATTTAGTGGTAGTATAGGAAGTTAGAAAGTACGAGGAAAGTGGATATATCCGCTCTTACTTTGATTAAGAGTTACATCAATTCTAAACACGCAGCTATGCGGCAGTGCAGTCTAATAAATTTTATTGCTACATATGTGTCTTGTCGGCTGCAACAAAAAAAAGTAAACATTTGCCGCTATAATCTATTTTTTATTGGTGCTATTAGTCGGTGTTCCATACACTCCCCAATTCTTAAGCAAGATTTATGAGACGTATGGGTTACAATTCAATTTGATTAAAACGGCAAAGGCAATAAAACTTTAGTAAAAAAGAAACTTTTTCTGTAGGTAATAATATTTGTAATGATATTACTAAAGTAATTAGCCAGAAAAATTAATAATACATAGACTCGAGGGAGAAGACTTAGAAACTGCTATTAACGAGGGGGCTACACCGGTAGTGGCCTAGCAATAAAGAAACTCGCAATATTACCGTTTGATCTAAGGCAGACTCCCTTATACCTACAATCTATAAATAAATAAAAATAATATAAGTTTTCTAAAAGCTTTTGAATTTAAGTCTCAGTTTCTTAAAACTTTTTTAAAAATCTATTGGAAAATGAGGATATGATAAAGTTTAAGGTAGTCTATATAAGTAATACTTTTAATTATTAAATTAAACAATTTATTATAAGATTATATAGTACCACCCTACTATAAAATATTTAAGATTGCGACAATACAACGCAGCTATATTGAAATTAAAGAAAATTTTGCAGTGTAGACAATATATAACAATGTTATTTTTATAGAGGGTTTCTCGTCAGTGTTGCTAATTCTCAACAGTGTATAATTAAACTAAAAAGTTCTCAAAAGCAGTATTCTACTTATTTTGTAGCAAAAGACGTAAGTTAATTGTCTTAATAAGCCAAACAAACAGACGAAACACAAGATATCGTTGGCCTACAGTCAATGCACGATAATGCAAATAGGGATAAACAATCTGTTTTTAAACAATTTTTCGGTTAGCAGACAGACTAACAACAAATAACAAGGATTTTCCTTTTGGGTAACGTTACCGGACGAGTAAACAAAATTTAACCATTAAACTGTATACAGGGTCATTTATCAGAAAATATGCAACAATTCTTACAAATTGCCAATATATCAACCACAAATGTCTCAGTTAGAAACGACTCCTATCCTGCATCAATGTACTAGTCGCAGTAGTACTTAGATTAGTCAACAAATAATTATTATGCATTTGCCCTAAGTACACAGCATCGCTCAAATGTTACGTATTGTTTCAACAAGTGACGAAAAAACATATATTACGTGTAATAAAGAAAATCTTTGGCAAGTAGTTAAAAGTGTAAAAAGTAGTAAAATTTTTAGCAACAAAAACGCAACAAAAGAAAGATAATGACACAACGGACACTAATAAAGAAAATAACACTAATGAACAAACTCTTTCCATATTTATATATGGAGTAAATAATTCACTTCATATGGTAAAAAAACTAGAAGATACAATAGAAGATGAACAAAATCTCACAAAATGCATAACCAATAATACTGTAAAAATCAATGCAATCAATTCAAACACGTATAGGTCATTAGTACAATTTTTAAAAACTCAAAATGTAGTATTATACCATACCTATCAACCAAAAGAAGAAAAAAACGTACAGAGCAGTTGTTCGTTTGTTGTTTTTCGAAGGACCTTTTAATGTATAGCGAATTTGTTTTTCTGAAAGCTTTTATTATAATACATACACCTAAGTGTTTTTTGAAAACTTATCTTCTACATTTTTACACGATGGAGACTTTTTATTACCCATCACATACTAGTTATCAGTAATGAATAGAAAAGAAATGGCTTTCGACCAATTGCCATAATATTAATAAAATTATAAACTCATTAATATAAACCTAATTTTTTTACATAGGTCGCACTTGGCACAGGCGTCTGATTAAATTAACAAAACAAATTCAATAATAAATACAACGTTTGCTATAAAAAGACCTTAACATTCCCCCGGGCTTGAAAAGTTGAGCTTCTAACAGCAGCAAAACAGAAACATTATAAGCATAAAATCTTAGGGTCGAAGACTTTAACCCGTACTACCACTGCGATGCCATTCACAAACATCACTAATGCCTAAGAGTAGAGAGCAAATTTTACACCGTTTGTAGTTAATATGGAAACTACACGGGAAACCCCGTCGGAGCTTGGGTGTACACTCAGGATTCTTTCTAATTTTCAGTAGAAAGGAAGTTAATTATCATCTTTAATTAACATTAGAGTATTGACTTGCAGCTCAGAATTATTTGATTGGTATTTGGTGCGGCGCTGAAGGTCACACTAGCTTTCTACAACCCACCAAAGTGTAGAAAATGAGAGGGGATAATATGCCAAGCTATTTATTTGCGAGCGTTCGCTTCAGAAATCGTCACTTTTTGCAAAGCAAGAAATTCTCCGAGTTTCTTTAGAGCGAAATTTGGTCCAAAAAAGTTGGTACCATTGCCTGAATGTATATTTGTCGACTTACCCCTGCGAGCAACAAATCTCCGTAAAACCTCTTTGGTAAAAAAGCAGACAAATTACCATAAATAAGATTTAGACGTCTTACAGAGGATGAATCCTGTTAAAACTATAATTTAAATTCTGTATCCTGCCTCCGACACGAATTATGGCACTAGAATCCAAGAACGGATACAAATTGCCGATGGTACCAGACGGCAATATAATTAATCGAATTTCAACTAATGCGGACCTTTCCACCACAGTGAGAAATAAACCAGTTGGCGTAGATAATGACTTAGAAAGCAAATCTGCTAGATTGGATAATCATTACAAAATAAATTCTATTTATTCAAGCATGTACTTTGGAACGGAATCGTCCTAACAAAGTTACTTACGCTTACTAACACTTGTAAAAGACGGGGTTGAAGTTGAAAACATAAAATATTCAGTTTGGAACTGCAAAAAAAAAGTGTGAGCAAACCTGGGTGAATCTTAATCTTGCCGATGTTGTCAAGTACTTGAGGCTTGTTAGAAATCCATTTACGTATTTCAAAACCACCTTGCATACACACGGCTTGAATGCTCTGACGTAAATCATGAGCAAAATCCAAAAAAGCGCATTCTGTTAAAAGAGTATCCACATAGAATTTGTCTCTGATAACTTTAAAAACTTCGGAAAGAGGATCTCTGCAAGCTGAACTAAGCTACGAGTGGCCAAGGTGGAAATCGAAGCTATACTGTACGTTACGGTATTAAGATTGTATGTCGCAAGAAATGACTGCGACGTCGGACTCTAGAGAATGCGTTGCAATACCCTTGGTATAGGATCAATGAGCACTTTGTAACGTCCCGTTAGAGAACGTATCGTTAGAGTTCATTACATTAAAATTCAATTTTACATTCGTTTATTTTCTGCAACTAATATTGCACGTAAATTTATTCAGTTTGGCAACGTCGCGTTGTTTCAAATCTACCTGGGATGTAGCTTAAGCTTGCACTTCCGTTTGAACAATCTTGCGTAGTTCACGTGAGTGATAAAAGGAAGACAAATTTTTTTGATTATGGCGTAAAAACCCATGCAATTTAATTCTTCTACATTCCATCTAATTGTTGGTGAGTTTACTGTTATTTTGATATAATTTTTCTATTGAATTCAACATTTTTAGTGATTTCAAAATGTTACGCAATAGTTATACAAAGGAATTGTATCAAGGTCATTGCTAAATGTAGCGTGAGTACAGCATGTCATTTAAAAAACCATTCTAATTATTTATATTTAGGGTCTTTTCGTTTACTGGTCTTTTCATTGTTTCCGGATCTTTTATTTTGGTTTTGTCGTTTAATTAATGGATTATCGGTTATTGAAGTTTATTATGCATTGGTTTTATTCCTGTTGTTGAAGAATTTTATCACGTTAACCAAGATGTGCTAAAAATAGAAGATATCCGATGTCATATTAATTATGGTGAGTCAACTGGAATTAAGTTACTACATTTTACATTCAAGTAATTAAATTGTGTTATTAAAACTTTTCGGAAATCATACTCGTTAACAAAATCAACGTTTACGACATTTGCATTTAATATCAATTAATAATTAAGTATAAGAGTTGATGCTTTTTATTCATCACCGATTTAAAGATGATTGGCGCCCAAATATTGTTTTAATCCATATTTTGTTTTATTCAAATACTGTTTTATTCTAAATATTGTTTAAATTCAAATAATGTTCATTTTTCTTTAATGTAAATAAGTGTATTATGTTATAGTTTGTAAATTAAAGAAATTCACGTCTTTGTATTTATTTTCATTCAAGCTCACACCCAGAGGTCTGTGTCTCCGATTGCTGCCGTGGTTATATTATTTTGCATTTATTAAATGTATTTTATACGTTCTTTATAATATATATTCTATTTTTTATTACAACCTCCTGATACATCTTCTCAATATCGGCAAATATTACATAACAAAATATTTTGAGTCTTACCAAAATCGAAAAGAAGTCTTGTTGTATTACAGGACTAACCATTTGTAAGTCGCTTAAGAAATGAATTGCCGTGCTAAGACATCTTCTCTTTAGAACGCCGTGATGAAGCATTTAAAAAGATCTTTTAGAAGAGGTAAGAACATCTTTTGCCATGTGTTCCAACCGCTCGTATCCATCTATAAATAAAATGTACAATTTACGCAGAGCGTCATTACCTTGCAACTGCTTTTCTAAAGAAAAAAAACGCTTGATGGCGGTATGCAATGAGTCTCCCAGAAGTGACAAAGACAGTTTAAAGGAAATCTGCACGAAAAATCTGATATTAGGTGTTTAGAATTTTTCAACAGGGTACTGTTTAACTTTGTTACGTGCATAAATCTAAAAATGCACTACTCTGTATATTGGTTGAAATAAAGTTACTTTTCCATTTCTCGACGCTATCTATCGGGCATCGTTGATACGTTCCGGTCGAGAAAACGTATGCCGTCATTTTTAGTTTGACATCATTTGCTACATAACCTGATGCCTGCGTAAATCAAAACTGTTTTCTTAAAACATTCACATGTTGTGACACGATGAATAATAAAAATATCTATAATTAATTAATTTAGTCAACGCAGGGTAAGTGATTTCTATTTGTTTTTTGATTAAAGGTAATTTCCATGTCTTTTCATTAGCGACATGTGCTACTTCCAAAATCTGAGTTTCCTTGTCTGTACAAGTTTAAAATCTACGTTGGAAAAGTTCTAATAGGAAGCATTGGGCCTATGAACTCTCCGATACAAGGGCAGATACAATTGAATTTCTATTCGGAGGCAATTGACGATTAAATAATACCACCTTGTAAGAAAGTGTTTATGTACCAGCTACGATTGATATTTCCATTCGGAGGCAATTGATAACTGATACCACTTTGGACGAAACAGGCATGTGTAACAGCATACGATATCTTTCGGTTCTATTACCTTTTATAAACGTTTGTTTTTACCTGTTGTAGAGTTTGTGAGTTACCAGGTAGACACGATTATTTTCAGGTAGTTTGATTACTAGAAGCCAGTAGGAAAACGTTTTCTGAAAGTACACCTGAATCTTGGTAAGTCAATTTTTTATTTTAACTATTTGTTGTCGCTACGGTGCTGCTCATAAATCATATTTATTAATCGTGTCGAAACGTTGAATATGATTTGCTTCTTATTACTATTACTCAATTAGTTTAAGTTCAATTGTTATCGCATGCTAATTACGTCTCAACTGTCAATTATTATTATTATTAATGTAATTTACTTACAAAGATTTTTGTATGCCCTGGTTGTTACACTCTTCATTTAAGTGTATTGTAAGTTGCCAATACTTCTGGTGTTTAAGTACCTACGTATATTTGTACTAAATTTATTTACTGGGATGCTATCAAATTACCTCTACTTGTTATTGATTCAAATTTTAATCTAAGTTGTCCTTCTAATATTAATAAAAGTACAATTGTTGTTAACGATTTGGCTTCCTTCTTCGTTTCCTAGAGCTTTACGAACCTTCTGTGCTAGTCTAGCCGGACCTATATCTGCAAAAAGAGATCTGGCGCCCATTAAAATAAAATCACTTGAACCTCCCCTCTCTCCGATAGGTATTGTTTCAATTCTCAGCGAGTTGGCCGTGCAGGGTTTGTAAATTACTAGAAGCTTGTAACAACTTCTCAAAATTTCAAAAGTTAAAAATTATCTAACCGAAGTAAGTATTTTGAAGAGTTGGAAGGCGTGGACCAAGATAAAACTAGCCTTCACAAAGAAGGTTCCAAAATTTAGAAGAACTTATCAGAATATCAATCTAGCTAGGCTTGTAATAGAGAGGATCTAAAAAGTGAATGTCTTCGGAAATTTGTATGTAACATGTATTTACACAATAACCAGGCAGCGTCTTAGTAATTTTATAAATTACTAAACAAGAAAGCTTAACGATAAAGGAATAATGACGAGCTTAATCTTGCACGTTGCACCTTGAATAAACCTAAGAAATAGTCGTAGATAATTCAGTCACATTGACGTTGACTGCCTTAAGTGAAATATTGAGTTTTTTACATACATTAGAAGATATGAAACTAAACTGAGAACCAGAGTCAAGTAAGACACGTACAGGGAAATTTCCTTAACAATCAACATTATTTGCCCTAGCAGTAAGCAATAGAACCTGAATTGTGTTCAAAGCAAATGCCGAAATGGATTGGTTGTTTGAAGTCGCGGTCTTCAAAAACCAGGGCGATGAAAGGGTAGGCTGTTTGTGCAATAATGAGTGTTGCTTTCTCTTACACGCACGAGAATTAAATTTAGAGGAGCATTGTGGTACTGAATACGTTGATAATATAACGCTTGAATATATTTTTTTTTATTTCCATAAAAAAAGACAACTAATAGAACGCAATACATCCGCTTAAGCATTAAACTTAAACCAAACCTAAAAAAACTTTGAAATTATATTACTAACCTTAGTAGATATGACAACAGTATTTGGAAACCAATTCTAACCTCAAGAAAACGAATAAAAGCAATACCACCAATACGTGTTGTATCTCCAGTTGTCAAGCGTTAAGCGAAACCCAATCCAGCAAAAGCAGACCGCTTTGCAGATCACTTAGAAATAGCATTTGCTCCAAATAGCAATACACCAGCAGAGACGTTCTAAGTTTTCTAATTGGCAAGACGTCAGATGCATCTGCTCACAGTATACTCCTCTTCACACCTAAAAAAATACAGAAAGTAATATTTTTCGTAAGCAACTAAAAACCTCCAGAAAAAGACCAAGGTGTTTCTAAGAAGCTAATAGTTATGTTAACATATATATGTAACGCTGCACTCAGACTTTAATATTGGCCACAAAAATTAAAATTATAAGAGATAGTTTTAATACCAAAACCTGAATAAGACCAAAACAATGTAACCTCTTATAAGCCGATAAGTTTATTATCAGCAACATCAAAACTACTAAAGCGACTACTCCTACATCGTATTACACCTTTACAAAATGTAATTTTAGAGCAATCTACCACACAACAGTGTCATTGGATAGTTATCACTATTCAAAAATTTCTGTATAATAAAAAATACTGTATAACAGCGCTTTTCGATGTTAACCGGGTCTTTGACATGGCTGTTATACAAAATCAAATGCATTTTACTAGAGTCTTATTATATTATATTGATAAAATCTACACAATTAGGCAGGTGTTCCTTAAAGTAGTGTCCTCGAACTCTTCTTGTATCTGATGTATACACTTGATCTTTCCACAATCACCAGCACAATCAGAGTAACAAACATTTGCTGACATCACAATTATTATGGCTGTACCTAGATCCCCTAATAGCAATTGCACTCCTACAAAACCATTTTAACCTGCTTAACGTACTTCAACAATGACTTGCAGATAGAAGGTTATAATTAACAAAACAAAGTCTCTACAAGCAACATTCACCTTATAGAAACAACAATGCTAACACAATTAACAATATACAGCTCCAGGTATCAACAATCGTAGAATACTTTGAAACAAATATACTTGAAAGAAAATCTAAACTGTCTTTAGAAAATAAAATTTTATTATATAAAGTTGTTGTCAAGCCAATATCGACATACAACATCAAGCTTTGAGGATGTGCCAGCAAATGATACACTACTATAACCTAAAAATAACAATCTAAAATCCTTAGAGCAATGATTAATGCACCATGGTAAGTGAGTAACTAAACGCTGCATCAAGATTTACAAATACAATTAATTATGGATGCCATTCAAGAGAGAAGCAATAAACACTACAGCATATTAGAAACACACACAAACCCCTTTATATAACCACTTTTGCAAGATTGGAGCAACAGACGATTACAACAACACTGACCAATCGACCTGAAGTAAGATAGCAGAGGTCTGTTTACTGATTGGTTATTGTAAATGTATGTTATTAATTTTCCGAAAAATATATTTTGATGACTAATGTAAATTTCCATTTGAATCAAGAGCCAGATACAATCAAAAAAATTGCAGAATCTTTGAACTCACCCTCAATATTTTTTCTTCTATTTTATCTATTGGGTTTTATTTCTTATCTTTTCCGTGTGTTTTAAACGATTTTACTATTGATGTTTCTTTCAATTTAGTAAGAGCATCCTGAGACGCAGTGACCTCAGCTTTTGCAAACACTTTTTTTTACCTGTTTTTGAAAATTTCAGCTCTTGCTTAATCCATTGCAGAACACTGGACTCAAAGTTGTGAGGTGATCAAATGACAAATTTAGTTTTGTTGAAGATAACTGTGCGCCAATGTGTTTGGGTGGGTAGTTTATTAAGAGTAGTCCACTAAAGATTGCAATTAAATAACCTGTTTTTTTTTTAATTTTCTGGGAAATGATACTTTGACGCTGACATCACCAACTACACGTTTTTTAATCAAATTTTTTAACAACGATATCTTACGAGTCATCTGGGAGAACTAGGACGTGGGATTCTTTAAGTCGCACGACGTGTTTGTGTTGTAGATTTCACTGATCGAGGTGTTTCTAGCACATCTTGTAGAACACTCTTTCAAACTTTTTTTAAAAGTAAGTAGCAGTTCAGTGACTTTTAAATTGTTGTTTTGCCAGAGCACGTCATTAATTAAACAATGATTAAATTACTTTGAAACTATTGTATCTGCACGTATCGATTCCAGAAGTTTCCATTTTAGTATATTCCGCAAAGACATATTTATTAGAAGTTTTTACTAGTGGTATTGGCAACATCGACAAAACCCAAAAACCTTTCCTTGATTTTGATTCTTCCGTTAACCTTAGCAATATATCGGATCCAAATGCTAAGTTGTTTACGCGACAAAACGACTGTTGTTGGCTGTTGTTTCATCACAAATTACTAAGTAGGTCTAAACCTCACTTACTTACTGCACGATTTTTTTGCAGCATTTCATTTCTTACGCAATGACTAAGCTCATTCTGTACCTGTGTACTTTTGTATAAGTGATTTCATTTCTATTTGATTTGATTTTTCTTCAAATAGTTCTAGAAAGTTGCTACTGTTGCATGCGCAATACTTTCATAGTGTTTTCTTAAAGTGAAGTTCTGGTTTCCTGAGAATAAAATTGTTTTAATTATAAATTTTAAGTATTTCCTATTTATCTGGACCTTTCCAGTGTGCTAAAGATATTACATCTGCTACACTTATGTCAGGTTTTTTGTATTTATTGAAAACCTGTTGTGCCTTATGGTGCATTTCACTTTTTTCATGTTTTTTAAACTTTTAAAATACTTTCTTCCAATTGTTTATATCCAATTTTGTAAATGAGCTAAGGGCTATATTCAACCCAAGAAAATTGACTTAAAATTAACTTTGTTTATCTTAATCTATTATTGCCCAGAAAAAAAAATGTTTGCAATTATTCTTTTCTTAATACGGCTTAGTGATTAGAGTCTCAAATGACCCAAAAAGTATAAAAAAAATACTTGTGTAATAGGGAAGAAGGTGTTGATATATAAACACTTTAATTATTCATTGCTGAAACTACAGCTATATAGGACAAACAATAAAATAATCGAAGTTATTTAGTGTGATAAGGATAAAAACAGTCAATACACAGTCCTATGTTACATTTACCACACATTGTACGAGCTTTAGTGGAACATTCCGGACCAGCACAACGTCTTCGTTTGTTGTCTGATATTTTCTGTACCAAATGGTCTTTTCTGTCATATGCCAGAACTTGCTGAGCTTCTAAAGATTTTGAAGATCTTCCTGACCCCTTCGGTAATGTTCCATACGATTTCAGGTATGCCAAAACGATTTCTCTCCGAAATTGTAATTGGAGAATATCACTTACTGAGCGACGGTATAAGAGCCAAGCATTGTGTACGGAAGCATACATTAACCAGGAAAATAATGGCCAGTACCATTTCTTGTTGCGTATCTTAATTCAATAATTTGCAATGTTTTCATCCATCCGATCAGTTCCGCTCATGGATGCATTATACCTAGCAAAAATAAATGGCCTTGGTATCTGTATTTGAGCCTTGTGTTTCTGCGAATATCTTTTCACATTGGTAATTGGGTCCACACCATAACTATTTGAAGCAATATTTACTATTGAATTGTCCTTCTATTTACATAATAAGATACCATCAGTTTTGCTTATAATATTTTCAAAGTGTCCTCTGTCTTTCTTCATAAATTTGTCTTTTGTAGGCATTGGACAGGGTTTTGGGATTTGGTTTTCCCTTATTGTTCCACAATCACCAAATCCATTGTCCGCCAGATATTTGAGTAAATTGAAGCTTGTAAATAGATTGTCAAAATGAAAATTAAAACGGAGGTTTTGGAGATGTTCGGGGAAGTTTTTTATAATTTTTACTAACAGTACTGCAGCTTTCCCAACCGATTTTTCTATTTCTTCATTGGTTGAAACTGATTTTCCTTGGTATACTTCAAAATCTATCAAATAACCCTCACTCGTATTTAGGGACCACACCTTGTACCCAAACCGGATCGGTTTACCTCTGATAATCTGCTTTATTCCATGTCTACCATAGTATTTTATCATACTCTCATCAAATGATAAATTTTCCTCTGGAACAAAATTTTCTATAAACTTTTTTTTCAGTCTATTTACTATTGGTCGGATTTTCCAAATTTTATCACCACCAGGAATGAATTGTTCGTTGTTCGCCAAATGTAAAAATCGTAAAATTTGCTCAAAACGATTTCTTCTCATTGCGTTGGAAACTAATTCGTTGAATCCATCTTCGTGATGCTTCCAATACATTCTTTTGCAAGGGAGTCTATTATAGCCACTCAAGAGTAAAATACCAATAAAACATTTTATTTCTTGTCCAGTAATGTTTGGTGTAGAATTCAAAAAGGACGCATATCTAATTGTCTCTTCTACTAAAAAACTGATCAGGTCATCGTCGATAAATGATTCAAATAATTCAACAATTGATTTCGAAGAATGCCTTTCATAGTTTGGCTTAGAAAATTCTCTCGGTAAATGCATAAGGTCACCTATGGTGTAGTCCTGTTTTCTACCTGTATCTGGCAAACGATCTGTTAAAACTCGAGGTCTCAATTCGGCATCAGCTAATAGCTGGTTTCTATTAAAATTGTTAAAATCTCCTTCAGAATCTTCATCACGGGAATCCTCATCACTAACCAAAGAAGGTTCAGGTGGTGCAATAAAAAGATCGCTTTCAAATTCTTCTTCATCATCAGCCAGTATCATTTCTATGGCTTCCTGAACTGAAAAACCTGGTTCGAGAATTGCTGCCAAGGCGCTGCAAATAAAAAACGTTTGATAGGGGTTAATATCAACATTTCATTATACTATTAGTTTATCAGATATTGTATAATTCTTCCCTCTAAGTTACTGTCTAACAGCAAAAACTTGTTATTTAGTGAAAAATGCAGAATTAAAAAAAACGCTATCACAAGTGCCAGGCGTACCAAAAATGGTACTCTGCACTTTAGTCATGAATAGCTTTGACTACATTTTTTTTAAGGACAATTATTATCGATTAATAAACATACTTCATTTCTAAACATATTTCAATGGATTTTTTTTTATTTTTAAAGGTAATACTTACTCAATATCCATATTTCGGTCAAAATACGTGAAACACAACATTATAACTTTTTGTCGACCCGTCTCGTTGGTAACAAAGAGAGCTACTGGCTACCTGATGACAGAAATTTAAAAGGAGGGGTTCTTAGAAGAGTGACGAATGATAAAATCGCTGGCGTTTAGCTTGCATTCTCAGCAATGGTAGATTAAAAGTTCTGTGGTTTTAAGACCATATATGGGACGCTGGGCAGTAATGGGTTAAAGCTGTCAACAAGCTAATAAAGACCTTTTGAAACATCTGTAGTTTGTTAACCCGATAAAGGATTTCTGCTCTCCCTCTCAAACTTTATATTGCGCTGTTTATGTGTAAAAAACGCCAACCCATCGCAAACACAGCCATCAGAACTACTTAAAACTTTTTTTTTTCACCGAAACGTTATCAAAATCTATCTTGTGACCGGTAGTTAAATTGTTACCCGGTTTCACCAATGTAGACTAAATCACATGAACAAGAAATTAGGTATACACTTTGAGATAAAAGTGTAGGAAATTTGTCGTTGGGAGAAGAAAGAATCTGAGAGATTTTGTCTGTCGATTTGAATATGGGTTTGATACCATTTTTGCGAAGAAGTTTCTTTATTTGATCTATAACCTTGTAAATGTAAGGTAAAAAATCCAATTTCGGATTGGATTCGGGAGAAGAAATATCCTTAGGTAATCGTGTACGTGGATGTAGACGACGATTAATAACTCTATGAATATCTCGCTTCATATAACCATTGTTCACTAAGGTTCTAGTAGGATAACGAAGTTCCAAGTGCAGATTCTCAGGTTGGCAAATATAAAAAGCACGATGAAACAAAGATTCAATAACAGAACGTTTCTGTACATGATGATGACGAGACAAAGCATGAACGTATCTGTCCGTATGGGTGGGCTTGCAATAAACAGAATGGCCCAAAAGTCCTTTGGGCTTACGAGTCACAAAAAACTTCAAGAAATGAGAGCGAACCATTACTTTCGATTTCCATAGTAAATTCGATATCTAAGTGTTGATTGTTAAGATGATCAAAAAACTCAGACAATTCAAGATAACCAAACAATAAACGTGTCGTCAACATACTTAAACCAAACTTTAGGTTTTAATATTGATGATTCCAAAGCAACCGTTTCAAAGGATTCTATAAAAATGTTCGCCACAACAGGTGATAGAAGAGAACCCATAGCAGCACCAGAAACCTATTCGTAGAACTTGTTATCAAATTAGAAGTAAGTGGAGGATAGACATTAATAAGAGGCACCAAACTCAAATCCTTGTCTTGTTGAGACAGAATCTGTTCGATGATAATAAGCGAATCCTTAATGGGAACTTTAGTAAAAAGTGAAGTGACATCAAAACTCACAAGAAGATCTTGGAGTTCAAGTTTTATAGTTTGTAGACGTTGAATAAAATGCTGAGAATTGAGGATGTGATAAGAAATTTTACCTGTAAACTCGCAAAGAATGTTGGACAAGAACTTGGCTAGCTTGTAGGTAGGAGATTGGATAGTGCTGACGATAGGTCAAAAGGGAATATCTTGTTTGTGAATATTGGGAAGTCCGTATATACGAGGTGGTTTAGAATCAAAAGTATAAAATTAATATATTATATTATAAGATAGTAGGAGTTCAAAATCCAAGCATGGACAAATTATTTACCAAACAAAATAACATGTTGCATGAATTATTGTAACAGTTACAAAAAAACCTATAATTCAAATTAGCTAAATAATGTTACTGTGTTGAGTCCTAAGTTTATAACATCATCAATCAATCAATTAAAGTTTCAGAAAATGAAGATAGAATTAGAATGAACCATGAGATAGTACAGGAGGTAGAAGTAGATATACTGAACAAAATAAAGCAGCAGATAGTGAAATGGCTTGAGCATGTGTTAAAGGCCATCAACAAAAAATTTAGAGCAGAGCATACCAGCTGAGAAAAGCAGAAAAGAAAGACCAAAGTCGTGGTGGCTGGATGAAGTATAACAAGATTTGCTAAAGATAAGAATTGGAATGGACCAGACGAAGAAAAAGACCTTATATATACAGTTTACAAATTAAAATATTTTTTCGTTACGACAGAACTGTAACTATGAAACTTATCGAAATCGTAATTTTAAAACAAACAAAAATTTATTAAATAATTAACTTTAAATTTTTTTTAAAAGTTAAAATTTTTGTATTTTGTAGCATAAATATGACTAAACCAATACCGAGCTTATAATGTTGTTCTAAACTTTAATAAAACATTAAGCTTTGTTTAAAGTTAGATGAGCAGTATAGAAAACTCGTGAGTGTGTTATTAATTTTTTTTATGAAAATCATTTTTACTTAGAAAACAGTAGGTTTAACTAAGGATTAAAAGATTTATTTTCCAAACTTTTAGAAAGACAAGGAGCAAAACAATATTTGTTACTTAAATTGATGTATTTTAAAGTGCGAATTCAGATGGTACCATCCCTGTAGCAGTAGATTACCGTTAACTTTAGCGTTACGCTGCGTACACCACAAAGAGCCATTTGTGTATATTTCTATATAAAGTTAACAGAGGCATCGTGATAAACAACTGTATAATGTATTTTGTTCCGTATAATATTATTTATAAGTTTACATAATCGTTTGGGCTCGCACGTATCGGATTATGCAAATTCGCGCTTAATCGAAATCGATGTTAAACAGTAATTTTTCAAACACGCCAACAATTATTTCGCAACGCGCTTAAGTGTGTTATTTAATCAAGGACTTAGTCAAACAATGCTTGTACGAAAATTGAACAAACACAGTTAGCTTATACTAATATTTATTGCTCAGTGTCTTAAGGGACGTCTCTATTGAAATATTTGTTTAGTGTTATTAATATAATATCTTTGCATATGATATGTAATGTGGGCGGTTGTGAATCTATGTAGCGGTATATCTTCATTATGCTTTTGGTCGACGGGAATAGCAGCTCGGGGGTGCCATAAACTAAGATCAAGGGATATGTAAATTCGCCCCCTCTAGTAGGAGTAGGCTACAAAATACAAGCATTAGCATTTTCAACCCTTTCCCTTGATAGTTTTCGTGATCCCGTGTCGCTCACTTTTGTTGATTGAAACATATGAAAGAAGTAATGAAACAAGTGGATTATTTTTATTTTATTTCAAATAAACTTTAATTTAAATAAACCTAATATTGTTTGGTATAAAATGAAATGAATCTGTCATAAAAAAAAACAAAATGTAGATAAAATTTTAACCGTAAAATAAAAAAGTAATTGTTTAATGTACAACGTTATCGTTTTGTTTTTTTTTTTTCATCAAAATGTTTAGTGTTTTTTGAAAACAATGTATAATATTTAAGTACAACGTTGCGCTAAAGAAGCATTCTAATACGTTTTAGACATAACTTTTCGTCCAACATAGAACTCTAGTAGTAATTATTTTGACTGACGTAACTTTTTAATATTATTATAAAGTTAAAATGCGTTAACTAATGCGAACAACTGAAATGAATACTTTAAGAACAATAGCATGAAAAACAAGAAGAGATAGAGTCAGGAACAAACATATAAGAGAGGAATGTGGAATCGGAGTTTTTGCAAAAGAACCTTAATATTCCATTGCATCAATATTGTCGTGATGTATTTTGTCAGGCCAAATTTTTTTTTAGACAAAGGGTGTACTATATTTATATATACGCTTTTGACACTAGGTGTACATTATTGCTACACCGGCTCAGGAAAGCTACACCAAGTGTAACATCAATAAACACTCTACCTAAATGCCTAGAAAACAGTTGCCTTTTCTTTGTTTTAGATAATTAAGATTAAAAAGTAGCAAAGAAATATTTAAGTTCACGAGCATTGGAAGAAGAAGCAACAAAGACTATGCTTGAAGATGGTTTTGTACATATGAGTGGTGAGAATCCAGACGTTTCTGATAAATACTCACATTACCACACAGATTCTGCCGAGGATTCGACAGATTCGACTAAAACCAAAATCGATGAGGATTTACCCGACCCTTTATCTCGCTGCAAGAAAAAACAAAAATGTCAAATTAGACGTCTGCAAACTGACACAAACAGATACTACCTTGCAAAATATCTATTAACAAAACAATCTAAAACCTGATTCAGTCAACGAACGTCCCAACAAACCATCACAATTTATTTCTCTTAATATACGTTCAAGGAAAATTTCAGAATCTCTTTCAACCAGCAAACATCCAAGCAAACACCTGAAATTCTTTACCACCATCATCAAGTTTTTTGGCAAGCTTAAAATATTTTGCCACAATATTCGTGACCTTAACAACCTAACATAGACAGTTCTTTTCGGAAATCAAAAAGAATTTATCTTTAGGGGAAAAAGTGTAACGGATAGCAGCGGAGCAGAATCTTGGCTATGGCCAAGTCTATAGATTACCATTCTTTATTTTTTATTAACAGTATTATAACGGTAATGGTTGAAGAAACCAACATATGCGCCACTCAGTTTTTTGTAGCAAATGATTTTACACCCCATTCTCGATTTTACGCATGGTATCCGATGATCTTCTGGGTTGGATGGAACTAGTAAAGTTAGCGAGCTTAGCTGATTACTAAAGTAAATGTGATTAGTTCTCAATACCTTTTCCCAAATAGGTTTTGCCGCTTTAACTTTCTGTTGCGTTTTTAGCATTTCTCCAACAATGAAGAAACTATACCAGAAAACCGTCTCACCAAAATTTAAAATCTTATAAACAGATTTGTAAACAATTTCCAATTCGTTTATACTCTAGGAGAAACTATTGGCACTGACGAGTCAGTCGTTCTTTGGAGAAAACGTCTGAGTTTTCGCCAGTAGAGCAGAGTGGGGCAGAAGTACGCACTCAATTTTTAATGTACCATAAATACATTAAAATAAACATTAGACATGATACAAAACCAACATACAACTTTAATAAGTTTATTGTAGTATTTTATGACAAAAAAATCAGTTAATTATGTATCTGAATATTACTTACAGCCCAAAATATCTACAACTGCAAAATCGTACTTTCGCCCCACCTGCGGAGTAAAAGTACGCTCGTAATGGGGTAAAAGTTCGGATTCAAATCAACTCAAAATTTATTCGTTGTAAAAATGTTAAAACAAATTTAATAAGAATTGTATGTATTAACCTAATTAATGGAAATATATGTAATTAAAAATTAAACACAATCATCGCATATAAATTGTCCTACTCCTTCATATGGAGAACAGTCATCATGCCACCAATTCTTGCATTTATTGCAATGTACTTAGTCGCAAAAAATGACTCTTCACAAGCAGGGCATGTCACATTTTCTTCGGAGGCTTCTAGAATTTGTTGGACGTCAATTTTTTTTCGAACGATGTTTTCTTTATCTTGTTTCTTGCACTAATCTTACTACCCGATGGCCCAGCCTTTTCTTTGGCCAATTTCTGTTTGGTAGAAAATACATTTCTTTTACCATTACTTTTGGTATTTTTATTTTTAGCTTTCATCGCATTTTCTAGTTCCTCCTTAACAGGAGTGCTGGTCAAGATTATGGACTTCTTCCCCTTACTTTTCCTTACCGCTACACCTTTCTTTTTGGGAAGTGGCAAAATTTGAATTGGTGTAACTACTCTGAGATCTGTTGATACAGAAGGTATCAGAGTAGATGGTCTACAATTTGATGTAGAAGGTACAAGAGTGGTTGGTCTAGCATAAAAAGGATTTACAGGGTATTTTAGAATCTGTGTTCTCCATAGTATTTGATGGGGTAGAACAAACTAGAGTGTGTAGTTTAGCACTTACTTGGGAAGATCACTTGTAGATAATCTTATATGCTGTCTTTCATTAGAATCATCTATCCTTGGAGTAATCTCTATGACAGTCGTGTCATTGTAAGTATTATTATGATTTGTGGTCAACATGTGATCATGGAATTGTTCTTGCTGGTCACTCACCGTAGATAGCAAAAAGTCTTCTTTTGTAAATGCAGACAAATTTAACGGTTAAATTCCACAGGTTTTGAAGCTATTTACAGCTTACCCACCGTTGCAGCCTGTTGGTATGTTTTTGAACATAGCGAAGCCACTTGGTATTGTGTAATGGATCTACCTGGATTAGTAGTTAGCCATTGTTCACAGGCCTGTGAATAAAAGTTCTTTAAATGTTTAAAAAAGCAGCGATCTAACGGTTGGGTTCTATGTCTGTGGAGCCAAAGACAATATATGAATATGATGTTCTCTAGCAAACATGACTGCTTGCAAAGTCATATGTGATGAGTGGTTATCTAGGATTAACAATGTAGGGTCAGTTTCTGACGACTTAACATGGTTTTGGAAGTGCTGCAACCATTCAATAAATAAAACAGAATTTATTCACAAAAAGAATGGAATCTGGAGGCGATACATCAATAAATTCAGCCTTTCTTCTTTTTCATGGAAAAATTACAGCAGGTGGTACATGATTTCCTGTTGCAGACATGCAACACACAACCGTAACCGTTTGGTCCTTTTCTGCTGAATTAATTTTTCTCACTAGTTTTTGCCCTCGAATGAGAACAACTTTTGGTGTTTTATTAGGTACTGTTAAAAGACCACTTTCATCCATGTTGTAAATTCTGGAACCCGTAAACTGGTGTTTTTGCATCAGATTCTGAAGATTCTTAAAGTATAAGTCCACTTGTGTCTTATTAAAACCCATAGCTCTTGCTACACTGCTTTTTGAAGGCGTTTGCAAATAAAGTTTACGTCTTTTCAAAAAACTATAAGCTCAGTCTTTTCCGGCCATTTGCTTGTCTTCTGAAAAAAGATTTGATATATGATTTGCTTTGGCGTATTGGTACGCGAATTTTCTCAAAGACTTGAACGTCAAACCATAAAACATCTGCTTTATGCTTTGCTAGTTCAAGTTCTTGATCTTTGTTGAAAATAGACATAAATCGGCCTAACTCTGTAACCCCGTGGCCTATCTTAAGGCGTTTTCTTAAAGCACGTTCCAAAAAACCAAGCTCGCTGGCAACTCGACGTTGAGATAAACCGGTTCGCAGCAGTTCTTTGGCTCTCTCAAAAACTTTAAGCGTCATAGGAGTGCGCTCAGATTTTCGTTTGTAAACCCTGTAAAAAATTAGAGAATTTAATGGGGTAAAAGTGCGCGCGTCTTTTTGCACCATTTCTAATGCAAACATTTGCCCCATCTGGCATTTAAATTTATCGCCAAAGATTCTGAGACAACAGGTGCGTATAACTTGTTTACTTCATGGCACCTACGAAGCTTATTCATCACTTTACAAGGACTTAGATCCAAACACATGTTGACTTAAAATTATTCTAAATTTATAATTTAAATGACTTACCTCATTATTCAAGTATTTATAAAGCAACCACTGATCACTTGCGTAACATTACACTCTAATAGAGAACTTTTGCAGGCCGCAAATGTTTGCCCCACTCTACTCTACTATCCAAAAAAGATACATCAATATGGCATAAAGCTATACAAGTTTTGCACTGACATAGGATATACTTAGAATGTCAGCTTGTATAGGAAAATATATGAACAATGAGATGCTTACAACAGAAGCAGTTGTCATGAATATGGTGGCAATGTGGTATAATAAAAATTTTTTAGTATAAATTTTATTCTCGACACGCCCACTTTTTGTGGTTAACAGTCAAATTTTAAAAGCACAATTTAATTTTTTTTCAATAACGTTTGTGCAACACATACCTTTGTTTAGCGGTGTCTACGCTCAACAAAGCTTTCATTATTAAGTTATGTCACCCAATTCCACGTGAATATGCAATCGAATTTTGTGTCTATCTGAGCGAAAGCTTATTTGGGGTAAGTGGTTATATTTTTTTTATTGAAAGTTTAATACTTTTATAATAGTCTATAGCGAATTTCTATACCTCCCACACATAAGCATATTTGGCAAAATTTCCATGACGTCACGTTGTTGTAAATAAACAGTTTACACCGTCTAGGAATTGACAGCATTTACATTTTGATTTCTTTTGGATGGAACTTTTACCACCAGTTACTATATTAAGTCTAGCGGAAACAATGCGCACTTGCTATCTTTAGTGATTATATGATTTAAAAACGAAATTTAGTTGTGGTAACGCCGTATGTACGTTTCTGTGATTTCATATTACGTTTTAAGTAATACAAGTATGGACCTAGCTAAATCCCCACTGGATGAAACATAACTGTAAGTGTTACAATTTCTTTTTTTATGGTTAGTGTTTTGTTGGTCATCTCGATTGTTAGAATGACCGTACGTACATGTTAACTTGTTAACACAATTAATTATTAGATCATTTTGTGTGTCACAAAGTCTTATGCAGTACGCGTTGAGTCTTTAATTATTCATTTTTTGTATAGTTTTGTTATTTTGAATTCACAAATATTAAGTCATTTCTTCTTTGAATGTAAAAGTTAGACCGACTTAATCGTTTTACTATACGACGTGTTGCCAAGTACATGACGTAACTTATATTTTATATGACCCATGTACTAGTGTTTAAAAAATTTATAAAACTATACTTATGTACCTTCTTCGTATTCTTTAACTACTGTCTGTAATAAAATAAATATATATTCTGTGTTATCATTTCTGTCGTGTAATTTGTTCTTTTTCAGCTTTGGGTAGATTTAAAGGATGTCTCCAAAATTTATTTTATTGTTTTGGCGCATTTTTAGATTTAGATTATAATCCAACATCACGAAACCTGCGTCTCAATTTCCGGAAACAACTGAGTTAGACGTCGCATTCTCTTTTGGTTACGAGAAAACCAGCGGAACAAATTTGACGCCCAACCTAAAACTCAATTTTGTGTGTGCAATTATAATTCCTTCTAGTTTCCTTTTGTCACACGTCACAATAGACATCTTCAGAACCCGGAACAATCTGATCGATTTTGCCGTAAAATTGTGCTTTTACAAACCGGCCTCCAACCGACAAAACTGGTTTCCAAATCTCCGGTAAAGCAAAACTAGAATCTCGATTGATATTAAAAAGATTTTTAATCATTTCAATGGATTCCCTAATTTTGTCACTGATTTGAAACATTTGTCAAAATTTAGTGTCTTCTACTCTGTCCTCGGCTAAAATAAAATTGGATCATGAACTCGTTCTAAGAAAAATAAACACTAAAATTAAACCTATTAAAATAAAGAACGTAATAACTGAAAAAAGATTAAATATAGAAACCTTCGAAATTAAAACAAAACGAAAAAGAAATTAAACATAGATAAGTTAGAAGCAATAACAGATATAAAAAATGCTAGAAAATCATCAAAAAAAGTAATAAAAACACAGCAAAAGAATCTGGAACAAAAGAAAAATTAACAGAAGTTAACGAGAATATAAAACACCATAATGTGACAAAAGGGTTAAAATACTAACACAAAAGAAAAACAAACGTTTTTAACATATAAAAGAAACAAAATAGGAAATAATAAAAAAGCGTATGTACTACATTTATAGTAATTAACAGAGAACCACGCAGATGTAAATTAAAATTAAAAGGCAGAAGCATAGAATAAATGACTTAACTATCCGTGGGTTGAAATTACCAGTAAGAGAAATTTTATAATGGACTCCCAATTTGCAATAAAAAAAATTAAACTGGATAAGAACAAACCTAAATTCAATTAAAACTGTATTTATTATAATCAACCATCCAACTTTAAAGATTCATAGCTCTTACTATCTCAAAACCAAACAAAGAAAAGTTCTAATTAATCTAAAATATGTTAAAGTTCTTAGAAATATAATTAGTGCCGTCTATTAAAACGCGATAAAATTCAGAATTGTTAATCGTGCATATTCAAACTATCGGGTATTGTAAAACTATAATGGGCCGTAAAAATGTGCTAGGTTCTATCTGGAGCCCTCAAACTAAAACGTAGCAATTGACTTAATAACCTTCTTATACATGATAATTAGAGTTTAAGTCTTTTTATTACAACAAGCATAGAATAATTTTCTAATACTATTGTTTAGCTTTTTTCATACAACAAAAGCGGTCGTTGCCTCAATAAATCGGAATTTTCTTTATACAACGAATGCGATAATTTTTTTTACAACAAGTGCAAAAATTCTTTTTTACGATGAATGCGGAGATTGTCACAACAAAAGCAAAGTTACAACATTAAGGATCTCGACTAAATCTAAATTTGCGCGACTTTTTACTTCGCATTTTATTTTATACAAAATGACATCTCTACTATAAAATTTGCTAAGACGTTACAAATTAAAAACAAAAGCAATAAAAAAAACGATTAAACCTACTATTCAAACTGCGAAAAGGTTAATGAAACAATCGTTACAAAAAATTCTAAATCCTTTTGCGGCATTGTTACAATACAAAAAAATTAATTAAAAAATAGCTATTATACTATACCAATTAGTACTAAACATAAAACATTTTGAACTTGATTTAATCACGATATTGTGTAACAATCACCATTAAGTCTACTTTACCTATCACAACATCAAAGTTTTAGTTACTATTAAAAAAGAACGTGTAAATCGTGTTAAGTACATTAAAACGTTTCTTTTTTACACGCCGAACACTTATTATAAAATGGGTCAACGTAAATATAGTAAATAAATCTTAAACGAGATCCTAATAGCAACCGAACTACCATTCCACTATCGGACTTGAAAAATTCGATCAAATTTATCAGGCAACGCCAATTACTATAATTATGTATCACAATAAGGAAGGCGCCACGTTTATACTATAAATTATTCAAAAAAAAAACCACCCTTTATCAAAAACCTGATCAATTGTTACAATCCGTTTAAAAGAGTAACAAATTATCTGTAATACTCAGGTGGCGTCTGGTCACGCACTCTTTGCTTGTTAACATCTGAAATGTGCCGCCTGTTTATGCACCGTATTATTATGCGAGCCTTTGGGTGTGAAATTTTCTTTATTTTTTATTTTTAAACACTTACACGTTGTTAAGATTGCACATGTACGTATGTGTTTATACTTCCGTTACTCGTAAACACGCACGACTAACTGTATTTATTTATAGACAAATACAAAAGTAATTATTCGTACGTTAGCGTGTCTATTATTCAAGTGATAGTATTTTAAAATTTTTTTTGCGAAATTTGAAATACTACGTGTACGGTAGTAAGTAGAATACAAAATAAGAAACAAATGTATTTGTGCTTTTGCATCTGAAAGTGATGTAAATTTTACAGTAGATACGTAAATATTGGAAATTTATTAAGTTTTGCCAGCTACTGTGTCGAACAAGCCTATTGAAATGTCTTCTTTTTATAAATCTATGTTTTTTTTCTATTTATGAAAAGATATTTGTATTAAATAATGCATTTTTTTTGCAATATAGTTAAGATTGACATTACAAAGAGCAATTTAATTGGTATAGTAAATATTGACACATATATACAAACATTATTAAATAAAATTAAATCAATAAAAATAGCACTTTTAATTATTGTAGAAAATTGTTACAACACAAAAGCAAGTTTTTTTCCTGTATGGTTAACATTTTGACTTCGAAAACGTACATATAATCTTGAGTTTGTGATATAACAATTCACGCCGGTTAGGGCGAAAGCCCTTTGCGGATTGACGCGATCCGCGGGCAAAGGCGCCATCGTAGACTTAAACGTGTTAGCTCTAAAGCGATGACACGTCATGCATAGACGGATGCGCTTTCTTAGAAGACTACGCAACGAAATGATCGAGAATTTAGTTTGTAATAAAGCTTCAACGGTCTGAGGAACAGAATGAAGAGAGACGACATGATAGTATAAACACAAAAAAGCGGAGAGATGAGCTTGCTGAGGTAATAGCAGCGGATGACGAGAAGAATACAGCAAATCGGAGTGACTCAGCCTCCCGCCCACTTTAAAGAGACCCTCCTCATTCATAAACGGAGATAACTGTTCTAAAGAGGAACGGAGGCGTTTACCTTGCCGAAACAGCGCAAACCGGAAATCCAAAAAGAAGCGCTGCTCATAACTTCAGGAGTAGCACTACGACAGGCTAAATCAGCAGGATTTACGGCAGTACCAACGTGATGCCATTGTTGTCGTTCAGTGAGATTGAGAATAGTGACAATACGGTTAGCGGCAAAGGTATGAAGACGATGCGGAGGAAGAGAGAGCTACGCAAGAATTATTTGAGCGTCAGTGTAAAGGCGAGCTTCTATGATAATACTAATGGCAAAAAGAAGTTTAATCGAATGGAAAAGGCGCGCAAGCAAGAGCGCTCCACATAGTTCGTATCTTGGAATTGACAGAATTTTTAATGGGGATAGCTTTGACTTAGCGATTATGAGGTGGCACGATTGTATTTGTCGAGACTCAGCGGAACTAGAGCAGGTGTAAATAGCAGCAGCATATCCCTTCTGAAAAGCATCGCAGAATCCAACAACGTGTAAAATTTTATTAACAGAAGGGGAGAATGCATCTTCGTATGTGTATTTGAGAGAAGTAAGGCAAACCGTCGACCAATTTGGTTCATTGGGAGGCAAGAGCTGGGCAAAGAACATTATCCCACTCAAGCCCTTCGGTCCATATACGCTGTAGAACGAGCTTCCTTGTAAAAACCAAAGGGAAAAGGAACCCTAGAGGGTCAAATAATTTAGCAATATAAGAAACAACTGCTCTTTTAGTGCAGTCACCACTAAAGGGCCGAGCTTGAAAAGAAAAAGTGTCTAAACGATGATTCCAGCACAACCCAAGGATCTTGAAAGTCTTATCCTCGGCCCAAAACATTAGAGGAGTTTCTAAATAATCTTCAGGAAGACCTTCTAAAACTATAAGAACATTACTTGACCATTATCGCAATTTAAAACCACCTTTTCCCAAAAGACGAGCAAGCACGGTGCGGAAAATTAGTGCGTCCCCGACGGTGCCAACACTAGTTATCACGTCATCAACATACGTATTTTTAAAGATAGCGACGGACGCAGTCGGGTAATGAGATCCTTTGTTCTCAACTAATTGTTAAAGACATCGCTGAGCCAGGTAAGCTGAAGGAGTTAAGCCGTACGTTACTGTATTTAGTTCATACTCGACGACAGGATTATGAATGGATTCGCGCCAATAAATGTGTTGTAAACAACTATCTTTACGACGTAACAAAATTTGTCTATACATCATGCGAATGTCACAACACAACGCGATCGGGTTTAACCTAAAAGTTATCAGAATAGTAGAAATATCATTTTGTAATTTAGGACCGCTTAAAAGTTGCTCGTTTAAAAACTTGCCATGAAGAGAAGACGAACCGTTAAAAACAACACGAATCTTCGTCCCCTTTTTACTACATTTCAAAACACAGTGATGAGGTAGCACGTATGACGAAGAAGAAGTAGCAACGGACATGTGGCCCAAGTCTCGATACTCAGACATAAATTGTTGATAAGCGGCATAGCGGGAAAGATCTCAAATCAAACGCGTTTCTAAGTTTAAAAAGGCTGTGTACGATGACTTTGAATTTGCAGCTACCTTGACAGCGTTGGGTTTTAGAGGTGGACCTACGGCATATCGACCTTCAGAGGTTCGGGCATAAGTATCGCTAAACAGGCGTTCGCACCATTCGTCATGAGGGTTACGGATCTTTACCACAGGCACTTCTTCGACTTCCCAGAACTTGACGATGAAGTCTGTAGGATTGGACTGAAGAGTTAGAAAAGAAACAGTGAACTCAGATTTACAGGACCTACAATAACGTCGCCAAATATAGTAGGAAAAATTGAAAGATTACCTTTAATAATGGAGAAACCCTTTCGAATGGCGGTGGGAAATAGATCAGATCCGATAAGCATTTCTATCTTGCCAGGTACATGAAAATATTTATCTGCTAGTTGACGATGTCTTAGACTAAATTAGACTTGCTCGGAAAGACGAGCCGAAAGAAGGTTTTGAGATATTGAAGAAAGTACGTAAGGAGAAGCTGTAATAATTTCGAAAGTGTAACGAGATTTGATTACACACTCAACAGTGCCAAGAGTGCGGGAGCTCATTTGTCCAATTCCCGAAATCTGTAACTGAGAAGGGCTGGAAATTAAACTTAAACCTTTAAGCATTGCGCTAGTAATAGCAGACACTTGTAAGCCTGGATCTAGAACTGCTCTAACAGGGCGAAACTCAGCGCAACTATCTCGGAGCAGTGCTTGAATTTTACCTAGAAGAACCGTATGATTGGAATGAGTAGGCGGAATGCAACAAGACATTGTTTGAGCAGCTGTGATATTACTTGAGGAAGTCGCCGCTTTTGAAAGTACAAGATTAGAATTATTTTCCTTATCCAAATGCAGTAATGAATGATGTTTACGGCTGCCACAATGCACACACGATCGTTCAGATTTACAATCTGTTATTAAATGAGCTACGAGACAATTAAAACAACGCGTGTGGTTACTCATGGCTTTGCCTCTTTCATCTATAGACATTCGTCGGAATTCTGGACACCAAGTAATACTGTGATCAGATACAGATACAGATACAGGGCATCGCCGAGATGATGAAAAGAAACGATTGTAAGTAGAATTAACTTTATTAGTTTTAAAGAACGAAGCGGCCACATGCGGTTTGGAAGTTAAAGCAACTTCCTTATCTCGAAGAGGAACTGAAGCAGCGGCTATAAGGATTTTTGGTTTGACCTTGGTCAAAGAACGTGATTTGGATTCAGCTGCTGATAGTTCAAGACTACGCATTTGTCGATTGATGAACTCAATAAGTTCCTTATAAGTAGGAAAATTATCTTCTTGTCGCCGAGATTCAAATTCACAAAAGGCAGATTGATCCAAATTACGCATAGCTAAATAAAAGTGAATAAATTAAAAATGATTTTGAATGGGAAGTGCTGCTAAAGCACTGACTGCATTTTGGTGTACTTGGAGATATGATCTAAGACTTTTTTGAGTAGGGGAAACAAGAGGCTTAAAATTCAAAATGCTATCTAGGTACATTCCGGCTAAACGCCTATCGTTTTGGTAAGGATCTTTTAATGCTTGATACGCAATTTCATAATTTGCCTCGGTTAATAGAAAGCTAGGAAGAATGGATTCTGCTTCCCGCGCAAGAGACGTTTTCAAATAATGAAATTTAGAGAGAGGCGTTAAACTTTTATTGTTATGTACTAATGAATCAAAAAGACCGATAAAATTTGTTCATGCCGCAATTTTTCAATCGAAATGCGGAATTATAATTTTTGAAAGCAAACCTTGAAGTGGGTCAGAAAAAGAACTGCGTGATTGTTGTGATGCTCCGCTATCAGCCTCAGCACTTTGAAGTTTAGCAAATATGGTCCGAATCGAGTAAACTAAATCTCTAAAGCTTTTTTGTATTTGATCTGTAGAAACTTGATCTTTCTTAGCCAGAGCGGTGTTTTTAATTAATATTTGGCGCTGAACTTCCCGAAAGTTGGATTCGCAAATTCGGCAAAGACCTGTGATCTCGTT